>JARHVA010004477.1:600000-892500 GCA_037957365.1 Torreya grandis | reverse complement strand
TATCATTGGTAGGAGAACTAATGTTTATGTCATCATCAAAAGATAAATCCTCACTTATAATAAGAAAATGAAGTGGAATAGAAGGATGTGGAGTAAAAGAGGGTTTAAAATACCCATAAGACTCATTATCCTTCCCAAATAAGGCTATAAAGTCATCCCAAACTTCCTTGGGTAATGTGGCACATGTGACATAGGACTGAAAACTATCTAAAATTTAAAGGCTAATTAAGCAAAGAGCCTCATATTGAATGGATACAATCCATACAAAACCTTCCTCATCTTTAAAGTGAGGAAAATTACCAAACACAACTCCCTCCAATCCTTTTAGCTACAAGTGTATCTTCATTTTGACATTCCAAGTTTTATAATTTGAGGTATTGAGGGGATTAAATAATTTTAAATCCATTTTATAAAGGATAAATTTAGGAAGAATAAGAACCCTCCTTAAAAAAATACCCTATATACAATTTAATGTCTCTCAATGAAAATAATGAGCACCCCAAAATTTGGTACTTTATATTTTAGTTTTTTTTACAAAATAAATGACACCAATATATTAGGTATTAAAAACATACACTTTTGGAAAAAATAGCACTCTATTTTTAGTTACTGATCAAAATATATAGTTAATACAAATTTCTTATCATAAATGGGTCAAATAAAAATGCATAAAATTAAAATGATTGGAAATAATTTCAAATCTTGGAGAGATTTTTTTAAAATTAGCTTAGGAATTAAGCCCCCACTAGTAGAAATCAAAATTTAATCCCCCCACTTAATCATACCATGTGACCAGGGGGCTAAAAATGAGGATGTGGGTTTCCCCATTTTGATTGATTAAATTGATGTATGAGTGACATCACCCCAAAAAAAAGAGATGAAATTTAACACTCTCCTAGTCATTGGTATATTGTGTTGCTACTATCATAAATTTTACATTCTCATGGATGCCTATCTATTACATGTGAGAGATTTGAAAATGTGTTGTTCTAACTTCTAACAATCTATTGTGCATGGTGGATATGATAATTGTATCACTATGCCCACCACATGAACCAAACCATCAAGAAAGAAAGACACCCAAGGATAATCTACATAAAAAATTGTGTATAATGTCTACCCCTCATGCCAAACAAACCCTTCCATACAACAAGAAAAAAAACCATAGGATTTCAGTACAACCTCTTCCTTTCACACCAAAAAAAAGGTTTTTCAATTTGTAGATTTGATCCATAGATCCAATGGTGCACTCTAAAAAAAACTAGATAATTTTTTTTTGAGTAAACCCAATGAATTCACAAATGGATGGTTGAAACACCTACTACTCTGGTACCATGAAAGGAACAAAAAGCAAAGCATTCTAAGTCACAAATATCTTAGGTGTTAATATATCAAAACATCACAAATATAATCTAAAAGCATAGACATGTAAATTAATATACATAAATAAAAGAAATATTAGATAATATCTCTAGAAAGCTTCATGTAAGTACAATTAAAGTGCCATACATATATAAGAAAGGAAGATCAATGATAGTTATAGGATCATAGGAGATAACTTAGGGATAGAAACCAACTATACCTAAGTATTTAATAGCCACACCTAAGTGGGTTGGAAAACCTAAAAAGTGCTTAAAACAAATAAAGCACCTAAGAAACATGAGCTATGCTAAATAACCTAACTTAAAAAAATGAAATGTAATGAAATGCACACACAATAGAAATAAACTAACTAATGGATGGGAAATCAAAACATGGAATCCTTGCAAGTGGACCCTACCTCAGTTGGACTAAAGTTTGAATACCCTCCTTACTTATGATATATTTAATTCCAAAAAAACATTTATTTATTCAACTATAATATAAAATAAATTATTACAAGTTTGATTAAAATCTAATTACAAAAATTATTCAACAATATTCTATTCTAATGTCCTAGTTAAACTGAAATAAAAAAGCTAAACTTTTTAATCCTAAAACTTCTCTCTTAAATAGAGAAGGAATTTTTTTTTTAGGTATCCTAATATCTAGAGGTTACAATAATTAATCTTAAAATCCAATACTATTGAATGTGGTTATAACAATCCAAACAACATAAATTTTGAAATAGAAAAATAAATATAATAGTGATAAGGAGTGGTTGAAATCATATGCATAATTTGAATAAACAATTGGTGACCCAATAGAAATCAAGATGTCAATAATTCATCCCTTATTACAAGGAATTATTTATGCCAAAAACATTATGGAGTAATTTTAGTTAAAATTTCCAAACAATCATCATAATCATTAATGTGCACCTACAATAGTTTTTTCATGTGATCACATAGTCAATTGTTGTAGGTGGTCACACAACCATTTATTTTAGTTGGAACACAACTAGTTGTTTTAGGTAGAATATATGTAGTTGCTACATGTTAGTATTGAACTTAATGTATTTATTCTCATTTATAATTGTGGGTATCTTGGACATTATATATCATTCATTATCCATTAGTAATAGCAAAAATAATCAAGACATTAAATCATATTAATTATATAAATACAACTAATTTAAACAAAAAATATATTTATATACATTATTTATATAATAAGTGCATATATTGACATAGTGCGGGTAAAATGAGTGCAGATAAAAGCATAGGGATATATTTGAACAAAGACTAAGTATTAATATGAGTGTCATTAATGGGCCTCATCAGTCTAATTTAAAATTAAATTGGTAACAAAATATGCTTTCAATACCCTAATTCATACCATTGTCACATTTGAAACTTATGTTCTCAGGTTCACATTGAAAATCCACAACTACTCTCATTTATCTCTAAACCCTAAAGGGGTCACAATTTACCCCTTAAAGTATATTTACTAATTCACAACCCCCCTTCATATATTAACCTAATACTAACATTCCCACATTTTCTATATCATTCAGCAATCGCATAACATTTAATTATAGATAATAGTTCATAATATATTCATACATTGAACATCAAACTAGTTACCCTTGTTTAGTAATAATAATCAACCATTTATCCCATGCAATATATATGTATAATGGGCCTACAAAATCTTTCCTCTATAAACTATGAACTCCGTGAGCCTTATGTAACCCATGAACCTTTTGACACTATGACCTTTATATTTTTACCATGTGTTCCTTATATACCACATGATTTAAATTTGGTAAACTTGTGATCATAAGTTTTTATTATATTATTTAAATTTCATTGTGATCACATATTATGTATTAATCACTTTGTTATAGTGTAAAGTTACAAAATCCAAATATGTGAAATCTACAAAGTCAAATTTTAATAGATAATGTCTCCATGGACTTGGATAGGTAATAGTGACCCTGAGGATATGCATGATCATGTGAACTCTAAAAAATCAATAGATTACATGTAGATCAATATCCACATAGTGCATGGATTTTCGACCCCACAAGGGTAACTCTATGATTGCCACATGTCATATTCTAAGGTGAAAAAAATGAGGATTAAATAAAAAAAGTGGACTTCATAAACACTGTAATAATTCTATAACTTTTTGATAAATGGAATAATGACACGTCTCAATATAAGTGGCCATAAAGAACTAAATACATTAAATTAATTTTGGGGAATCATATGACTCTATGACTAAGAAATAATAGGTGACTGCCACATTTCCCCTTCTTGATCACAGTCCTTAAACTATATATGCAATCTAGTTAACTTTGGGTTATGTGACCTTATTTCATTTACTATTTATAAAAGGTAATGTGACCTATTTGACTATTATACAGTGAAAAAGGAAAAATCCATGAGTCTAAACCAATGGGTGATCACCACTTGCCACTCTAAAAGGACACAGACATAGACAAAGTGAAAAGGACACCGTGTAAACCCCATCATATAATCATTATCAACATATAGAGAAGACACATGGCCATGAAAAATGGAGGTTAATTCTATAAGAAAGGTAAATCTATAGTAATTAAATTTATCCATGCATCACTTAGAATAAAAATAGTTAGAGTTATAGGAGAGGAAAATTGTGCCCATGATGGATGCCAAAATTTATAAGGGTGATTGAATAAATTCACAAATCCATGGGATAGAATGAATAAAAATTAAACACCTTCAACTGCATACACTCTAAAATGATTCCACATATAACATCCAAATTATTCATTCACCCATCAACCAATGACTTCAAAACAAATTCACAAAAGGTCACAACATCAAGATAATCATACAAATATTTTCAACCAAAATTTAAAAACTGATTTTGATGTGCAAGGATCACTAAAAATCACAAAATATACTAATAAATATCACAGTGTAGCCTTTATAATTGGTAAATTTCACAATTTCAAGAGATAAAATTAAACATAAACTATTAGTGAACAACACATGTAATGCAAACAATAAGAGACATTATAAATTCCATTCATAGTGATCCTAAATTTCATAGGACAATGACCACCAAAATTAAAGTGAAATGTAAGAATATCATGCCAAATATGGATCAATATTTGTAACTTTGCATGTTTCACAAAGGTCTCAAGTAATCTCTTAGTCGTATTTAAAAAAAATTGTGGCCATTAATTACATGAATATGCTACAAATAATAGAATATTCAAGGGCCAAAATAATAAATTCTCATGTTTCACTGAGAACACAAAATATCTAAATTTAGACATGGGATAAGTATGATCTGCCTCAAATTGGGTTCACAATTCTATTATTAGACTTTAAATTGGGAATTAAGTCACAATTTCATTCTTGGGTTAAATATTTTGCTTTGAACTTAGATTTAAAACTGGGAATTTATTTTCAACTACTTTTAGATAGATTTAGAATAGTTTATTTATAAATAATCATGTTCACATCCAATATTTTTAAGATGTGGCTGTGACCCATCAAAGTATTATAAATACATTATATTGTAATAATTTCCTTTTTAGGAAGGAATTTTTGAAGACTACATGCATAATAAATCATTGTGTATGTTATGGGTTTCTTTTCATCTTTCCCCTTTCTCAAATCTAGATTAATGTTGTGTATTTTTCTAGATTCAATTAATCATTACATGAGATTTATTTAATTTATCATGAGTAGGTTAGATAAATTAATTATACTATTTTATCCATTTTTTAAGTTAATCATTAATCTTTGATTGATTTGGATGAATGTGCTAATTTTTATTTTTTACAGAGTTCTTATCTTTATTAAATGTTATGGATAAATGTATTTATTCTATTCTCTATGGTCAATCTATCTTACAAAAATTTGTTGTTGGAATTTACTCATAACTGATTAATCCTTAGATTCTTGTACCATATTTATGGAAATTTGAGTGAATGCTAGATTCAATTAATGTTGGTAATTCATAGTAAACCTAATAAAGTTTTTGATTTAAAAAAATAATATCTCAATAGTAATTTGAAATCTTATTGTATGCCTTGATCTTCCCTCTCTTGTGAATTCTTATGATGTTCATATTATTATAACATAGTATCATTATAAATATCCATTATTTGGTTAGTCTTAAGTATTTTTTAGCAAGTCACTTAATAGAACACAAGAAAATTCTAGAGATAGGTATACTACCAAATTAATCACTAATATATTCCACCAATTTTAGCTCATGTCTTGGGTTACTTATTTTGATCCTAAAATTAGTGGGTTTACCCCTTCATTTATTGGAGTTTGTTCACAAACATGCATCAACGAACATGTTTTTAGTAGAATAAAAAATGAATGAAAGTGAATACATAAAATCAATAAAAACATACTTATAGAACCAATTTTTATTTTGAAATTAAAACCATCACAATGATGGATTAAATTTTTCTCAAAAAAATGTCACATCTATGGAAAACAAATGAAAATGCATTATTTGTAATAAATGCTTATGTTGCATATTATTATTACATTTTATATATGATTAAACTTGATAGGTCAATGAAAATATCATTTGGAGGAATCCATAAAGAAAATCAAACCAAAAATATAGATCTTATTCAAATGATATACAACCTAGGAAATACATTTCTCAATAGACAACATGGTTTCTTATCAAGTTATGCACAAATTCATGTCATTTCCATCAAATAATGGCTCAAGTAAATGGATATTCATAAACAAAATTCCATCAAAAGAATACATATTTATCCTAAATCCCCCAGTACTCTTGAGGCATGACCCTAATGATTTAGAGGATGTGATGTGAAAATATATAATAGACTATTATGTTTAATGACCAAAATCAGTAAGAGACATTTACATTATTGAATTCATTTCAAAATCCCCCCTCAAAAAAAAATTAAAGTTATTCAATTTATCAAATGCAATAAACATGTTGACATCGACAATTATTATAGTGAAAGTCTATTTTTATATATTCGTTTTTTCATAAATGAAATCAACATAAAATATGGTTTCCCAACATTGAATCATGCATATACATTCCATGAAAAAATAGTGAAACAAACTGAGGCTAAATTAAATTATGGTGTAAACTCTATTGGGGGAACATACATACCATTCTTGACAAAGATAAATTTGACAATGACATCATTGAGATAATGAACTCAAACTTAGAAAAAAATGAGATTGTTAATGAATGTTATGATCTTAAATATGATTTATGCATCATACAAGGCTTAAATATAAATAAATATAATGTAAAATTGTTTAAAATAAGAAATCACCCATTTATATCTAAAAACATCAAGTGAAATAAAGTGAGGATAATGTTGATTAAATAAAAACAAGTAATTGTCAAAGATATAACATTAAAAAATGAATTGACCCATCAAAACCGCTACTCTTATTCTTTACATGTGGTTCTAGCATAGGGTAAAAAATTGTTGCATAATCATATACAAGACACTTATATTTTATATAAAAAATTCAATGATAGTGATCCACTTAAACCAAAGTACTAGTGCTAACATACATTGTAAAATCAACATACAATGTTGATGGAGTAACATTACACTCTTCATTTCTCCAACCCTTTAACAAGTCAAAACTTATTCCATTTAGTTTTTAAATGCTCAATACATTGTCAAAGAACTATGAAAAACTAAGAGTCCTTTGTATATATGAAATATCATTAGTTGGTGCTTGATTATTGTATTTCAAAGACAAAAAACTATGAGGTCTAATGCATTTTCATATAAAGTAATTTAGAAATGTATATGTGCTTTTCTATCAAAAATTTAATCAAGTATAACATCTAAATTATTGTATAATATTATAACATCTAAAAGTAAGCAAATAATAGATTCTATATGACTTTTGGAAACATAATGTGAAAATTTACCAAATTATAAACAACAATGCATCAAGACAAGAAAAAAATAGCAGTTCGTAATTGGTTCCACATAAAATCTTTAAAAAAATGATGTGATAGCTTATATTAGTAAATTTTTTCTATGCCCTACACCTAATGATCCAACATTCCCATATCTCTTTTATAAAAATGATAATGTTGACACACATAATGTTAGGATGTTTTCCATTGTTTCTCAAAATAATATTATCATGTATGTAATTGATGAAGAATATGTGTATGATGCAACACAAGATTATGTTCACTCATTGACACTACCTCTTGGAATTGTATTAAAGCCTAGGATGCAAAAAAAATATATGCTAAAATTTATGACATTCAATATGGATTATTCAATGACTCAAATGGAACATTCAAATCACACATAATTTTAAAATTATATAGACATAGTGTGGATCAAATTAAATGACCTGCATATTAGACATCAATAATCAATAAAATTGAATCACTTGTAAGATAAATCCATCAAACATTATTGTATATCCACATTGTGTGTTTATAAGCTTGTAAAAAATACATGCAAAAATATTATCTAACAATTTTAAAATAATTACCAATACAAATTACATGTGCACAACCAATACAAAGTTCACAAGGCCTCACAATAGATGACCTTGCATTTGAACCTTCCATATTAACACATCATATCTTCACACACACACACACACACACACACACACACACACACACACACACAGATATATATATATATATATATATATATATATATATATATATATATATATATATATATATATATATATATATATATATATATATATATATATATATATATATATATATATATATATATATATATATAACAAAATATAGCCACATAAATGTTATGTCTACAAAACATTGCCAAATGGAAACTAGAAAAAGATCTAAATAACATAGACAAAAATTATCATACTCTTATTTCATCCCTAAATATAATAATCTTACAAACACACATGGAATATGTACGCGATGATCATGACATAATTCACTCTGACATATTGTGTTTCCAAGAAACACATATTGTAAGCATTACAAGAAATATTTTTTTTCAATAGTTTAACAACATATCAATGGCTCATGTTCACAAAATAATGGTTTGAAATACAAAATAAACAATTTAGAATCTATATTGTCAATTATTATCAACCATAATAAAAAAATACCAATTATAAATTTAAATGTAAAACCAAACATTATTTTTTCAAACATCATATCTATTATTAGCGATTCATTATCTAATGCAAATAAAATACACAACACATGTACTACATGAATTCAAAATTTACATGGGTAATAAAAACAACAATCCAAAAATACTTGAACACCATATGCAAACCCAAAATATTCATTTCCTAATTTGAAATAAAAATGTATTTTTAAAAACTATTATCAAACACATGGTTAAATACACAAGGGAAATAATATCATATTTACAAAATAAATTATGACTGGTATGATTACGACACTATTTCCTTTGTCATATGTAATATGCCAACACAAAAAAAACTAAGGCAACTTCTATTATAAACAAAAATTAACTTTCCAAATCTAAACATGTCAAACAATGCAGCATACTAATGCAAAAGCTTGAGTTAGTTCACAAATCCAAATCTAACATTTTTCTAATATAAATGGATAACATAATGTATACATAAAAAAATTAAAACTATTTCTAATAATTATCCACTTATGTTTTTCATATCAAAATATCATTTCGCATTCTCAAATATATTATTAGTTTCTTTCTCTTTATAATTTCATTACACCATTGCACTAAAAATGAAAAGGAAAATTCAAAGCATACAATATCATGAACTACTCGAGACTGAATAAACAAGGTATACACAAGTGAAATTTTAGTTTCTTGAAGTTTGTATTACTTGAAAAATATTAAATTTTGGCTCATACTTTTGTGTAATATAATAACATCCTATTATGCCTTGACATCAATTGACAACCTCAACAACCTCAAAGTTGGAAATGTGTTTAAATTAGATGTCCTTATCATCTACAAAGTAATGCTACAAAAAAAAATTAAAACCAACCATTAATGTGTGTTGACTTGATAGATGTAATTGGGGTAATGTAAATCCCTCTTCACATAAATAACAACCTCATTCAAATGCATGAACACAAAATTACCATAATATAATCAATATGTATATCAAACTTTGGAATAATCCCCCAAAATAGCTATGATCATGGATATTGTGATACAATGTTATGGATAAACAAATCTAGCACAATATAAACCATACCTCTTGTTTGCATAAAATACAAGTTTATTTAAAACTCAAAAACCAAGGTACTAATAGGCACCACTAAAGCCTATGCCAATGGTACAATAACTACAATTGTAACCTCTACAAAAAAATATGGGATGCAACTTGTATTGGAAATCAAGGATAGAAATTTTAAATATGATCATCAAAGCATACATTCCATCCCTACATATACTTTTCACCTTTAACCATATTTTATACATGAAAAACTAAATATTTATTTTTTAACTTCATAACTTTATCTATTGTTAGATTTTGATCCTTTGTTCACCATAATTGAAAAAATATATATAAAATGAATAATTCACAATTTACTTTTTAAATTTTTTTAGTAAAACAAAATGGACCTAAAAGGGTATTAAAGACCAGTCAATAAATTATCATCACTCCATTGAAAACTAAAAAATTAAAGGAAGACTTGAATTCATTTTTAAATCTAAGAGTTGATGTATATTTTTTTTATTTGATGAGATAAATGCTTTTGAAGTCAAAGCTATGAAATCAAAAAGTAAGGGTTTTGATAATTGGACCCATAACCAGGTAGAGGGTTTTGCACGATGGTCTCACAACTAATTATTACAAGGCACAACAAGAGGGTTTTAAGGATCCCACAACCATACCAAGTATAGAAAGAGGGTTTGGAGGCTCCCACAACCTAGGTAGATTAAACAATAAGAGGGTTTCAAGCATCTCACACCCATAAATCCAAGAGCATTTGAAGGTTCCCCCAACCTTTATAAAGCACATCTAGAGGGTTTTAAGGATCCCATAACCATAAAAAATCATAGAAAGAGAGTTTAGAGGATCCCACAACCTTGGTGAAATAATAAATAAGGGGTTGTAAGGCTCTTACAACCTTTACAAAGCATGACTAGAGGGTTTTAAGGCTCTCAAAACCATAACAAGTACAATAAGAGGGTTTAGAGGCTCCCACAACCTTGAAAAAACAAACAACAAGAGGGTTTTAAGGATTCCAAAACCATAAAATGAGGGTTTTAAGGATCCCACAGCCTTATCATAATCAAGGATGTTACAAAATAGTAAAACTCAAAGAGTTGACACCCTTCAGTAGGACTTCCCTGTGACTTGCACTGTAGAACAAGAGTTCACCAGGAACAAAAGGTCTTTTACCACTTGGGGATTTCACACAACCTCCATGTAGTTTAGACACATCAAGTGGGATTTTCATCCCACTAAAACCAATAATGTGGATTCCTCAATCATCCACTCTAATAGAACACATTTTAGTTGGGTTTCATATAACCACCCCAATCAAAACCAAATAAAACTAAGTACAATCCTCCATAGATTTGATCTTCAACATAGGTTTCACGCATCCTCCAAATTCCATGCATATATCAAGAGTGCAAACATGTCTAAATAGAACTACATCCCCTAAAGAGGCCTCATCAATGTCAAATGTGATTCTATAAAATATTATGAGGAAAACTAGGGATTATAGAACTTGTAAGAGATGAGGGTGGAATCCTATATCATCCACTCTAATACAACAAAACATGACTTCAGAAAAATAGAGCCCTCATGAGCCTAGAAGTTGTATTCCCTCAAAACATAGCATATCAAGATAAAACAAGTTACTTTAGGTGCTCAGGTGAAACACATGGACTTCTCCATTATCCATATAAATAGTAGGTGTTAAAGCATGGACTCCTCTAACATCCATGCCAATTAAGGAAATAAGGGAATGGGTTCCTTTATCACCCATCCCATCTCAATAAGAATACCATAGATGAAAACTTATAAATCCACCAAACATAGTCCATTTCCCAATGGGATGGGGATAAAAATAAACAACCCAATGACTATATAAAATAGGCTCCCATATAAGATAAAACATGAGCTTAAAAGGAAGACAAACACACCCATCCCTTGAAATGGCATACTTTAAATTTTTTCCAATCCTTTATCTTTCCAAACACAATTGAAATCCTATAGATCTGTTGTAGGGAGGAAACAACCCTTCTGCTATGGTTCCTCTAGAGTACCTTCTTTCTATCACAAACTTTCTAGAAACTTCCTTTTGCCAATCTTTAGATTTGATACTTTTCCACCCATAAGGACATATAGTCTGATGACATTGATGAGGCAAATAACCTTTAGGCCTCCCAAATATGGGTCATCTTCATCTCTTCCTTTCACTTGACAAACATTTTCCCCACATTCCATTTGAAATATCTTCCTCCTACTGCTGGAATATAACCACCTTTACCATCCATTTGATCATTGGTTTTTAGCATTTTAAGTTTGATAATAATTGATTATGTTCATTAATTTTTAAATCTATAAAATTTCCCATGTTTCAGTAGCCCTTACCTTTATAACACTTCCCTAAATTTATCCCAATGAAATTTTCAAATCAAAAACACCTATATAATTACATAATGTGGATGTAGTGTCCATATAGATCAGGAAAAAAGTAAATTATACGTCATCAATCTATCTTTTGCTATAGAAAACATCACAATATAGAATCACTTTTTATCTATATATTATGAATATAATGAATGTTCCCAATGTCAATTGAATTTACTTCACATTTTAGTGTTGGCCATTATGAATTGATTATCCATGGGACTATATAATGGAAATATTTTTTTGTAAAGTTTTGGATCGAAAAGACTTGGCAATTTTTTGGGGTTTTTTTCACAAATAGCCCATGATAAGGACATGTGATGCACATCCCAAATTCATGATCATGACCTCTCATTACAAAGGTTTTGATTTTTTTCCACTTATTAATTTTTTCAAACCTTAAATTTATTGCAACTAAATTGACATAATCAAAGTCTAAAGGGTTCACACTTTATATCCATGCAACCACTTTCATTTTTTCATAAGTCTAAAGTTCACTATATTTTTTAAGTTTACCTAGCCACAATTAAATCTATATTGTATATCCTAATGTAACCATGAAGGCCTCCTTTAATTCAAAGATAAAATTGATTTTATGGCCTCTGTTACTTCATGTTAACTTACCATATGTCCTCTATTTAAATTATTTTCTTGGTCAAAAGTGTTATTAATATAAAGTTATATTAGATAATCATACCTTTTTTAGGCCACTTTGAAAACAAAAAAAATCATTCCATCACTCCATGATTGTATGATGATGAGATGATCTCCACATGTTAGCTCTCGATCGTAAGAATTATTAAAATAATATGCAGCTTTATTTGAGTGTTTTTTAATATAATTACAGCGAATCTATTTATATGCATGAAATAAAAAAACCTAATTGATTATATCATTTATTTAATTTCCCAATGGATTCATGCTACTTTTTGAAGCCACTTTAAACACAAAAAGACAATCTATTAAATTTCTTTGAGTTTTATCTTGCTAAGGAAGAAGAAAATTTGATTTAGAGTAAGGAGATGAAGGTTTTGGAGACAAAAATTAAGTATAATTAAGGGCCTATGGTATTCCACCAACATTATTATCATTTAGTTTTTTAATGGCACCTCTAAGAACATCCCAAGTGATATTGGGGCTAGTGGAGTTTTAATGGATGTCAAATTGAAAATTTTCTTATTTGTGTAGTGTAATTTTTTGTCTATTTTTACCTCCTTATTGAGTTATAATTTTAGGCTTGAGGTTGCCTTTATTTATTCATTTAAATTTTAATATGAAGCATCATTTTTTAATTAAAAAAAAATATAGGCCTTGGAACCACAAATTAATGGGGTATCATTTATGTTTTAAGGTGGCCTCAAATTTCTAATTGAATACTCAAACAATATTCTTCATATGTGCAACAACTACACACATTACCTTGTCTTTATGAATTTCAATTTTTTTCAAAATATAAAAATTCATTTATTCATAATTACCATCTACACTAATATCATACAATTGTATTTTCACATGTATAAGGAACATGGTTGATCAAAATATATAGTTTGTGACTTTTGAACTCATTTACAAGAAATGCAGATTTGAAATTGAAATCCTTCAACAATTACATGCCACAATTATTCATTTTCCCTCTAGTCAAAAACAAATTTCTTATGTTTATTTCCATCTACGTATTTACCATTTAAATTTTCTTAAGAATATATATTTGCAATGCATTCTTTCAAGCCTGGCATTGAAGATGATACTACTTGCATTAGCATAAATTTCACATGATAACTGCATTAAGGAAAAATCTAACACCTTATACTTGCTCTAAGGATTATACATTTAAATAAGGTTTCAAATTAACCTAACATAATTCCATAATTATTTATAGCAACATAAAAAAAACTATGTAATAAGGGTAATTCTATACAATATTTACCCACCTTTAAAGTTTTTTTCTTTTTTTTAATTTCAAAAAACATAATTCAAAAATTTTCACACCTAACTAATTCTAATATTTATTTTATTTTTTAGATTCATTATAAATGTCTTATCTATGCTCCCATTTTTTCATAAACATTTCTTAATGGAATATTGTACCAAATAATGTAATTTTCCTTCCACCAAATTAATCACAAATCTATAGGAATTATAACATTGTATATCCAATTCACATAATTAATTCGTATTGATACAAGTATTCATAACCAAAAAATTTAATACAAAAGAAATAATGTATCATCCATATTGGCAATTATTGTCAACCATAATAAAAAAAAAATGACAATTATAAATGTATATGCAAAACCAAATATTATTATTTCAAACATCATATCTATTATTAATGATTCATTATCTAATACAAATAAAATCTGCAACATATATGTACGGGGTGACTTCAAAATTGACATGGGAAAGAAAAACAACAATGCATGAATACTTGAACATGATATGGAAACCCACAATATGTATTTCCTAATTCGAAATAAAAATGTATTTTCAAAAACTATTATCGACCACATATGGTTAAACACACAAGGGAAATAATATTGAATATTTATAAACTAGATTGTGATTGGAATGCTTACAACACTATTTCATTTGTCATATGTATTATCCCATCACACAAAAAATAAGGCAACATGTATTCTAAACAAAATTAACTTTCAAAAATTAAACATATACAATAATGCAACATACCAATATAAAAACTAGAGTTAGTTCACAAATCCAAATATAAAATTTCTTTAATATAAATTAATATCATAATGTATACATAAAATAAGATTAAAGCTATTTCTTCTAAAAATTATCCACTTATGTTTTTTGTATCATAATATCATTTCACATTCTCAAATATATTATTAATTTCCTTCTCTTTATAATTTCGTTACACCATTGTATTAAACATGAAAAGGATAATTAAAAGCATACACTATCATGAACTACTCGAGACTAATTAAAAAATGTATACACAAGTGAATTTTGAGTTTATTGAAGTTTGTATTACTTGACAAATATTAATGTTTGGCTTATACTTTTTTGCAATTCCTTGATATTAATTGACAACCTTAGCATCCTCAAAGTTGGAAATGTGTTTAAAGGAGATTCCTTATCATCTACAAAACAACACTATAAAAAAATTATAACCAATAATTATTATGTACTGACTCGATAGGTGTAATGGGTAAATGCAAATCCCTCTTCATCTAACTAACAACCTCATTCAAATGCACAAACACAACATTTCTTTAATAAAATAAATATGTATATCAAACTTTGGAATAACCCCCAAATGTAGCTATGATCATGGATATTTTGATACTATGTTACTGATCAACAAATTAGGTGAAATAAAAACCATACTTATGGTTTGCATAAAATACAAGTTTTTTTAAAATTCAAAAATCAAGGTACTAATAAGCACCATTAAATCCTATGCTAGTGATATAATAACTACAATCTTAACATCTAAAAAAAAATGTGGAATGCAACTCATTTTGGAAATCAAGGATAGAAAGTTTAAATATGATCACCAAAGGATATATTACATCCTTACATATACTTTTCACCTTTAACCATATCTTCTACATGAAAAACTAAATATTTATTTTTAACTTCATAACTTTATCTATTGTGAGCTTTCGAGCCTTTGTTTACCATGATTGAAAAAGAAATACATAATAAATAATTCTCAATTTACTTGCTAAATTTTTTAATAAAATGAAATGTACTTGAAAGATTATTAAAGACCAGTCAATAAATTATCATCACTACTTTGAAAAACAAAAAATCATAGGAATAATTGAATGCATTTTAAATGTAAATACTGAGGTATGTTACCACCCATGCAATCATTAGTTTTAGCATTTTTATTTTGATAATAATTGATTATGTTGATTAATTTTTAAATATGTTTTGATGTTCCATTTTATGGTAGCCCCTACCTTTATAACACTTATAAAAATTTATCCCAATGAAATTGTCAAATCAATATCACCTATATAATTAAATAGTGTGGCTGCAGTGTCCACATGGATAAACCAAAAAACCAAAAAAGGAAATGAGACTTCATTGATCTATCTTTTGATAAAGAAAACATCACAATAGAGAATTACCTTTTGTCCAAATATTATGAATTTAATAAATGTTCCCACTATCAAATACATTTAATTCACATTTCAATTTTGGCCATTATGAATTGAATATCCATGGGACTATAAAATAGAATTAATTTTTTGTAAAGTTTTAGACCAAAGAGATTTGGCAATTTTTTTGGGTTCATTCACAATAATTCCATGATAAGGACATGTGATTCACATCCCAAATTCATTCTTAGGACATACCAATACAAAGGTTTTGATTGTTGGCCACTTATTAATTTGTTCAAACCTTAATTTTATTGAAACCAAATTGACATGATCAAAGTCTAAAGGGTTCACACATTATATTTGTGGCACCACTTTCATATTTTAATAAGTATAAAGTCCACTATATTTTCTAAGTTGACCTATCCATAATTTAAGCTAAATTATATATCCTAACCTAACCATGAAGGCTTCCTATTATTTCAAAGATAAAAATGAATTTTTAGCTTCCACTTATTCGTGACTCTATTTAACTTGCCATATGTCCTCTATTTATTTATTTATTTATTTATTTTTGGGTTAAAAGTGTTAGTAAGCCACTTTGAGAACAAAAAAATCACTCCATCATTTCATGACCATGTGATGGTGAGATGATCACCACATGTTGGCCCTTGATCACAAACATTATTAAAATAATATGTAGCTTTATTGATGTGTTTTGGATATAATCATGATTAATTTATTTATATTCATGAAAAAATAAAATTTAATTGATTATAGCATTGATTTAATTTTCCAATGGATTCACGCTACTTTTTGAAGCCACTTTAAACATAAAGAGATAATATATTAAGTTTCCTTCAATTTTTAGCTTACTAAGAAAATAAAAAAGTTTGATTTAGAGTATTGAAATCAATGTTTTAGAGAGTAAAATTAAGTAGAGGCAAGGGTCTTAATTATTCCACCAACATTATTATCATTTAGTTTTTTAATGGCACCTCCAAGAGCATCCCAAGTTCTATTTGGGTTAGTGGAGTTTTAATGGATGTCAAATTGAAAATTTTCTTGTTTGTGTAGTATAATTATTGTTGATTTTTACATCTTTATTGAGTTATGTTTTTCAGGTTGAGTTTGATTTTATTTCTTCATTTAAAATTTTAATATGAAGCATATTTTTTTCATAAAATAAACTATAGGCCATGTAATCACCAATTAATAGGGTATCATTTATGTTTTAATGTGGCCTCAAATTTCTAGTTGAATATTCAAACAACATTCTTCTTATGTGCAAAAAATGCACACAATACCATGTCTTTATGAATTACAATTTTTTTAAAGTAAAAAAAATATTTTATTCATAATTACCATCTACAAAAACATCATACAATTGCATTTTCACATGTATAAGGAACGTGGTTGATCAAAAATATATGTTGTGTAACTTTTGAAATCATTTTCAATAAATTTCTTTGAAATGGAAAGCCTTCAACAAGCACATTCCACAACTGTTCATTTTACCTCTAGGAAAAAAATTCTTATGCTTATTTCCATCACTTGATTTACTATTTAAAAATATTAAGAATATATATTTACAATGCATTCTTTCAAGCCTAGCATTGAACACAATACTAACTACATTAACATAAATTTCACATGATGACTACATTAAAGACAAAGCTATCACCTTCTATGTGATCTGAGAATTCTTTGATTAAGGAAGGTTTCAACCTAACATAAAACAAAATTAATTATGTATACCAACATAAAAAAATAACAACCAAGGTAATTCTATACAATATTTACCCACCTTTAAACTTTTTTTCCTTTTTATTTTAAAAAACATAATTCAAAAATGTTCACACCTAACTAATTTTTAATCTTTATTTTATTTTTTAGATTCATTTTAAATGTCTTATCCATGCTCCCAATTTTTCATAGACATTTCTCAATGGAATATTGTACCATCTAATGTAATTTTCTTTTTGCCAAATTAATTACAACTATATATGAATTATAACATCATATCTCCAATTCACACAATCAACTCCTATCAATATAGTTCTTCATAACCAAAAAAACAATACAAAATAAACAATGTAGAATCCATATTGGTAATTATTATCAACCATAATAATAATAATATGTCAATTATAAATTTAAATACAAAACCAAACATTATTTTTTCAAAAATTATATCTATTATTAACAATTCATTATATAATACAAATAAAATACACAACACATATGTACTAGGTGACTTCAAAATTGACATGGACAAGAAAAAAATAATGGAAAAATACTTGAACACTATATGGAAACCCAATATATGCATTTCCTAATTCAAAATATATTTTTTTTTAAAACTATTATCAACCACATATGGTTAAAATCACAAGGGAAATAATATCATATTTACAAAATAGATTGTGATTTTCATGATTACAACACTATTTCCTTTGTCCTATGTAATATCCCATCACACAAAAAATAAGGAAACATCTATTCTAAACAAAATTAAATTTCAAAAATTAAACATATACAACAATGCAACATACCAATACAAAAACTCAAGTCAATTCACAAATCCAAATTTAACATTTCTCTAATACAAATGGCTATCATAATGTATACATAAATAATTAAAACTCTTTTTAATAATAATTATCCACTTATTTTTTTTGGTATAAAAATATCATTTCACATTCTCAAATATATTACTAGTTTCATTCTCTTTATAATTTAATTACACCATTGTAGTAAACATGAAAAAGATAATTCAAAGCATACAATATCATGAACTATTTGAAACTGAATAAAAAAGGTATACATAAGTGAAATTTTAGTTTCTTGAAGTTTTTATTACTTGATAGATATTAGCATTTGGATCATACTTTTGTGCAATAAAATAACATCCTATTATTCCTTGACATCAATTGATAACCTCAAGAACCTTAAATTTGGAAATGTATTTAAAAGACATGTCCTTATCATCTACAAATTAATGCTATAGAAAGAGCAAAACCAACCATTACTATGTGTTGAATTGATAGATGTAATGGGGGAAATGAAAATACCATTTCATGTAACTAAAAACCTCATTAAAATTCATGAACACAAATTTTTTGAAATAAAATCAATATGTATATCAAACTTTAGAATAACCCCCAAAAGTAGCTATAATCATGGATATTGTGATACTATGTTAATGATCATTTAATCTAGAATAATAGAAACCATACCTTTTATTTGCATAGAATACAAGTTTATTTAAATTTAAATAATCAAGGTATTAATAAGCATCACTAAAGCCTATGCCAATGGTATAATAACTGTAATTGTAACCTCTATAATAGAAACCATACCTCTTGTTTGCATAGAATACAAGTTTATTTTAGAAATCAAGGATGTAAATTTTAAATATGATCATAAAAGGATATATTCCATCCCTACATATAATTTTCATATTTAAAAATATTTTATACATGAAAAACTAAATATTTATTTTCTAAATTCATAACTTTATCTATAGTGAGCTTTTGAACCTTTGTTTACCATAATTGAAAAAAAAATACATAATGAATAATTCTCAATTTACTTGTTAATTTTTTTAGTAAAATGAAATAGGCCTAAAAGAATATTAAAGACCAGTCAATAGATTATCATTACTCCATTTAAAAACAAAAAATAATAGGAAGAATTGAATTCACTTTCAAATGTAAATATTGAAGTATGTTACCATCTATGCAATCATTAGTTTTTAGCATTTTAATTTTGATAATAATTGATTATGTTCATTACTTTTTAAATTTGTCCAATTTTCCATTTTATAGTAGTCCCTACCTTTATAACACTTCCCAAAATTTATCCCAATGAAATTTTCAAATCACTAACACTTGTATAATTACATAATGTGGCCATAGTGTCCACATGGATTAGGTAAAAAGGAAATTAGTCTTCATCAATCTATCTTTTACTAAATAAAACATCACAATAGAGAATCACTTTTTATCTATCTATTTTGAATTCAATAAATATTCCCACTATAAATTACATTTACTTCACATTTCATTTTTGGACATTATGAATTGAATATACATGGGAATATACAATATAAATAATTTTTTGTAAGGTTTTGGACCAAAGACACTAGGAATTTTTTTTGGGTTTGTTCACAAGCAGTCCATGATAAGTGTTGGAATCATATCCATTGAGAGTGGGAGGGGTGAATCAGTGTATTCAAACATAAATTCAATTCCGCTTATCATTTAAAAAGTATTCATTCAAACACATAGATCAACCAATGCATAAATAAGCATACAGAAGAGCATGAAGCACACAACACATCACATATGTAGGAAAACCTTAATGAGAATAAAACCCAATAAATACTAAAAAATGAATAAAAAATATAATTAAAATATCCAAATTTAATGAATTATCAACTCCACAAGTATCACCAACCCCTATCTAGTCAAGTACCCACTCAACTAGTCTTTAGCAAGCACCAACTTGCAAGGAGGCACCAACCCTCTAGATGACTCAGTACCAACTCAAAAAATAGAAATTTTTATCACATTTATAAACCCATGTTGATCATAAAATATATCATGATCACCTTCTTCTGATCTTCACACACTTCTATCTCTCTCAAACCTACCTCTTTGGCTTCCTCACTCAATATGCCTCTTACTAGGCTTATTAGGTCAACTGACCTTGATATCCACATGAAAAAACTATATTATATGTTCACAATATTCTATCTCCCATATTATTATGGTCTTAAATTATTTATAATCCTTCATAATCTACCCTCTTATTTGCTCATAGGTATCTTCTTTGTTGCACACACAATTAGGCCTATTAGGCCTTGTATAAATACAAGTCACTTGCTCACATACTATCTTGGTTGGAAAATACATTAATACATCAATTTAAATCACAAAAAATATTTTAATACATGTTACACATAGTAATAAATCAAAATAATATCACCATTATGTTGGCCAAATAGATTTAAACCTCATTCTTCTGTTAGGCCTAATAGAGACCCAATGTATTAAGTCTATCATCTCCACAGAAAAAATTGAACTTCTATGGCCTATATGGATCTCAAAAATGAAATAAAAACTTTTAAAAACTTATCTATAAACCTAAAATAACCTCTTATTTTCTCAATAAGTCACAAATCCTTTGCTCACATCTTGAAAGCACAATTAGGCCTCAAAGACCTATTAGGCCTAATTACCTCAAAAACATTATCTACAAAGATGAAGCTCATATAACCTATAGAAAAAAATTATAGGCAAAATAAACATATTTATGAAAAAATCATGACCTCGAGGTCATCAAAAATTCCATTAAACATCTTTTATTAGGATCCAAAGACTTGGGAACACATTATCAAAAAGCTCACTCAAAACTACCAATTTGCTCAGAACCCAGTTGTTAGTAATTTGACCAAAAACATTAGTATAGGTATTTTAGAACACTAAAAATGTATTTATAATATCCCATGGAATATATATATAACATTAAAACTTTCTATATTCAGGTTATAATGGTTTAGGAACAACTCTTCACTCAGCTTACTCAAGTTTGTTAAAACACCTTAAAAACTAGTCCTAATGAATGTTGTTTTTAACTCATGTAGGGACATATAAAATAAATAGTAGACACATTAATATTTAATATTTTACTTATATAACATATTCCATTTTATATATCACAAGTTATAATGGTAACTATTGGTCTTAAAGACCAATCTATTGACCTTTTTTCTCACAGTCCTTACACAGCCAGACAAGCCATTTGGCTTCCATATTTCAACTTATTATACTAAATATAAACCTTATATAAATAATATAGGTCATATATCTCAAAAAAAACATTAAAATTTTCACTAAATACATTAACTCATGATATAACATCTGAAACTCATCACTCCATCTTGCATACCTAAAACTGCCTGAATGCTTCAAAACATGGTCATGGAAATAATGACTTCAAACACATATAGATTAATTTTAATGAACATAAAATGGGTTTATATTATCTTAAAACATACTAATATCAACTTAAAACAAATATATTATAGTATCAAATAGTAATATTTGTCTTAAAGACCAATCTCATGTCTTTATTGTCTACAAACATCACTATGTTAGACAGGTTAGTTTGAGAGAACCTTTATGATTATATTTAGAATATAAAAATATTATATATATTAGGTATATGTGTTAAATTTATTGAAAAAAAACCCTATAAAATTAGATCCATCCCTGGTCTATGACAATATATCCCTAATCTCATTCCCACTTATGCATGTTTTTCTCGATGTCTTCCTCACTAGGCCTTTTTAGCAATAGGTCAACTTCCATAATCAATTTAGAATTTTTTAGGAATACAACCTAATTATAAACCACCATTTTCATATATAATAAGTCACAAGATTCAACCTCTATCCATTTTGTAACTTTGACTCAGTCAACCCTACCTATTATACCAAATTTCTATGAAATAAGTACTTTTCTATGGGGTCCACTTACTCACCTAGAAAACCAATGCCACTTATAGGTACCTAGGAGAGTTAAATACATGATAAAATCATCAAAATAGGTCATCCAATCCATTTTTATCCATCTCCATCAATATCTTTCATATTGGGTCACTATGAGGGTTTTAGACTAGTTTCCATTCTTAACATTTGTTCATAAAGTTATGCCCCTAAAACCAACTCATAATTCCTATAAATCATTTATATGACCATCTTCCACCTCTCCCTAAAGCTTTTCTTCCCATGTAAAATTCACACATGTCAAAAATCATGATAAAATACTTCTCATGTCTGCAACACCTCATTCTATCACTTGAAAGACCTCAAATCTAATTTTTATGCTTTCTTCTTCAACTCAAGACCTCAAACTTCACCAACACCTTATCCAAATAGAATTGCTTATTATGAACTTGTTAAACAATGACCTTATCATTACAATAACTTAAACACAATCAACACTCTCTTTCTGATGATCTCTCATAATAATATAAAGCAACATTGCTCATAATCTTATCATATCATAACAATGTGCCAAGACCTTATGCAGAACTCAAGGATATACTAGACCATGCTTAAGCCATCATGATCAATTACCATTCATCTTGACAAGATCACCTCTAGGATATTAGTGACACTCAATTACCTTTGAAATCAATGATAACATCAATGCCTTAACACATCAAGAGGAACACCTCAATAATCTCCCCCTTTGTCATTAATGGAAAACACTTTAGCAAATCAGATCATTCTCATCTCTCTAAGCTAGATCTTTCTCCCAGTCAGGTCTTTCTCCCAATCTAGTCTTTCTCCCCCTTTGAAATTAATGATAAATGTTCATTTCTAATAATTCTACCATCTAATCCTTGGACTTTAAACATGTTTTTTCCCCAAACAAGATCAATCTTCCTCTGATCAACCAAACAAGAACTCAACTCACAAAAGTACCCATTCATGCTCTCCTTAAGCTTATGCATAAATCATCATAGGCCTTAATACACTCAAATGCATCTTCAAATAATTAAAACACTAAAATAAATAATGTGAACTTATAGCAAGCTCCCCCTTTGTTCTTATACTTAATACTGTTGGTTGAATATTTTGTCGATCAACGTACTGATAAACAAAATAGGTCTGATCAGCCAAATTAGGAAGATTGGTCATCCAAATGTGTAGGTTCACCACATCAAAAGGGGACTAATCTCTCATCTCATTAAGGGTAGGTTCCCTATAGATATGATATATATATATATATATATATATATATATATATATATATATATATATAACAAAAAATAATACTCAAGGGTAGGATAAACCATCCATCTCTCTTTCTTCAGAGATGATGCATGAAAATCAAAGGAAAAATCTCAAGGGAAATGATAGAAAGCACTCATCTTATTTCAAAATTACTACTTAGCAAACCACAAGAATACTCCTAGTAGTAATTGGAAAATGTAACCAAAGATGTAGTAACCAGCAAATTGAGATGTAGCACAAAGTCTCCACCTGAATTGCTCAAGAGTGAGATACGAAGGAAAATGAGGGCACAAAGTCGTCCCAAGGTCCTTTACATAGAAACAAAAAGAAAACACACTAAAAGAAATTATGGGGGCACAAAGTCTCTCCATAGTTGACTTTAGGACACCTTCCTGACTACTTTCACTAATTCTACTTGTTGAATTAAAGGAACAAAAAATATATTAAGGAAAAAGACATAAGAATAGTTTCCCCATCAATAAAGATATCACAACACAAAGTCTAAAAAGTCACTTGCTTTATTATTTCAATAACAAAATATGATCAAAAATTTGAGCTCAAAGTCTCAGTAATGCCTTTCAATTTGGGCAGAGTTTTGTTTCTAATTGTCAGAGAGAGATCCCTTTTTACACTAACAAGAGAGTCCCTTATATAGCCTCTTCAAGATAGACTTGGGAATAGTAACAAATCATGTTGCATTGAATTTTTTTAAGAAGATAGGTTTGAATTTAGGTGCATCTACCCATTTGATTTTCTCAATGCAGAGAAACAAGTCACGCTATTGAAAGTTTGCGTCTTTCAATATCCACTTGGCGGTCTACTTCTAGAAACATATCTGATGTGCAAATGTTTTTGGTCCTTCCTCATCATTCCTCCTTTTCTAGTTAATTAAATCAGGTCCTAGATTCAATTTGATGCTTTGTTCCTTAGTCACTTCCTGTTGATCTTGGCCTTAAAGCCTTTGAATGCATTCAGGTCCATAGATTTAAAACTACAAGGATCAACGGCTATTTCATTTTCGCAACTTTGACATCCACGAGCACATCACTTTCTTCGGCAATTCCTTCATCTTTATCATTTGATCTTTCCTAGAGGTGACTTGCCCTTCAGGGCCTTGAGAAATGGTTCACTTTGGGTTGGGAAGAGCCCCCCACAAGGGTATCTACCCTTTGGGTAATCTTCAAATGGCCTTCGAGCTTCTTTCTTCTGGTGGGTCACTAAGTTCTTTGGCTCTTCTTTAAGTCTTTTCAAAATCAATGGCTATTTTATGAACTTTGAAATTGATGTTCGCACACCCATCACTACATTTGAATTTCCAACAGCTAGTTCACCGTTCTTGACTTTGACATCTTCGGGCGCGTCACCCCTTGGGCTTTCTTCAGCTTTCTGGTTTTGCATCCTCCTGAAGGGAAGGTGACCTTTTGGCTTTGGGAAGTGTCCTTTAATTTTGCGGTCGAGAGTCCCCTACAAGGGCACCTACCCTTTGGGGTCCTTCAGTGGCCTTTTATCTTTGGAGTCCTTCAAAGCTTTCCCGTAAACATTTTCCCATATACTTTTTCCATAGACACTTTCCCACGGACAAAAAGTCTACAAGAATTATTGCTTTGTCTTTGGCCATCATAAATTCCTTTGGGCTTTCCTCCTGAAGCCTTTCTAAATTCCTTCAGACTTTTTGTTTGAAGGAATTCATTCAGACAAAAGTTAGAAAGAATTATGCCTTTGTCTTTCGACTGCCTTAAACAAAATTCCAAAATAATTTACCTTTGTGGCTTCCTTGAAAATGACTCTTTCGAAGGGTACTTTTGTTGACCAAGTGCCCTCCGCAAGGGCACTTGTCCTTTGAGAGGCTCTCTTGAACTTTTGCATTGAACCACTCCTTTAAACCAACTGTTGAACCAAGCTTTGAACCAATTGAGTGAACTGAAGCATTGAACCAACTTTGGTTCAATGGTTCAATGGTTCATTCCCTTTGATTTGGCTAAGTCCTTTTGATCCTCATTGAACCAAACACATTGAACCTATTGAACCTTGAACTCGAGTGGTTCAATGGTTCAACAATTCAATGGTTCAAGCCTCAAAAACTTGTTCTTTTGATTGAACCTACTTGTAAAATCCTTTGAACCTTACTGTAGAAGCCTTTGAACCTGACTGTAGAAGCCTTTGAACCTATTGAGCCCATTGAACCAAAATGGTTCAAGGTTCAATGGCTCAATCCTTACTTAGAAGCTTGTTGATGAACTCTTTTGGTTGAACCTGGTCATTGAACCAACTTTGAGATTGCCTAAGTGTTGAAAGCTTGTTTCTTTCTTGTAGAGTCCGTAGAAATCAACCTATGAAGCTCATTAAACTTGGCCTGCAGAGTCCATAGATTTTTTTTTCCTACAGAGTCTGTAGATTCAAGCCTGCAAAGTCCGTAGATTTCTGAGAAGCTTGAAAAATGAGGAATTTGAATGCCCAGGACAAATTTCAAAAAGGGAAGAGACAATTTTGGTGTGTAGGACCAAAATAGTTTAAATGTTGTCCCAAAATGAGTGATATTTTTGGGGGACAATGACTAGCTCCAATTGGGTAATTTCTATCAATTTTAAAATGAATTGAAGGGAGTAGAATCTAGAATCTCTAGTGTCTTCATGTGTACCATTGGGCTATGGAGTCATGTTACCCAAAAATGAAAGGCATCAAAAATGGAAATAAATAAAACAAAATAGAATTAAAAACTATACAAATATACATATATATAGATGCAATGATCTGATACTTCAAGAATTGAAGTGTTTCAAATGTTGCTTCCTTAGAGGTAGTGAAAATAGTGTGTCATCTTGGTAAACCAACAAGAAGACATTTTGTCCCCAGAAACGGTGACGAGCGAATGGAAATTTCCACCAGGAAACCAATTTTCTGTGTCTTCCTCTTGGCTTTTTCTTCTTCTTTCCCCATGGCAAGATGTAGTCTTCAAACTAAAAACCATAACTCCTTGTTCTCTCTATGAAGAGTTCCTTTTACTGATTACGAAATACAGCAGTATGGTCCACCATCATAATTTATTATTCTGTTAGTTCAGTCTAGCACATGCTTTGATTGTTAGCATCAAACTCCTAACAAACCATCAGCTCAACATCTCCTTTGGTGTGAAGGAGTTTGACCTCTTCACCCTGAGCATTTTTCAATCCAATCAATAGAGATCCACATCTAGTTGTGGAAGAATTGCTGCCATCAGATTTCAAGATCCAAGCATCATCAAAAGTTGATCTTCTATTAGATTTTTCTTCATGGGAGATGGAAGATCCTTCTTGATTTGTACTGCACCCTACCAATTTTTTTGATGCCTTGTTTAGATGAAATCTTGGATTACCAGTTACGGGACTTTCATCAGTTGAGACATGAGCATCCTCGGTGGTCAAGAAGTAATTACCCCTACCTGAAGGCTCAAACAGAATTTGAGCTGCAAGGGCTGACATTTGGGTAACCATAATTTTTGCCTCAGATAGGTCCACACTTTATTCTCCACTAATGTTTAATTGCTCAAGATTGACTTGCAGGGATTCAAACTCAGTCATCTAAATTTTGGATTTTTTGACATGATCAATCATGGCAAATGATTGAGATGGACTTGGAAGAGAGGATGGGAGTTCATCCTTTTGGTTTTTAGGAGGGGGAGGACTGATTTGTGAATTTGAAGTAGAAGGTGTAGAGATGTTTTATGTACTTACTTCTTTTGAAATCACTGGGTCCTTTGACTAGAAAGGAAGAGGGGTTTTCTGCTGAGCAATTGAAATTATTGGTTGGGATCGCTCGTCTATCTTCTCTTTGTCAACCTACTGGGCTGACTGATTCTGGGACCTAGTGAATACTACGTATGATCCTTTGACTGCTTCACCTTCACTTTTGGGTTCATCCTATAAATTTAGGAAACTAATGTGGGAGTTGCCAGTTGATTCTTCTAGATTCTCCTTAAAGAGATCAGTGCCATTTTCTTGCTCAAACTCAAGTTGGAAATAGGAAACATGATCTATTTCTAGATATCCAACTATTGAGTTGGTTGAAGGTGCTTCAAGGGCAAGGTTCCTCTATGGGGGAGGAAGATGATTTGGTTTCTCTTGACTTCTGGCAGTGTTGCCTTGATATGGATGATTAGGGAATGTCCTCCTTGGTATATCTTTATATAGAGGAGCAAAAGACATACCTTGTGCCATTTGCCTTTTCAAGGCTAGCAATTTATTTTCCATCTTTTGTACCATTGGGTCAGTGGTGATTGTGGGTGAGTATTCAGAAGATGAAGAGGGTTTGCCTCTATTTAGGTCTCTCTTTATCTTTCCTGCCAAGATAAGGTCATTTTATACCTCAGTAGCCAAGTCCTGAGCAGTAGCAAGGTCTATTTAGCCAGCTCATCTTAGTAGAAAACTCACTTTAGGCAGTTGTGAGTTGATGAAGAAACATTTGAGGTTCTGAGGTGTCAGCTGGGTGATCATGGGAATCTTGTGCCTCAGCTTGTTGAACCTAGCAATAAAATCACTCATAGGTTCATGAGTCTCTTTCTTCACCTGAGTGAGTTAGGCCAGCAAGGCATGTGCATCTTCTATGGGCTTGAACCTTGCTTCGAACTTGGCTTTAAGTGTATCCCAGTCAGTCATTGATCTAGCTTGTAGATGATAAAACTAGTCTGTAGCATCACCTTGTAGTGTCTCCACAAAAATATTAACTGCCACATCTTCAAATTCCACCCCTATAACACCACAGGTTATGCTAAAGGCTAAAATGTGTTCATTAGGGTGAACTATCCCATCACCAAATAATTTGGGGAAATTCTTTCTTGAACTACGTGGGAGTTCATGCAGAGGTGGAGTCAAGTTGAGTGGGCCAAAAGAGTTACCCCAGGGGCCTCAAACTACCATGATTTAATTAAGAAAAATAGAGATAACAAATCTAGATAGAGTGGTCAGATTATAGAACAAAAATGGAAAAGGACTAGCTCAGCTTTAGCTTGAGGCTTGAGGCTTCAAATTGTGCACTCTTTCCCAGTAGCTCTAGTTTTTTAGACTAGATAAAATAATAGAGGTGGAGGAAGATGGTAAGGCTATAAATGGATAATGGGTAAGACATGAAATGGAGTTGCCATAGTCTATAATGGATAAGGGTTATAATGATAATGGGTAAGACACAGGTGATGTTTCAATCTAAAACTTGAGGTTCCAAATTGCACAAAATTATGTATATCCCCATGGAGTCACCAAAAACTATTGGTTGAATATTTTGTCGATCAGCGTACTGATAAACAAAATAGGTCTGATCAGCCAAAGTAGGAAGATTAGTCATCTAAATGTGTATGTTCACCACATCAAATGGGGATTAATCTCTCCTCTCAAGGGGAGGTTCCCTATATATATATATATATATATATATATATATATATATATATATATATATATATAAACAAAAAATAATACTCAAGGGTATGATAAACCATCCATCTCTCTTTATTTAGAGATGATGCATGCAAATCAAAGGAAAAATCTCAAGGGAAATGACAGAAAGCACTCCTCTTCTTTCAAAAGTACTATTTAGCAAATCACAAGAATACTCCTAGTAGTAATTGCAAAATGTAACCAAGGACGTAGTAACTGGCAAATTGAGATGTAGCACAAAGTCTCCACCTGAATTTCCCAAGAGTGAGATCTAAGTCATCCTAAGGTACTTTACACAGAAACAAAAATAAAACACACTAAAGGCAATTATGGGGGCACAAAGTCTCTCCACAGTTGACTTTAGGACACCTTCCTGACTACTTTCATTAATTTTGCTTGTTGAATTAAAGGAACAAAAAATATATTAAGGAAAAAGACATTAGAATAGTTTCCCCATCAATAAAGATATCACAGCACAAAGTCTGAAAAGTCACTTGCTTTCTTATTCCAATAACAAAATATGATCAACAATCTGAGCTCAAAGTCTCAGTAATGCCTTTCAATTTGGGTAGAGTTTTATTTCTAATTGTCAGAGAGAGATCCCTTTTTACACTAACAAGAGAGTCCCTTATATAGGCTCTTCAAGATGGACTTGGGGATAGTAACACATCATGTTGCATTGAATTTTATTAAGAAGATAGGCTAGAATTTAGGGGCATCTACCCATTTGCTTTTCTCAATGCAGAGAAAAAGTCATGCTATTGAAAGTTTGCATCTTTCAATATCCACTTGGTAGCCTACTTCTAGAAACATATTTGATGTGCAAATGTTTTTGGTCCTTCCTCATCGTTCCTCCTTTTTTGGTTAATTGAATCAGGTCCTGGATTCAATTTTATGCTCTATTCCTTAGTCGCTTCCTGCTAATCTTGGCCTTAAAGCCTTTGAATGCATTCAAGTTCATAGATTTAAAACTATAATGATCAATGGCTATTTAATTGTCACAACTTTGACATCCATTAGCACATCACTTTCTTTGGCAATTCCTTCATCTTTATCATTTGATCTTTTTCAAAGGTGACCTGCCCTTCGGGGCCTTGAGAAATGGTCTGCTTTGGGTCGAGAAGATCCCCCCACAAGGGTATCTGCCCTTCAAACAATCTTTGGATGGCCTTTAGGCTTCTTTCTTCCAGTGGGTCACTAAGTTATTTGGCTCTTCTTTAAGGATTTTCAAAATGAACGGCTATTTTATGAACCTTGAAATTGACATTCGTGCACCCATCACTACATTTGAATTTCCAACAACTAGTTCACCATTCTTGACTTTGATGTCTTTGGGCACATTACCCCTTGGGCTTTCTTTGGCTTTCTAGTTTTGCATCCTCCTAAAGGGAAGGTGACCCTTCAGCTTTGGGAAGTGTCTTTTAATTTGGTAGCTGAGAGTCCCCTGCAAGGGCACCTTCCCTTCAGGGTCCTTCGGTAGCCTTTTATATTTAGAGTCCTTCGGAGCTTTCTCGTAGATATTTTCCCATGATCTTTTTCCAACAACATTTTATTTTAGATAAAAAGTCCACAAGAATTATTGCTTTGTCTTTGGCCTTCAGAAATTTCTTCAGGCTTTCCTCCCTCAGCCTTTCCGAATTCCTTCAGACTTTTTATCTACAGGAATTCCTTCAGACAAAAGTTTGAAAGAATTATGCCTTTGTCTTTCGACTGCCTTACATAAAAATTTGAAAGAATTTACCTTTGTAGCTTCCTTGAAAATGACCCTTCTGAAGGGTGCTTTTGTTGACCAAGTGCCCTCTATAAGGGCACTTGTCCTTCGAGAGGCTCTCTTGAACTTTTGCATTGAACCACTCCTTTGAACCAACCATTGAACTAAGCTTTGAACTAATTGAGTGAACCGAAGCATTGAACCAACTTTGGTTTAATGGTTCAATGGTTCATTCCCTTTGATTTGGCTAAGTCCTTTTGATCCTCATTGAACCAAATGTGTTGAACCTGTTGAACCTTGAACTCGAGTGGTTCAATGGTTTAATGGTTCAATGGTTCAATGGTTCAAGCCTCAAAAACTTGTTCTTTTGATTGAACCTACTTGTAGAAGCCTTTGAACATGACTGTAGAAGCCTTTAAACCTGACTATAGGAGCCTTTGAACCTATTGAGCCCATTGAACCAAAATGGTTCAAGGTTCAACAATTCAATCCTTACTTAGAAGCTTGTCGATGAACTCTTTTGGTTAAACCTGGTCATTGAACCAACTTTGAGATCACCTAAGTGTTGAAAGCTTGCTTCTTTCCTGAAGAGTCCGTAGAAATCAACCTGTGAAGCCTGTTGAACTTGGCCTATAGAGTTCATAGATTTTCTTTTCCTACAAAGTCCATAGATTCAAGCCTATAGAGTCCATAGATTCAAGCCTGTAGAGTTCGTAGATTTTTGAGAAGCTTGAAAAATGAAGAATTTGAATGCCCAGGACAAATTTCAAAAAGGGAAGAGACAATTTTGGTCTGGAGGACCAAAATAGTTTAAATGTTGTCCCAAAAATGACTGATATTTTTGGGGGACAACAGGGAATACCCTCATCAAAATACTCATAAATTTCATCCTAATCTCACTATTCATATAGGAAACACACATTCTTGCACACTCAACCACCTTCAACAAACTCTTGAAACCAATTCTAAACCTCAACATAGATTAGGCTCACAACCAACTATATTCAAGAACACATTGGTCTTGTAGACCAATCCATAACTCAAATTTCTTCATGACTGCTACAAAGCTTCTTAGTAATGACAACCATCTTCAATAACCAAAAACTCAAAACACAAGAACAAAGTAATAAGAATAATCTTAGACACATGTTCCTCCTAACACCATATGTACCATTTTTAGATGAAATCAAAACACATTACTTCTCACCTTGTTCTTGACATCCACTGAAGAACCTTCCCTTATCTTTACAACTTGAGCTCACAAAATGAGTTATTAGGACTCTTCAGACTAATATCATTGTATTACTCATACATTCATCATGACCTCAGTCCTGTCAAGATTATCTAATATGTTTTTATGCCCTTGTATAACTTATTGTCACTATACACCTATTCATGATTATCTCCCCTTATCTCTAAGAGTTATTTAGATAATATCATGAATGTGACTAGTTTGATCAAGTCATCGTATAGATACTTTGTAACCCATCTCTTGAAATCACACCTCCAATAGACTATTGTCTGAAATTTGGACCTGAATATCAACAAAGAACATAAATTTTCCCCTAAATTTATTCTTTCTCTTAAGAACACTTGATGACCAACCATCTTCAAAAACTTTATAATTTGCACCATAGATATCTTCTCAAGATGAATATTTTTTACTGTAATCTCATACATCTATAGATATAGGAGTGTCTCCAATGCTTCATATACATGCACAAGCATCCTCAAATATATTTATTAATCCCATAAAATTCAACACAACTTCTCATATACCTAGGCTTACTTCACCAAGATACATATACATACCTTCTTACAAGGCCTAAAACAAGGTTCGACAAGATACCTTGATGCCTTGACCTATTCCATCCATGTTATGACATCTACAAAACATTAATAAAACATATATGAGACACTTTGACCTATAAATTTTTATCAACATGTCTTCAATTTCCTTGTAGACTTGACTGTCAACTTAGGCTTGACCTTTGACTTGGATTATACATAATCTTTCTAAATTGGAAAATAACACTTTAGACATTATTTCAAATTTGATTTATGTCCTAAAATAACACATAACTCACCTTAGTTTATGAGTTAATAATGACTCATCTTGTCATCCTTATTATTATTATTCAACTCTATTAGTACCATTATTCTTTGGTAGATAATCATTAAAACCATGATAAACATTGTCATCATCATACTTCAAACTTGTGCTTCTTAGGATCACCTTTAGGCTATTAGGCCTCTCCCAAAGGACCAAGCTCTGATACCAATTGTTTGAAGCATAACCACTGAGATTGGGGTGAGTTATTGTCTTCAAACATACATTCAATTCCACTTATCATTTATGAATTATTCATTCAAGCACATAGATCAACTAAATCATAAATAGGCATACACAAGAGCATGAAGCACAAAACACATCGCATATGTGGAAAACCCTCAAGGGTAATAAAACACACTAAACCCTTAAAATTTAATATATTCCTATAATGATAAGATCCAAATTTATTAAAGTACCAACTCCTACCTATTCAAGCACCCACTCAACTAGTCTTTAGCAAGCACCAACTTGCAAGGAGGCACCAACCCCCTAGATGACTCATCACCAACTCAACCACATAGAATTTTTGATTACCTTAATAAAATTATATTTCTCACATAATAGATGATGATCACCTTCTTCTGTTCTTCACACACTTCTATCTCTCTCAAACATGCCTCTAAGGCTTCATCACTCAATATGCCTCTTGCTAGGCTTATTAGGTTAACTGACCTTGATATACACATGCATCAACTTTTTTATATGTTAATCATAGTCTCTCTCCCCTATTTTTATGGTCTTAAATTATTCCTACTCCTTCACAATCTTCCCTAATATTCACTCATAGGTATATGCTCTATTTTACACATGATTAGGACTATTAGGCCTTATATAAATACAAGTCACTTACTCACATACTCTCTTGGCCAGTCAAGACATTAATCTATTAGGTTAAATCAAAAAACATATCTTAGGACATGTTACACATAGGAATAAATCAAAATAATATCACCATTAGGTCGGACAAACATATTTAAACCTCATTCTTCTTTTAGGCCTAATAGAGACCTAATACATTAGGTATATCCTCTCCATGGAACAACTTGAACATATATGGCTAGATCTCCCCCACCAATAAACTCAAACCTTTAAAAAAAATATATGTAAACCTCAACCAACCTCTTCTATGCTCAATAAGTCACAAATCCTTTGATCACATATTGAAAGCACAATTAGGACTTAAAGACCTATTAGGCTTAATTACCTCAAAAACACTATCTAGAAATATGAAGCTCGTATAATCTATAGAAACACATTATAGAAACAATACACATATTTATTTAAACTTCATGACCTCATGGTCATAAAAAATTCCACTAAACATCTTATATTTGGCTCTAAATACTTAAGAACACCTTATCAAAAAGCTCACTTAGAGCTACCAATTTGCTCAGAACCCAATCATTAGCAATTTGACCTCAAATATCAGTATATGAAATTTAAAACACTCCATATTAATTTATATAAAATCACCACATTCTTGGTATATCTCTACTCAGGATATAATGGTTGAGGAACAACTCTTCACTCATTTTACTCAAGTCTGTTAAAACACCTTAGAAACCATTCTTGATGAATGTTATTTTAAAATCATATAGGGAGACTTCAAAGACATCTTATGCACATTCATAGTTCATATGATACTTATATAACATCTTCCATTATATATATCATAATTTGTAATTTCAACTATTGGTCTTACAAATCAATCTGTTGACCTTTTCTCTCACAGTCCTTACATAGTGAGACAAGCCATTTTGGCTTCCATATTTCAAATTATTATACTAAATTTAAAAATTATATAAAGAATATATAGGTCATATATATCCCAAAAAAAAATTAACATGTTCACTAAATACATTAACTCATGATATAATATCTCAAACTCATCACTCCATCTTCCATGCCTAGAATTACCTGAATGTTCCAAAATAGAGTCATGGAAATAGTGACTTAAAACACTTTTAGATTCACTTTAATTAAATTAAAATGGGTTTATATTATCCTAAATCATCCTCATATAAAATTTAAATAAATATTATAGGATTAAACATCAATATTGGTCTTACAGACCAATCTCATGTCTTTATTATATACAGACCTCATTGTGTTAGACATGTCATTTTGAGAGCACCTTTCTACTTATATATAATAATCTCAAAATATTATATCTAATATGGGTATGTGTTACATGTATTTAAAAATAAACCTATGTAATTGGATCTATCCTTAGTCGATGACAATATATCCCTAATCTCATTCCCACTTATGCCTATTTTTTTTAAGGTTTTTTTAGTGATATGTTAACTTCTATGATTGGTTTATCATATTTGAGTTATATAAACTAATTATAAACCACAATTATCATCTAAATCAAGTCACAAGCTTCAATCTCTATCAATTATGTAACTTTGACTTAGGCAACCCTGCCTGTTATACTAATTTTTTATGAAACAAGTACTTTTTGTGGGGTCCACTTACTCACCTAACAAACCAATGCCACATGGAGGTACTTTTTGTATTTAAATACATTATCCAATCATAAAACTATGTCATCCAATCCATTTTGATCCATTTCCATTAATATATTCCATAGTGGGTCACTATGAGGGTTTTAGGAGGGTTTTAAACTGGTTTTCATTCTTAACATTTGTTCATAAATATATGCCCCTAAAACCAACTCATAATTCTTATAAATCATTTATATGGACCTTTTACATCTATCCCTAAGATATAAACTTCCCAAGTAATAGTCACACATGCTAACAAGCTTGAGATAATCCTTCTTGGGTCTACACCACCTTATTTTAACACTCGAGAGACCTCAAATCCACTTTTTATGGTTTCTTCTTCAACTCAAGACCTCAAAACTAAAAAACACACTTTAAAAAACATGTTATACCTTAAGAAATGCTCACATGATCTCACAATCCTTCAAACCTAATCATGATACCTCATCATGCCACTTAGGGTTTTTAGACAAGGTATATGAGAAGACCACCAATGAATAACTTACCCCTTTGGCTCACTTTAAGAGTCATGTGAATAAATATACACATTTATAAAATAATTTAACACTATATTTCATAATTAAAGTTCCATATATATTCATATCATCATCATCATGCCACTACAAGCCATATCCATGTTCAAGAACTAGTCCATCAAACAGACCTACTAGGCATCATACCACTTTCAGATCTTCAAGACACCTTTTATAGCTCATAACTCATCTCCAAACATTTGGGATAGACTCAAAAACATCTCCCATCATTCTCATTTGACTAAGACTTCTCAAACCATATATGTCTCTTGCTAAGACTGAACTAGCCATGCCTTTACCAAGGCAAGACTAGGATTTAAAATACACCTTATCCATAAATAATTAATTCTTATAAACTTTTTCAACAATGACCTTATCACACCAAGAAATTCAATACAATAAATACTCTCTTTTTTATGATCTCTCATATCAATACAAATTAACGTTGCTCATTAGCTTGTCATATCATAACATTGTGCCAAGACCTTATGCAGAACTCAAAGACCTACTAGACCATGCTTAAGTAATCATTGTTATTTACCATGCATCTTCACAAAAGCACATATGGGATATCAATGACACTTAATTACCTTTGACATCAATGACAACATCAATACCTCAACATATCAATAGGAACATACCTCAATAATAAGTACATGTGATGTGCATCCCAAAGTCATGCTCACGACCTCTCCTTACAAAGGTTTTTATTTTTATCCACTTATTAATTTTTGAAAACCTTAATTTTATTGTAACTAAATTGACATAATCAAATTCTAAAGGGTTCACACTTTATATATGTGGCACCACTTTCATATTTTCATAAGTCTAAAGTTCACTATATTTCTTAAGTTGACCTAGCCATAATTTAAGATAAATTATGTATCCTAATGTAACCATGAAGGCCTCCTTTTATTTCAAAGATAAAATTGATTTATGTCCTCATTTAATTTTTGAATATGTTTAACTTTCCAAATGTCCCCTATTTAAATTATTTTTTTGGTCAAAAGTGTCAATAATCTTAGAGTTTTAAGTGAATCTAAAGTTATAAGGATATGGACATATTTTTGGGTCTACTTTGAAAAAAAATCACTCCATCACTCCATGACATGATGGTGAGATGATTTCCACATGGATGATCTCAATCGAAAGCATTATTAAAATAATGTGCAGCTTCATTTAAGTGTTTTTAACATAATTACATCTAATTTATTTATATGCATGGAAGAATAAAACCTAATTGATTGTAACATTTATTTAATTTCCCAATGGATTCATGCTACTTTTTGAAGCCATTGTAAACACAAAAAGACAACCTATTAAATTTCCTTTGATTTTTAACTTACTAAGGAAGAATAATGTTTGATTTAAAGTATGGAGATCAATGTTTTGGAGACTAAAATTAAGTAGAAGGAAGGATCTACAGTATTCCACTAACATTATTATCATTTAATTTTTTTAATGTCACCTCCAAGAACATATCAAGTGATATTAGGGATAGTAAGTTTTTAATGGATATCAACTTGAAATTTTTTTTTGTTTGTGTAGTATAATTATTCTTGGTTTTTACATCCCTATTGAGTTATGCTTTTCGGGTTGAGGTTTCCTTTATTTCATCATTTAAAATTTTAATATGAAACATCATTTTTAATTAAAAAAATATATGCCATGGAACTAAATATTAATGGGGTATCATTTATGTTTTAAGGTGACCTCAAATTTCTATTTGAATAGTCAAACAACATTCTTTCTATGTGCAACAACTACACACATTACCTTGTCTTTATGAATTGTAATTTTTTTTAAATATAAAAATTAGTTTATTCATAATTCCCATTTACACTAACATCATACAATTATTTTTTCACATGTATAAGGAACATGGTTGATCAAAAATAAATATTCCATGACTTTTGAACTCATTTACAAGAAAGGCAGCTTTGAAATTGAAAGCCTACAACAAGTACATGCCATAACTATTCATTGTCACTCTGATCAAAAACAAATTTCTTATGTGTATTTCCATCTCTTGATTTACAATTTATAAATTCTCAAGAATATATATTTACAATTAATTCTTTTGATCCTAGCATTGAAGACAATACTACCTATATTAATATAAATTTCATGTGATGACTACATTAAGGACAGAGCTACCACCTTCTACTTGATCTAAGAATTTTTAATTTAAGGAAGGTTTCAACTTAAACTAACATAGAATTAATTATTTATACCAACATAAAAAGCTATAGCCAAGGTAATTCAATACAATATTTACCCACCTTTAAACTATTTTTCTTTTTTAATTTCAGAAAATAGAATTCAAAAATGTTCACACCTAATTAATATCTAATATTTATTTTATTTTTTAGATTCATTTTAAATGTCTTAGCCATGCTTCTAATTTTTTATATACATTTCTCAATGGAATATTGTACTATCTAATGTAATTTTCCTTCCACAAATTAATCACAACTATATAAGCATCATAACATCATATCTCCAATTCACATAATCAATTTCTATTGACAAATTTCTTCATAACCAAAAAAATGTAATACAAAAAAATGTATAATCCATATTCGCAATTATTATCAACCATAATTTTAAAAATGTCAATTTTAAGTTTAAATTCAAAACCAATCATTATTATTTCAAACATCATAGCTATTATCAACTAATCATAATCTAATTCAATTAAAATACACAACACATATGTACTAGGTGACTTCAAAATTGACATAGGAAAGAAAAACAATAATGTAGAAATACTTGAACACCATATGGAAACCCACAATATTCATTTCTTAAATTTATATGAAAATATATTTTCAAAAACTATTATCAACCACATATGGTTAAACACAAAAGGTAAATAATATCATATTTACAAAATAGATTGTGATTGGCATGATTATGACACTATTTCCTTTTTCATATGTATATGCCATCACATAAAAAATAAAAATAAAATATATTCTAAACAAAATTAACTTTTAAAAATTAAACATATACAAAAATGCAACATATGAATAAAAAACTCGAGTTAGTTCACGAATCCAAAATAAATTCAAATCTAACATTTCTCTAATATAAATACCTATCATAATGTATACACTACAAAAAATAAAACTCTTTCTTTTAATAATTATCCACTCATGTTTTTTGTATCAAAATATTATTTCACATTATCAAATATATTATTAGTTTCCTTCTCTTTATAATTTCATTACACCATTGCATTAAACATGAAAAGGACAATTCAAAGCATACAATATCATAAACTACTTAAGACTAAATTAAAAAAGGTATACACAAGTGAAATTTTAATTTCTTGAAGTTTGTATTACTTAATAAATAATAATGTTTGGATCATACTTTTGTGCAATAAAATAACTTCTTAGTATGCCTTGACATGAATTGATAACCTCAAAAACCTCAAAGTTAGAAATGTGTTTAAAAATAATGTCCTTATCGTCTACAAAGCAATGTTATAGTAAGACTAGAACCAACCCTTACTATGTATTGACTTGATAGATGTAATGGGGGAAATGCAAATCCTTCTTCATATAACTAAAACCCTCATTCAAATACATGAACACAATTTCTTTTTAAGAAAATCAATTTATATATCAAACTTTGGAATAACCGCCAAAAGTATCTATGATCATGGATATTACTATACTATGTTCTTGATCAAAAAATATAGCAAAATAAAAACCATACATTTTATTTGTATAGAATACAAGTTTATTTAAAATTCAACCATAAAGGTACTAATAAGAATAACTACTACCTATGTCAAGGGTATAATAGTTGCAATTATAATCTCTAAAACAAAATTGGGGATACAACTCATTTTCAAAAATGAGGATGGAAACTTTAAACATGATCATCAAAGGATATATTCCATCCTTACATGTACTTTTCCTCTTTAACCTTATTTTTTACATGAAAAATTAAAATTTATTTTTTAAGTTCATAACTTTATCTATTATGAGTTTTTGAGCCTTTGTTTACCATGATTGAAAAATATATATATAATGAATAACTCTCAATTTATTTGTTAAAGTTTTTATTAAAATGAAATGGGCTTGAAAGAGTATTAAATACTATTCAATAAATTATCATCACTCCATTGAAAAACAAAAAATTATAGATAGACTTGAATGCATTTTTAAATGTAAAAATGAGGTATGTTACCATCCATGTAATCATTGGTTTTTAACATTTTAATTTTGATAATAATTGATTATGTTCATTAATTTTTAAATGTGTCCAATTTTCCATTTTATAGTAACCCCTACCTTTATAACACTCCCATAAATTTATCCCAATTAAATTATCAAATCAAAAACACATGTATAATTACATAGTGTGGTTGCAGTGTCCACATGATCCAAAAAGAGGAAATTAGACTTTATCAATCTATCTTTGATAAATAAAACATCACAACAGATAATCACTTTTTATCTATATATTATTAATTTAATAAATATTCCCACTATCAATTGCATTTACTTCACATTTCAATCTTGGCCATTATGAATTGAATATCCAAGGAATATACTATGGAAATATTTTTTTGCAATGTTTTAGACCGAAAAGACTTGGAAATATTTTTTGGGTTTGTTCATAAGTATTCCATGATAAGGACATGTGATGCACATCCCAAATTCATTCTCACAACATATTTTTTTCCACTTATTAATTTTGTCAAACATTAAGTTTATCACAACCAAATTGAATTAATCAAAGTATAAAGGGTTCATACTTTATATCTATGGTACCACTTTCATATTTTCATAGGTATACATTTCATTATATTTATTAAGTTAACATGTCTACAATTTAAACTATAATTTATATGCTAATGTAACCATGAAGGCCTCCTTTTATTTCAAAGATAAAATTGATTTTGTGGCCTCTGTTACTTCAAACTTGCCATATGTGCTTTATTTGAATTATTTTTTAGGTCAAACATGTTAGTAATTTTAGAGTATTAAGTGAATATAAAGTTATAATAGATATGCACATATATATTTTTTTTTTAAATCACTCCATGACCACATGATGATGAGATGATTGCCACATGTCAGCTCTCATTTGTAAGCATTGTTAAAATAATATGTAGCTTTATTTAAGTGTTTTGAATATAAATGCAAATATTTTATTTATATACATGAGAGAATAAAACCTAAGTGATTATAACATTAATTTAATTTCTCAATATATTTGTGCTACTTATTGAAGCCACTTTAAACACAAAAAGACAATCTATTAAATTTATTTTGATTCTTAGCTTGGGAAGGAATAAGAAATTTTGATTTAGAGTATGGAGGTCAAGGTTTTGGAGATTAAAATTAAATATAAGGAAGGACCTATAATATTATACCAACATTATTATCATTTAGTTTTTTAATGGCACCTCCAATAACATCCCAAGTGCTATTGGGAAATTTTATTATTTGTGTAGTATAATTGATGTTGGTTTTTACTTCCCTATTGAGTTATGCTTTTTAGGTAGAGGTTGCCTTTATTTATTACTTTAAAATTTTAATATGAAACATCTTTTTTTCATAAAAAAGATATAATCCATGAAACCAAATATTAATGGGGTATCATTTATATGTTAAGGTGGCCTCAAATTTATAGTTGAATAGTTAAACAACTTTCTTCCTATGTACAACAACTGCATACATTACCTTATCTTTATGAATTGTAATTTAAAAAAAAAAATAAAAACTAGTTTATTCATAATTTCCATCTACACTAAAATCGTATAATTTTATTTTCACATTTATAAATAATATGGTTTATTTTATATATATATATATATAAAACCATGTTATTTATAAATGTGAATATATATATATATATATATATATATATATATATATATATATATATATATATATATATATCCATGACTTTTTAACTCATTTACAGGAAATATAGCTTTGAAATTGAAAGCCTTCAACAAGCACATGCCACAACTATTCATTGTCCCTCTGGTCAAAAACAAATTTCGTATGCTTATTTCAAACTCTTTATTTACAATTTAAAAAATTCTTAAGAATATATATTACATCTCATTATTTTAAGCCCAGCATTGAAGACAAGACTATTTGCATTAACAGAAATTTCATGTGATGACTATATTAAAGACAAAGCTACCACGTTCTACTTGATTTGAAGATTCTTTATTTAAATAAGGTTTCAACTTAACCTAACATAGAAGTAATTATTTATACTAACATAAAAAAATAAAACCAAGGTAATTTTATACAATATCTACCCACCTTTAAACATTTTTTTTTTTGTTAATTTCAAAAAACATAATTCCAAAATACTCACACCTAATTAATTTCTAATTTATATTTTATTTTTTAGATTCACTTTAAATATCTTAACCATGCTCCCAATTTTTCATAGACATTTCTTAATGGACTATTATACCATCTCATGTAAATTTCCTTCCACCAAATTAATCAAAACTATATGGTATTATAACATCATATCTCCAATTAGAAATTCAATCGAATGACGATGGACTAGTGTATGTCGAAGAGCTAGGGCAGCCGTGCCCTGGCTCATTTATTATTGTGAGTGTCACTGTGAAAGAAGGGAAAGGGCGTCGACTGGTAGTAGGGGATGGGGTATTACAGCTTTGGCTACTTATTCTATTAAAAAAAATTACCTTGTATTTTGCACTTTGAGTTGCGCACAACCCCTGGTCAGACCATCATGAAGGGGCTGGTGGTGCTGGCTGGAATGAACTCACAGCTGGAGAGAACAATAAGGCAGGCGCAATCATGGCTAGGAGTATGCCTTCCAAGACTAGTGTTGGTTTTAGTTTTAGTGAAGTGGTGGGCATGAATTTTCCAGAATAGGATGTGCAGGGGTATGAGAATGCCCTTTTTTCTCAGAATGTAGATGCTAAGGATTCTAATCTGCCTGGAGGATCCAGGATCATGAAGGTTAACAGATGTCTTGAGAGATGCAAAGAATGACCAAAATTGGTAATTCCCTTTGAAATTATTGTTGAGGATGTAGAATACTATTCTAATCATTCCTTATTTTGTAAGTTCCTGGGTTTAAAAGTCTCCCTTCAATTCTTGGAGAGCTGGGCTCGATGAGTATGGGAACTAGAGGGTGAAATGGAAGTCACGATGCTCGCAAACAACTACTTCATGGTGACATTTATCTGCCTGACTGACCGCAATAGGGTCTTTGAAGGGGGGCCTTATTTTTATAACCAAGTGGGATTATTTGTAAAACCATGGCATGCAAGCTTTAACCCCTTCGAGGAGCTTCCTAATAGAGTGCTAGTGTGGGTGCAGTTGCCTAGATTCCCAATAGAATTTTACCATGAGGGTGTGTTTCATATGCTGACATCAATGCTTCGAAGACTTGTTGGATCTTCTACACAAACCTTGAGTAAGAAGGTGATGACCTTTGCTCGTATTTGCATAGAAATTGATTTAAGCAAACCATTACTAGATGTAATAGAGATGAGTGCAAGTTCATATTCCTGGGTACAGCAACTAGACTATGAGACCCTTCCATTCAGATGTCGCCTTTGCCATGAATATGGCCATTTGGTGCAAAGATGTCCAAAAGCCAAGCCATTGGAACAACAAACTACACCTCCCTCTAGTTCCATGCCTATTACTGATAAAGAGAAGAAGTCTGTAGCAGGGGAGAATAAGGATGATGAGGGCTTTATTCAGGTAAAAGCCCAAACCCATAGCAGAGGATAGAAAAGAACTTTAAGGGAATGACAAGAGGAGGATACATTTAATAGGTTTGAGATCCTAGATGAGTTGGGGTAGCAAGTAATTAATTTGGATATGAACAATGTTGATCACCCTAAGTTGGATTCAGAATTGGTGATTGGCCCTGCCATGCCTCTGTGTGTTATGCAAGAAGAGTCCTTTATGCCCATGCTCATGGACAGACAGACAAGAGTGCAGGTGGTGGAGGAGACAAATGCAGGTATGGGGTAGGGTGTAGAGGAAGTAGAGCTTGTGATATGGGCTGTGGTAGTAGAAGTGGACAAAAGAGGGAAATCTATCCCTCATCTGGGCATCCTTCAAAAGGATGGGAAGAAAGGGGCTTTGGAGAAAAATGCTAAGATAGGGTGTAAAAAGGACCTGGAGAGGATTAAGATGATTGGGGAGAACTTGGTGGAGTCAGGAGTGGTTAAGACCCTGGACACCCATTTCTTGACTCCTCCAAAATGATTGTTATCTCTTGGAATGCAATGGGTTTGAACAGTGGCCCCAGATAAAAAGTTGTTTCAGAATTAGTGCATAGGCATTCTCTGGATGTTCTCTTTTTGTAGGAGACTAAAGTTTCTATTGATTGTATGATGACTATGGCACCTAAGATATGGAGGCAAGGCCATTGTCAGTGCATTGGAGCCCAAGGATCCTCAGGGGGTGTGGCATGCTTATGGAACCCACGCAAGATCTAGCCTGTGTCCTAGATTTCATTCAGATCCTCCTTATCTATGGTTTCTTGGTGCATTAAATCAGGGGAATCTATTATTTTCTCTAATGTCTATGCTCTGACAGACTTCTGAGGCAAGCTCGAGGTATGGAACAATATTCATTAGGTGTGTAGTTTGTCTCCTTATTTGCCTTGGATTATTACTAGAGACTTTAATGCCATTTTGGATTTATCGAAGAAACAAGGAGGTATTATGAAAATAGAGCCCTCTTCCATTTTGCTTAGAGACAATATCTCGACCCTTAATCTTGTTGACATTAAGCCCAGTAATGGCCAATTCACGTGGAATAATAGAAGGTTGGGGGATAGTAGTATTGTCAATCACCTTGACCATTTCATGGTGTCATGTTTTTGGGTGGGGGGTCATGGTCTTCTAGCTCTGAGATACTTGATTGGTGGGGCTCAGATCATTGGCCCATTAAGCTCACTATTTCCTTGGCTAGGATGCCTCAGAGACCACCTTTTAAATTCCAACACATGTGGCTCAGGGATCCAGACCTATATGGTTGTGTTGCCGATTGGTGGAGAAGAGGTAGATCGGGATTTGGAACTGCTATGTATACTTTTTCCAAGCGCTTACAATTTGTCAAATATCAGCACAAGTGCTAGCACAAACAATGTTTCAGAAACATTCACCACAAGAAAAATATGGCACAAACACATTTGAATGAAGTGACCTGAATGATTAGGGAAGAGGGGGCATCTGAATTTCTATTAAGAAAGGAGGCTAAAGCTCTTAAAGTGGTGGAGGAATGGGAGTTGAGGGAGGAAATCTTTTGGAAGCAAAAAGTGTGAAATGTTTGGCTTCAAGAGGGGGATAAGAATACTGCATTCTTCTTCAACTCAGTGAAAGCTAGGCAACATGGTAATACTATTTACTCATTGGTGACAGATAGGGGGAGACCATTCATTCCACCCAGGGTATTTGTAATGAGGTAGAACTGTACTTTACTTCTTTATTTCGAGAGGAAGTGTAGGGGAACTTGGTGGTTGATACCCAAGTTCTTTCATGTATTCCCTCTTTGGTCTTTAGGGAGATGAATGAGCATCTTATGAGTGCCATTTATATGGAGGAGGTAGAGAGGACAACTTTCTAGATGTAAAAAGGTAAAGCGCCTAAGCCAGATGGATTTTTGATTGAATTTTTTGAGGAGTTTTGGGACATTATAAAAGTCGATCTCTTGGCTGTTGTTCACAAATCACAAATGAATAAGCAAATGCTCAAGGCTTTAAATTCAACTTTCCTAGCTCTTATCCCTAAGGGGGAGGGAGCTAATCAGCTAAGTCAATTTCATCCCATTTCCTTGTGCAATGTGATTTATAAAATTATCTCCAATCTAATTGTGAAAAGATTGAAAAGGTGGCTGACTTTGTTTATTTTTGAAGAGCAAAGTGGATTCATGGAAGGGCAACAAATCTTGGATGGCATTGTGGTGGCTATTGAGGTGATTCATTCGATGGCCAAGTCAAAAGAAAAGGCCATGTTCATTAAGCTGGATATGAGTAAAGATTATGATAGAGTCTGGTGGTCCTTCTTTAAAAAGGTTTTGAGTGATTTTGGATTTAGTGAGGATTGGATTCACTGGGTCATGAGCTCTGTGAATTTGACCTCCTTCTCAGTTCTAATTAATGGGAAGCATTCTAATTTATTTGGAGCTTATCATGGCCTTTGGCAAGGCAATCCCCTCTCCCCTTATCTGTTTCTTCTTCTGGTAGAAGGGTTGGGATGGCTGATCAAAAGGAATGTGGAAGGGGGACATATTCAGGGCTGGCAGTGGGGTGGAGGTCTCTCAGCACTCTCTCACCTATAGTTTGTGGATGATGTAGCTTTGATGGGCATGGCAATGGTGAGAGAGGCGTCTAATATGCATAGAGATTTGGATGTTTATCTTGAGGCATCAGGGTAGATAAGTAATGAGGGTAAGTCTTCAATTTATTTTTTTAACACCCCCTTCCAATTTAACAGAGAATTGCTAATTTATTTAGGTTCCAAATTGGAAGTCTTCCTCTGCTTTATCTTGTCATTCCCATCTCAACTAGGAGACAATCTAGGGAGACGTGGTAGGGTCTTCTAGACAAGTTTCATGCTAAGGTTAATCATTGGACCCATCGCTAGTTGTCTTTTGCTAGTAGGGTTCAGCTACTTTAATCAGTTGTACAGGCACTCCCTATATATAGGTGCATGGTTCAGGTAGCACTGGTGTGTTTTGTGAGAGAGCTTGACTCCTTGGCAAGGCAATTTCTTTGGGCTGGTAATTTAGTAGTGACTAAATGGAGTCTCATTAAATGGGAGATAGTTTGCAGTCCAAAAAGGCTGGGAGGTCTTAGATTAAGACAGTCGTTACTCTCTGGTATGGCTTTGGCTATGAAACTGTATTGGAGATGGTGTGTTGAACTAGACTGGTTGTGGGCTAGAATCTTATCCCTCAAGTATTTGGCAGGGGTTCCTCAGAGTGATACTCCTTGGCATAGTTTGATAGGGAAGGGGTCAGCGATCTGGTCTACGCTCAAGAAAGGGGTTGTGCTCATTAAGCATGGTTTGTTCTAGATATGCAAAGATGGGATGGAAGCATGGTTTTGGTAGGACTCTTGGGATGGTTTTCCACCCCTAGCAGATCAATATCCTCAGTTAAATATATTAGCACAAAGATTTGGTGAAGTCAGCTGGTTGAGGGTGGGTGATTTCAAGGAGTTTTCTCATCAAGGACAGGTGATGACAGTGAGGTGGAAATCACTAGAGGAATGGCCGATTATGGGATTGGAAGCAGAGTGCACTAAACTCTAATCCATTCTTATTAGATGCAGCTATAGTACCCTTTTGGAAAGGGATGTTCTGGCATGGGCCCCCAACCCAAAGGGTTCTTACATAGTGTCTTTAGGGTACCAGGTGTTGATCTCTCAGCAACTACATGGTGGGAGGGAAACTCCTTGGTGGAAAAAAGTATGGAATAGTTTCTCTTGGCTGAAGTGTAACTATTTCACCTAGAGCTTGGCCTAGAATAAATGTCTGACATGGGATAATATCTAGAAGAGGGGATTTGCTAGCCCTTCGAGGTGTGCCTTATGCCATAGTGAGGAGGAGGATTCTCAACATTTATTCTTCCGATGTCCCTTCTCAATGCAACTATGGCATTTTTGGTGGGCAGTGTGGAAATGTCAATGCGTCCATGCATCCTCCTTAGCTGATTTTTGGGCAAGATTGGGTAGACCACCCTCGCAGGCTTCTTTTTTGCAAGAGGTATGGTATGCTAGTCCTATTTTCCTTTTATGGCAAGTCTGGATTGAAATAAATCACCATATTTTTTGAGGAGAAAATTTGGGAATCCAGTAGGTTTGGATTAGAATATTGGGCATGGTCTAAGAAACCGTTGGGGTTAAGAGTGTGATTACCCTACCACTGGCTAAGAGTGATGTTGACATTGCAGAGAGGTTGGGTGTTTAGGGAGTTTCTCTGATCTCAGCATGTGTCAGGAGAGGTAGACAAGTGAAACAGAGAGTGTAAAGGATGGGGAAATGGATGCCACCTCCTGCTGGTTTTTTAAAACTTAATACAAATGGGTCATCCCATGGGAATCCTGGCTCAGCTGGGATTGGTAGGCTTGGTAGGGATTCTATTGGTTTAGTGGTTTTGATTTTTGTGGGTAACAAAGGAGTGCAGACAGTCAACCAGATCGAAGGTTGTGTGATTTTACATGCTTTAAGGAGAGCTTATGATTTAGGGTGGAGGAAAGTGATTTGTGAGGCTGATTCTCAAGTTTTGGTTAATTTGCTTCTTGAGAAGAAGACCTCCAGTGTGTGTTAGCAGCTATCATTAATTGTTTAGTAGATTCTTCAGGTCAGTTCTTGTATGGATTCTATGATTTTTGCCCATATTCCTAGGGAATGGAACAGGGCAGCTGATTGCCTAGCTAGATGGGGATTAGAAGAATTTGAAGGCCAGAAGTTTGATGGGTGGGAGCAGATGCCCCACTCACTTCGCCAGAATTTAGAAAGGATTATTGTGGAGGATGAGATTGGTATTGGAGCGTAGTTTTATTGTCCTTGTGGTTTTTATTAGTTTTGTTGATCCCTGAGGTGTTGGCCTCAGGCTATTCTATACTTTGGTATTCTTGGTCTTAATAAAGTTTTTACCCCTCTTTTTTTTAATAAAAACATCATATCTCCAATTCACATAATCAACTCCTATTGATACAGTTCTTCATAACCAAATAATTTAGCACTTGAGTTTACAATATCTATATGATCTTTTAATTCAAATTTACATCTAAATTACTCCTAATATTTTTATATGTTTCTTCTCTATCTTATTAAGCTTATCTAAAAAACCCTCTCATTTATATTTAAATTACTAGGATGCACCATTAACTATTTTATTGTATTATGTATTTTTGTTTTATATAAATAATTTGTAGTAGTGATAAATTTAACACCACCTCATGCACTTCAAAAAAATATTTTTTGGTAATTATTATAGTAACTAGCCGTTATGTGGCCCTTATATTTTAAAGGAATGAAGAACATTTTAACTACTTTTTAACTCATTAAATATTAAATTTATAATTATTTTTCATATTATAAGGTAATTGTTTGGGCATATGACTTAGTATCATATTTATATTTTATTTTCAAGGTTTCATAGATTTTATGCTATCAGTAGCATGCTCGTTAATTTTCATAAGGGAAAACTATTAGTTATTTAATATTAATTTAATTATTCCACTTTTAATTATACAACACACCAAAATGAAGTAGGTGAAGATCCTATCTAAAATCAACCTTTTTTTTGGGAGGTTTTTTAAATTTTTACAACTAGCTCTTGAATCCTTCTTAACCTTATATTACACATTCTTACAATTTAAGAAATAATCAAATCCATTATTACAAAATGGTCTTGCAAGAATTTATCCTCAACATTTATTTTATAAATTTTCAAGTTCACTATTACCTCACTTTACACAAACTATTATGCTCACATCACCAATCACTATGATATATTCATTAAAATAGCATATCTTTTATTTTTTGGGTTTAAAACACACACATACATATGATGTATCAAAATAAATTTTTTAATTCAAAAAAGTTTTGCCCAAAAATGACATTCTTTAAACAATATAAAATATATATTTCAAAACTTACTACAACTACCCCATCCAAATCAAGTCCATGGAAAATTTAAAATAAGTCTAAATAAAAGGAAATATAATACCCTATATCAAAAAAAAACCTATAAATTTTTTCATAAAAAACTTTTCAAAATTTAACTCTTAAAATTTATATTTTTTATTTGATTCACACTTTCAACCTAGTGGAAATAATAATTTGATCTCATTAAGGTTACCAAAATTCTAGATGCAATACTTTACACTGTAGGCTAAGATGTTTGAAACAATCAAAGTTCTAGATCCAAATGATTAACAACCTTAGATTATGCGTAACTTAAGGATTCAACACTCAATAAATGGATCTATATGTAATCCTTGTGTAGAATAGAAAAAAACAAACTTTTTATATATTATTTTTTATTGGAAAATCACAAAAACAACTCATATATTTATTTAAAATATAAATATATGTAAAGTTACAATATATTTACATTCATATGTGTGATTTAATCCTAAAATTCTATACTCATACCTACACACATGCATTAAGTATCTACTCACATTTCTCTAATAGATAAACTTTCTAACTTGTTTTTCTCTTCTTGTATCAAACCATTTTTTTTTCAAATGACTCATTTCCTTATATAGGCACTTATGCAAGAATTAGTATGAAATTTCAACTATTTCATTTCCCATATGTGTGATGGTTCACCATCCTATTGTGACCCTTTACATTCTATTAAGTGTATACTATAACTATTGGTGCTCACTCTACACTCCTACACAAACTTCCACACACAAACTTCCATGCATAAAACTTTGCGCATAGATTTTTAAACAAAAATATTTTTTTTTCACAAAATTATGAGCACTAAAATATTTTGTGCACTTTAAAAAATATGATAATTTATAAAGGTTGTAAGATTTTCATAGGTATTCAAAATGAGATTCCCATTTTTTAAAAGTTCATAATTTTTCAATAAGAATCCAAATCTATAATCACATTAAATTTTATAATTGTTTTTCATGGAATTTTATCTTCTACTCTAAATTCTATCACTTCTAAGCCTTTAACCAATGCAACCACTTATTAAATTCTACTATTTGTTGAGAAACTTAGCCAATTCACTTAGAACCATTTTTCTAGATGAAACTGATCCTTTAGAATATATTTGATACCCTTGAAGTGTTTTATGTTGATTATTAAGTTGAATCAACTTCTACCATGCCAAAATGGTATGAAATAACCCCAAAAAATATGAGCACTACTACTTATGTGGTATAAAAAATAATTATGTATACAGCCCACTATACCCATTCTATTATGCATATGTAACTCTTCAGATTCATTATGATATGCCCACATCCCATATCCAAATTTACTTACATGTAAATATTAATTAGGGTAATTATCTCTAGAAGATTCTATGGGGAAGAATACTACCTAGTGGAATATTCATACAACTTGAGGCATATCAGTATGTGGGTCCATAATGATAAGCTTTGAACTATATGGGGATGCATCTCCCCAAAAGTACCACTTAGGTGTCCTTACCCTACCTAGAAGAAACTTACATCTACAAAAGTCTAGGTATCGACTAGGGTAGGTAAACACCTTTTACCACTCTCAGGATACTTGGGATATTGTAATAAGTACCCTGGCTATGATGCAATATTTACATCATAAGGGAAGAATTTAATGGAAATCAAAAGTTTATAGTTATTCATAATTTGATCCCACTATTCCCATAATAATAAAAATACAACATTTCATACATAAAATCCAAGAGTCATAATGCAGAAGAATAATCATACTAATTATTTTAATCAATGGTTTTTACCATACTCAAGGTCAGTAAATGGAAATGTACACTTATAAAATCCATAAGGATTTTAATAATCTTTAATTTATTTTAAGTCTTATTAAATTTCATATAAGCAAAGAGACCCTCTATGGTGTTATCCTCAAAGATCATTATACTATGATCTATAATTCTAGGGATCCTTGCACCACCATTTTTTCATTGGACACATAACACAATTTAAGATATAACTGCATTAGTCAAGAATAATTTCCCATTTATATTTGGGTAAGTCACAATAGTCCTTATCAAGGGTAGATGACATCACACAAGTGAGCATCTCAATGAATATATATAATTGATGTAAGGTAATTAAATCATCCACGTGACATAAATAAACCATCCTATAGGTCAACAAATGGGATCTAGTCCTTATATTATTTCCTACTTGTCATTTGGTAGTTATAAAAAATAATTACTTATGTATATCAAAATAAATCCATTTACTAAAAATCAAAATCACATCAACTATGTTAATTTATGCAATTGCATTTATTACATTTCTCACTAGCTTTCCTTGTTAACTCAATTATAGGAATTAACCTCATAACTTACAATTTCCACATTCATTAAAATAGGCATGCCTATGACACTAACATTTATAGTTCAAATTTTTATGCTAAACATTCATAATAGTAAAAAAAGTCTTTTTAACACAACTTAAGTGAAGCATTTATATGTGTGACAACTTCCTTTTTAAACTCCATATGCATCATAAACACCTGATTTCAATTACTCACAAGGTAGGGAATATCATAATCTACTACACTAGTAATGGAATGCCTTAGTTCCCAAATATCATTGTTTTGATAAAAACACTCCCTATAAAACAAAAAAATAATACTATATATAATCCATGTTCAAGTTTTTTATGTACTATATTTATGCCATAATGATACCATAGTATTAATTACCCACATCTATTAGTAACATTGTTATCACCATTATATCACTTTACTAACATCCAACTAATAATTACTATTAGGACTAAAATAATAGTATACTATCTAAACAAGACCCACCATATCCATATAAAAGTCAACCCCAACTCAAAATCATAGTCTTAACTATACACTAAACACATAGAACAAAATAGTCATCAAATAGAATATGCATTCCATTCACATTTTATCACTACTTATTCAACTCACCAATGGTGTCATCTATGCATCTATTATAATGAAATCAATGAGAAATAGAACCCATAAATTTAATTTCCATCATGCCCAAACATGCATCATTCAATCCTCCATAATAATAAATCAATTCAACTCATTAGCACTTGGTTGTAACATGCCAAGAATTTTCAAAACAATATTATAATCCTAATGAACTGAAATATCTTGAATGGTTCTCAAATTTTCCAATAATATGACCAATACCATACACTTATATTTCATGTATAGTAGTATATAAATTAAACAAAAAAAAAACCCTATCCATATGATTGTAATCATATAACTGATTAGTATGGAAAAAATTAAAATCTACAAGCTAAACAAGAATATATTGTGAATATCAAAATCAATTTTTTTGTAAACTCCAGTAGCACTGACTATATTTACACATAAACATTTTTTAAGTTATCAAGCTTATCCAACAAATGGCTATGGAAACAAGGTCCAAATAAGCAACCATTTATAATAAGGTTCAGACTAAGAAAATTACATAAGCATCTCGTTTTCATATTAAGCACATAATTAATAAACACCCTTAGTTTATTAAGCTTACTAACATAACCCTTCAAGATTAAATCATTTTAACAACATAAAAATAAGGAAAGAATAACTGAAGCAAAACAACCAAAGGCTCAGAAATATCTACAAGATAATATAAACATGTCACCATTCTCATTAAACATGTTAGGTAGTGATAAATTTTGCATTTATATGAATTTTTATAGGAGAATAAGAATATGGAAATTAATTTGATACAACTTATTATAAGTGGAGTAACTTCTGTATTCACAATCTAGCAAGAACAATTATCATTTAAACAACTTGAACACATAAATAATTAGCAATCATCAAGTGATATTCCACACATGAATTGATCTAACCCAACCTATTCTATGAGCCCCCCATTAGTGGCCCTCTCCATCCCAACCATCAACTGGGTGGTGGAGTTAGGCATTTGGGTTTTTAAGGCAAGGATGAGAGTAACATGAGATTCATAAGCCATTACAATCATAACTACAATAGTTACACTCAACACCCCAAATAAATAAATAATAGTTACAACCAAAACCCAAATATTTCACTCAACCAACCTAGTTCAAGCTATCAAGAATAATAAAATAATGATAAAGACACCAAAGGGTCAAACAAATATTTAACCTTGTGATAGATGAATAAACACAACCAAGTCATAGTTCTAAATAATAATAATGGAGAGAGTAAAAAATATTAAATTGACACCATTACATATCTAAATTGAGCTTAATAAAACCCAAATAATTTTTTTTAAAAAAAGAACTAAATAAGTATGGCCATGGTGACAATAAAAAATAGAATACATTATGATCAGCAAGTTACACCCAATTCGATTATGTATGCAATACAAATAAAAACCCTAAGCTTTCCATCAATCCAAAACACAACCAAAATTTTAAAAGATCCCAAAATAACTTAAAGGTGTCATCTAACTAGGTTACTAACCCTAGATGCATTTCAACTATATCTGTGACCAATCCCTAACATCATGCATAGAAAATACACAAAACCTACAAGCAGCTAGGTTTTCAAAATCAAAAAGTATTAAGATTTTGCACATATATAGAATAAATTGGGTATATAATGATTTTAAAACAAATAGGAGGATTTATAGGTTCATCAAGAAGTCCTCACAACTTCCTCATAAATTTGTAAATACATTATTTTTAATTAATAGGATACAAATCAACTTTTAACAACCATGACATCCATTTTCCTCTTATAAATTTAAAAAAATCACTTACTTGCAAGTAAAATTCACACTTAAGAAAATAATCTTGAATTTCAACTGAGTTTTTTGTTCTTTCCAAGACTAACAAACTTGTAAGTGAAATCCTACCCTTGGGAAATAAGAGTGAAGTTCTATTGAGTTTCTTCCTTCTTGACAAGGCTAAAAAACCCTCCCTTTTATAGATCAGTTTCTTCTCCCTACCATTAAGGCCTACATAATATTTTCCATGCCTTAATTACTTCTCATTTCCTCCATATTTTATAGGGTTTTCTCCATAATCCAAAACACCAATGCACACTATCTACCATGCAAAGCCACTTGATTACCCATTTTGGGTAAAGATTCAACCCTAATTCCATCATGATCCCTAATATGTCTAAGGCTAGATTTTTCATTATACTATTTGGTGATTCAAAAAGGCCAATAAAACCCTTGGCTATCATGGCCTAGTAATTATTTTCAAAATAACATAATGATGCATGGTGGTCAAATTATTCCCATGTAGGGTCTATGTAACCATGACCCCTAACAAGAATAGAAATTGACCCCATGTTCCAAGTCAAAGACTATGTGGAAATCCTAAGGCATGCCATGATGCATAGTAACTAGTATATTCAATGTCCCATGATTAAAAACTAAGCCATCATGACTATGGATCAAGTAATTCAACTATAATGTGACCCAAGGGGTAAGCAACCAAGCTAACAAGCCCAACCATGACACTAAGCAACCAAACCCTTAAGTAGTCAAAATGAAAGGAGTAAACAACTAAAATAAAATAAGATATGGACAAGGATGAAACTAATCAATAAAACACCATAAAAGACATAAATAAGATAATTAAATTTAGACATGAAAATGATATCAATCAAAAAATAAATAATAATAATGTCTGAACAAGCTCAATCAACAAGCTGAGATAGAAAAGAAATACATCAAGAAACAATACAAATACTCATTATGACTAGATGGATTATTATAGTTTCATCTCATATACTCATGTTGTGTTACCCAACTACTCACTTCCCCTACCCTTCATAGCCCCAATTGCCAAATTCCACCATCATCCTAGCTCATGTACCTATGTACCTTATAGCCAAAAAATGTTACAATGACCCAATATTTTCATTAGGTCTAGCTACATATTTTTCTCTTCTATAACTTATATATATTTCCAATCTAACACATGAGATGGATTAGGTATGTATCTTATTAACATTACAATGTGAAATACATCATGTATCTTTGATAGAGAATGTGGTAAATCTAGTCGATAGGGAACATGGATAAAGTTATCCATAATGTAAAATGGTCTAACAAAATATGGAGCCAACTTGGAGGTTTTCCCAAACTTGGAGAAATTTTTGACAAACCATTGATAATACTACGCTAAGCCCATAAAATTACACACTTCATGTAAAGTGTAAAGAGTAGGCCACTCTTAGATGGCTTTTACTTTGTCTGTGTCTACTACAATACCCTTCTTAGAAATTACATGTACTAAATAGTGAATTTCAATTTGATAAAAGCCACATTTAGATATATTTCCATACATTTTATGTTATCTCAGCCTTTATAGAACCAATCTTAGTTATTGATCATACTCAACTACATTCTTGGAATAAACAAGGATTTCATACAAAAATACTAGAACAAATTTGTCCAAAAAATCCCTAAATATGTTGTTCATTAAATTCATAAATGTAGTTGGTGTGTTTGTTAGGAAAAAAGGTAAAATAGTGAAATCATAGTTCCTATATGTATTTTGTAAGTTTGTTTATGTGAATGTCTTCCTCTTTGATCCTTAATTGATGATAGTCATATCTTAGATCAATTTTTTAGATCACTACTACACCTTTCACTTGATCAAAATAAATAATCAATCTAGGGTAGTGGTTATTAATTTTTTAGCATCACTTTATCAAGCATTTGATAATCAATGCACAACCTTAAGGTTCCATCTTTATTTCTTACAAAGACTATCAGAGCACTCTAGGGTGACACATTGGGTCTGATACTTCCATTGTCTAGAAGTTCTTACAGCTAAACCTTCAACTTCTAAAAATCTACCATGTTCATCCTATAATTATATTTTAACATGAATATCCCCTAGTATAAGGTCAATGGATAATTCAAACTCACATTTAGTGGGTAAACTAGGCATATTTTTAGGGAAAATATCTATAAATTCTCTTATAAAAGGAAAATCTTGGTAGATTTTCTCCTTTTTTGGGGTTATTTCTTGAAACTAGACTACATAAACTTTATAGCCTTTTATTACAGCCCTATTCAACTGTAGAGTTGAAATTAATTTTCATGATTTAAACCCTTGAATGCCTTGAACTTCCATGAGTTTCCCATGCTTATCAGTGCATTACATTCTTTTCCCAGAATAATCAAGGGTTATATGGTGTTATTACAGCCAGTCCATTCCCAATATAACATCATAAGACCCTAAGGGGGAGAAAAACAAGTTCACCTTGGTTCTATAAATACTAAGATCAAGTTTGATTTATTCCAATCACTTTAGGATAGGCACCATTTTTCTAGCATCAAACTCAACTTCTCAACCTTCTCTTAAATAAATAGGTTTATGTTTACAGTAATTTGGTATAGTAGGTGAAATAAACTATTTTTTATAGCATAATTAGTCAAAATAATCACAATATGGCCAAATAAAATACCTCTTATCTCTATCGAGGTAGCTTAGAAATCAACCTTGCTATTTTCCACTATTGTGTACACCTGATATTCTACTAATTGTCTAGATTTCAATTTTGGGAATTTCATATAGTAGTGATTTTCACCACACTCCTAACACATTATTGTCATTATTGGGGATATAGGAACAATATTATCCCTTGTGGTTGGCCCACAATGGCTATTTTTGTCTTGGTCTTCCCTGAAAGACCCTATTTTAGCAGTGTTTAGAGGCTTATAATTCTTATTCTAGCCCTAGAACTGGTTGTAACCTTTATTATTACATTAGAACTTTTGGTTCTAATATGATCTCTTGAAGTTTTTTGGTGAAGGAGAGATTTTTGTTTTTATTTTTTTGCTTACTCAATTTTAAATCATGTCTTGCTTTCTACTGAGACTTTTCTTTTTATTCTACCCTGTGAGCAGATTATATGGTAGTTGTTGATGTCTTAGGGTTGGTCATATTGATGTCATGCATCAATACTTATTTCATCCCAAATTTAAATTTTCACTTTTGTTATTCATCATACATGCACTTAACATGATGCAGTAGATTTCAGAACTTATTTTCATACTCTATAATAGACATATTTTCCTATTTTAGTGGCTTTTTTTTTTCTAATCTTTATAATTTACACTAAGATATCTCTTATAAATTTGGCTTTCAAAACTAGACTAGGTAAGGGTCATAGGTTGATACCCTTCTAGATCACATATATGGTTCCACCATAGGGCAATAATCCCATTCAACTAATAAACTACCACTATGGTCTTTACACTATAAGACATGTTATGAAAATTAAAATATTTTTATAGCTTTACAATCCATGCATCAATTAAATATGCATATTCATCACCCATTATTATAGGTGGTGCAATCTTCTTGAGATATTTTATGATAGGGTTTACCACTCTTAAGGGTGTTTCTTAGAGTACTTTCTCCTCGACTGGTTCCATTTCTAAATGGTGACATTCTTCATGAAGGTTTCCCTCAAGGTTTTTTAGCTTGAGTTATTGATTATCCAACCTACCTTATATGGCATTCAGTCTTGTTAGGATCCCATTCAAAACTTATACATGCTTATCAAAAGGGTTTTCACCAATTACATTTGGGTCTGGTGCCCCTTGGGGATTTTTAACATTGTTTAGAAGAGGTTCATCCTTGTTTTGATTTTGATTTTGGTCTTTATGGCCTCTACCTCTTCCCCTTATAACTGGCCTATCCTCACCCTGGCCATCAACACCCTGATTACCACTAGATTTATTTCTAACCATTTTCTTGGTAAGTCATAAAACAGATTTCAGTCATGTTATTACAAGAATCATACTTATTACAAGTTTTTAAGATTTGTAACTAACCTATTAATTCAATCACAAGATCTAATACCAGGTGAAATAACCTCAAAAAATTGAATGTTACTACTTATGGGGTATAAAATGGAACTATGTATATATCCCACTACACCTAGTACTATTATGCACAAGAAACTCTTCAAATTCATTATGATATGACCACAACCCTTAACCAAAGTTACATACATGTAAACCTTAATTAGGGTAATTACCTCTAGAAGATTCTATGGGGAAGAATACTACCTAATGGAGTATTCATACAACTTGGGACATATCAGTGTGTGTCCATAATGATAAGATTTTAAGTATATGGGAGCAATCACCTCCCAAATAGGACCACCTAGGTGTCCTTATTATACCTAAAAGATTCACATATAAAGAAGTATGGATATTGGCTAGGTAGGTACAAATATTTTATCACACTCAAGATACTTGGGATATTGTAATAAGTACCTCGACCATCATGCAATATTTACATCATAAGGGAAGAAGTTAATGAAAAATGGAAGTTTCTAGTTATTCTTAAGTTGATCCCACTATTACCATAATCATAAAAATATAACATTTCATACATAAAATCCAAGATTCATAATGCAGAATAATCACTAGACTATCTATTTTAATCAATGATTTTTACCATACTCAAGGTTAGTAAATGGAAATGTACACATATAGAATCCATAAGGATGTTAATAAGATTTAATTTACTTTAAGTCTTTTTAAATTTCTTATAAGCAAGGAGACCCTCTATGGTGATATCCCCTTAGATCGTTATACCATGATCTATAATTCTAGGAATCCTTGCACCACCATTATTTCACTGGACACTTAACATAATTTAAGATATAACTGCATTAGTCAAGACTAATTTCCCATTTATAATTAGGTAATTCACAATGGTCCTTATCAAGGGTATATGACATCACACTAGTGAACATCTCACTGAATATATATAATGGATGTAAGGTAATTAAATCATCCACATGACATAAATAAACCATCCTATAGGCCAGTAAATGGGATCTAGTCCCTATATTACTGCCTACTAATCATTTGGTAGTTATACACAATTAGTTATTTATATCAAAATATACATGTTTACCAAGAATCAAAAGCACATCAACTATGTTAATTTATGCAATTTCATTTCTTATATTTATCACTAGATTTTCTTATTAACTCAATTATAGGCATATATAGGCAATTTGTCCAACTCAATAACCTCATAACTTTTAATTTCCACATTCATTAAAACTGACATGCTTACAAAAATAACATTCATATTTCATCTTTTTATGCTAAAAATTCATAATAGTTAAAAAAATTAAGTATTTTTAACACAACATAAATGAAGCATTTATATGTGTGACAACTTCCTTTTTAAACTCCATATGTGTCATAAACACCTAATTTCAATTACTCACAAGGTAAGGAATTATACTCTATTACACTAGTAATAAAATGTCTTAGTTCCCAAATATCATTGCAATGATAACAAATCTCCCTAAAAAACCAAAAAAATCATTTACTATATATAGTCTATTCTCAATATTTATACACTAGCTTTATGCCACAATGACACCACAGTATTAATTTCCCACATCTATAAGTAACATTGTTATCACCATTATATAACTTTATTAATATCCAACTAAGTGTTACTATCAAGACTAAAATAGTAGTATACTATCTAAACAAGATCCTCCATATCCATATTAAAGTCAACCAAAACTCAAAATCATAGTCTTAACTACACACTAATCACATTGAATAGAACAATAATCAAATAGAATATGTGTCTCATTCCCATTTTATCACTAATTATTCAAATTGTTAATAGTGTCATCTATGTAACTGTTATAATGAAATCAATGAGAAATAGAACCCATAAATTTAATTTCCAGCATGCCCAAATTTGCATCATTCCATCCTCCACAATAATAACTCAATTCAACTCATTAGCACTTGGTTGTAGAATGAAAAATATTTTTAAAACAATATTATAATCCTAATAAACTAAAATCTCTTAAATGGTTCTAAACTTTGCCAATAATATCTACAATACCTTACACTTCTAGTTCATGTATAGAAATATATAAATTTTAAAGAAAAATCCACTATCCATATGATTGTAATCATACAACTAATTACTATAAAACAAATTAAAATCTACAAGCTAAAACAAGAATAAAATGTGAATCTCAAAATCAAATTTTCCATATATTCCATTAGCATTGACTATGTTTCCACAAACTATTTTTAAACTTTTAAGCTTTCCCAACAAGTTGCTATGGAAACAAGGTCTGAATAAGTAACCATTTATAATAAGATTCAAACTAAAAATTTTACATAAGCATCTCATTTTCATCTTAAACATGTAGGTAATAAACACCCTTAGTTTATTAATATTACTACCATAACTCTTCAGGAAAATCATTTTAACAACATTAAAATAAGGAAAGAATAATTGAAGTAAAATAACTAAAGTCTCAAGAATACATGTAGGGCAATATAAACATGACACCATTCTCATTAAGAATGCTAGGTAGTGATCAATTTTGCATTTATATGAAGTTATATAGGAGAATAAGTAGATGTAAATTGATTTGATACTTGTTACAAGTGGATTAACTTCCACATTCATAATCTAGCAAGAACAATAATCATGTAAATAATGAGCATTCATCAATAAATAATGAGCATTCATCAAATGATATTCCACACATGAACCGATCTAACCTAACCCATTCTATGAGCCCCCCATTGGTGGCCTTCACCACCCCAACCATCATCTAGTGGTGGAGTCAGGCATTCAGGCTTTTAGGGAGAGGATGAGAGAAACATGAGATTCATAAACCATTATTATCATAACCATAGAAATTAAACTCAACACCATAAAGAAATAAATAATCATCACAACCAAAACCCAAAGTTTGTATTCAACCACATGAACTTGAATTAAATTATCAACCATAATAAAATAATGATAAAGTCACCAAAGGGTCAAATAAATATTTAGCCTTGTGATAGATGAATAAGCATAGCTAGGTTGTAGCTTGAAACATGAATAATGGAGAGAGTAAAAAAGAGTAAATTGACCCCATTACATAGTCGAATCAAGATTCATAAATTCAAGGAATGTAAATAAAAAATAATTAAATAGATATGGACCTAGTGTTAATAATAAATAGAAGACATTATGACCAACAAGTTACACCCAAGTTGATTATGTATGTAATACAAATGAAAACCCTAAGATTTCCATCAAACCAAAACACAACCAAAAATTTAAAAGTGCCCATCATAACTTAAAGGCATCACCCAGCTAGGGTAGCAAACCCAGATGAATTTCAACTAGATCTATGGACAAGCCCTAACATTATACATAGAAAATACACAAAACCCACAAGCAATCAAGTTTTTAAAATCAATTAGTATTAGGATATCACCCATATATAGAATAAATGGGTAATATAATGATTTTAAAATGAGTAGGGGGTTTTACAGGTTCATCAATAAGTCCTCATGACTTCTTCATGAATCTATAAATGCATTATTTTAATCAATGAGATACAAATCAACTTTTAATAGCCAAAAAATCTATTTTCCTCTTAGAAATCTAAAACATCACTTACTTGCAAGTAAAATCCACCCTTGGGAAAATAAGAATGAAGTTAATCCAAGTTTTTCCTTCTTTTCAAGACTAATATACTTGCACAAAAAAACTCACCCCTTGGAAAATAAGAGTGAAATTCTACCAAGTTTCTTCCTTCTTGATAAGATTGTAAAACCCTCCCTTTTATGGCTTGACTTCTTCTCCCTACCATTAAGGCTTATAGAAAATTTTTTGTGCCTTCATTACTTCTTGTTAAGAATGGCAAACAAGCATTCCAAGCCAACATTCAAAAGTGATAACTCTAAAAACATCACACATGAAGCTATATATAATTGATTGTAAAATAATTCAATGCAAGTTTTATTCAAAAATAAAATATGCTAGTACAAAGGAAAGCCCTTGCATATGTAGGCAAGGTAAAACATAAAACTAGCTTAACTAAACAATGTGGGATAAATCTTTATATACAAAAAACTCACAAAAAGATGAAATAACTAGCTAATACACTATATAATGTGATAAATACATGAAATATACACTCATATACCACCCTTCAAGTGAAGCTAAGGGCTAAAAAAATACAAAAAATAAATAGTGGCATATCCACAATATGAATCTTGGTAACTAGGCCTAATAAGGTACTCATGTACAATATGTAAAGGAGAAATATTTCCTCATGAACACCCCCCCAAGAGAAATTTTGAAACCCCAATCATGCAAATAAATTCAATAAAATGAAGTGATGGAAAAGGCTACATGAAGATGTCTATAACCTACTATTGAGTTGAAATGTACTCTAAGCCAAGAAATCCATCCTAAATGTGTTGATGAATGAATTTCATATATACTTAAATGTGCTTGGTTCATTGATACTTAATTGGGTTATGAGATATGTGAATTCACTATGTTTGTCACACCAAAGTATATTGGGTGAATCTTACATGAAGCCAAACTCTGTCAATAACTGACGAAGCCAAAGAACCTATTACCTCATTATAACTACTACCCTATACTCAACCTTTGTAGATGAAATTATAATAGCTTACTTATTTTTTCATAACCAAGCAATAGGTGAAGAACCAAGACAAAATATGTAGCTATAATTAAAACGCCTAACTTTAAGAAAACCTACCTAGTATGAATCACTATATCCAACTAACTGAGTAGAAACCCTGGTGTAGTGTAATCCAAAATGCATAGTGCCTTGATGATATCATAAAATCCTATTGTCAGCCTGCCAATAACTTTCATGAATTTCATGTGTAAACCTAGATACAATCCTAACTACAAATGAAATATCAAGGTGATTATGGGTCAAATACATAACTCTTAACCATTTACCTAAATCATAAGGTAAAGTAGTACAAGAGGCAATGAGAGTCACTCTAGATTGAAAAGGAGAAAGACTTGGCTTACAATGAGCCACTCTAAAATGTTGAATAAGATCAAGGGTATACTTATGCTAACTCAAATAAATCCCTATATCTAACTGTGAAATTTGTAAACCAAGGAATAAATGTAAAAGACCAAGATATCTCATGTCAAACTATGTTAAAAGTGTCTACCAAATATACTAAATCTGAGATGAGGAGTAGCTTGTAATAAGTAGATCATCAACATACAAGACAAGAATAATAATGTCCTTCCCAATATGTTGAATATATAATGTGGGATCAAAGTGGCAGTGAATAAAGCCATTAAAGAGAAGAAATGGAATCCATCTTCTAATACCAAGCTTAATGGGATTTTTTGAGTCCATAAAGAGACCTTCTAAGTCAACAAATAAGAGAATAATCATGAACAAACCCAGTAGGTTACTCCATATAGATTTCCTCATGCAAGTCTTCATGCAAGAAAGCACTCTTAGCATCCATCTAATATACTGTCCAACCTTGTGATGTAGCAAGAGAAAGTACAAGGTGAATAGAATCCATCTTGGTAAAGGGCACAAAATTCTCATAGTTTTCAATACCTTTGACCTATGAGAACCCTTTTGTAACAAGACATGTCTTATACTTATCAATGGACCCATCATCTTCATACTTGGTGCATTAAATACACTTGCACCTAACCAACGTTATTCCCTTAGAAAGAGTGACCAAATCCTAAGTGTGATTCTTCATCAATAAATAATACTCATTTGGCATCACATCATCCCATTCCTATATCCCATAAGCCTATGAAAAAGACTATAGATCCCCAAAAAATGTCTAACATAAAAGTATAATACCTATAGAATGTGCATGATGATGTTGAATAGGTGAAAGATCATGTATGAATGGTGTTACCTCAAAAACTATAGTACTAGTCCACCTATACATAGTGGCAACAATAGTGTGAATAAGATCCTCATCCTCTACAACCTCCTCAAGAATCCTTGAATTGATCCTCAAAGAATGAATCCTCAAGAGGAGGTGAATCATTGAAAGAAGAGGAAGGCATGGAAGAAGAAGATGAAGATTCATGAGATGTGAAGTGCTCATCAAATTGTACATGTGTTTTAAACTAAACATAATGAGTATAAAGATCTAAAAGATGATAAGCTCTCATGTCCTCACAATACCCTATAAAAATTGAAGGTTTGATCTTCTTATCCAATGCTTTCCTTTTCTTCTTTGGTACAAATTCCTAAGAAAGGCTCCCAAATACTTGAAAAATGAGACATCAAGCTTGGTTTCAAATGATGTGGTGTGTGGTTCTAAATGTAATTCACATAATTAATTACCTCTACCCAATAGATAGGAGGTAAATCCCATGAATGCATCATGTAGTTAGCCAGCTCCTTCAAATTTTAGTTCTCACTTTCTACTAATCCATTCTATTTTGGAGTATGTGTAATAAAATGTTGGTGAACAATACCATGTGCTGCTAGAAAATTAGAGAACTCTCGACTAAATTAGTCCCCCCCCATTATTTGCATGAATCTTATTAATGCAACTTGAAAACTATTTCTTGACTAAAGCCTTAAAGACTTTGAAGTTAGCAAAGACATCACTCTTGTACTTGAGGAAATAAACCCAAGTACACCTCAACAAATTATCAATGAAGGTAGGTACATACTTATCTCCATTGAACGAAGGAGTAAGAAAGACCATAAAATCACTATGCACAAACTCAAGTGGTGAAGAAGATCTTGTAGACATACCCTTAGGAAATATATCCTAGTGTTGTTTCCCCAATGCACAACTAGGGAAAACTACATCAAGACATAAAATTGTAGGAAGACCCTCTACCATACTATGAATGCTCAACTCATTCAAATATCTATAGTTTAGGTGTCTAAATCTCTCATGCCAAAGTTGAATCTCATAATTTGAATGAGAAAATAAACATGTCCCTAAGTGAGGAGTATCATAAAATCCCTTAATATAATAGAGCTAATAACTATGATCAACAATACCCTATGTAATAAGTGTGTGTGGTTCTACAAAAATACTGAACTTTAGGAACTTGTGGTGTGAAAGTCACTATCTTGCTCTGGCTAGAATGGTCAATATGATAAATTGAAAGTAGATTGGTGGTGATGTCTGGAACATATAATGCAACATTGATGTAACCACCATCTATTTGTATGTCACCCTTCCTCTTAATATAAATTAAATAAGAATATCCAACCTCAATGTTGGAAGTGGAACTTAGACTAAGAGATATAAAGGACTCATTGGAAGAAATCATATGGTCTGAAGCACTAGAATCTAGAACCCAACTATTTGAAATAAGTAATTGTGATCTCCTAACAAAATTAAGTGTTTTCCCATGCTCATGAGGAGTAGAGGTATAAATATTATGTTTCTTAATGGCATCTTTTAGGGATTTCATTCTCTTGAAACACCTAGACTCTTCGTCACTATTCCCCCCATAATAGGATAAAGATAGGTTAGACTTATACTTGAATTTGGAAGATGATTTAGGTTTAGATGCATTAACGTTGGGCTTAGGTACATTTTGAGATGGATGAGTTTTTTATTCTTACTCTTATTTTTTCCCTGAGTCTTAGAATGTGATACAACTGATGTTTTTTGAGAGGTGGAAGACTCAAGGTGGGATAATTTTCCTTAGTAAGTATCTCACAAAATAACTCTAGATTTGGCATTTTGAATGCTACAACTAAGGCATCCATACAAGATAAAAAGGTAGAAGAGAAGATTTAGAATGGGCCACTCAACTTAAACAAAATCAAGTACACATACTCTTTATCCTTTTTATCTTATCCACTCCCCTTAAACTATGTCAACAAATACTTAAACTTAGTGAAGTAGTCTACAATAAAGGCAAAGTCATACAAATTTAGTGAAGTAAGCTCCACTGCAAGTTGCATGGTTCTCAAGTGATCTACTTTCCCAAACAAACCCTTTAAATTATCCCATATTTTGAATGGAGAATCACACCCATATAAATAAAATAAAATAAAATACAATCACTCACATAACCCCCAATCAAACCTAGACATTCTTTAAACTTTCATTGGTTTGAAATGTTTTAAATTCACGTTTAAATTATGGTTGATTTTCATTCATTAGGAACCATAATCCTTTACATTTTATGATTGTTTCCATTCAAGGTCTCCATGTATGGTAATTGTGTGTATTCAAAGGCTTACAATGGTCAATAATAAAAATATAATCCATGCTAATGAATCACTAAAGAGAAGTAAAAAATCACAAGGGTGCACAAAATCAACACTGAGATAACCCCCAAAAGATTATATTAAGGACCCCCCAATTTGGCACTTTATAAAAGTACTTTATTTTTACAAATTAATGACACTAATAGATAGATAATCAAAAATCATGCACTTTTGAAAAAAAGTAGAACTCAAATCTGAGTTATGGTTCAAAAGTTATAGGCATTATGATTTTCCATAAAATGGGTCAAAACATTAAAAAAGACACTACAAATGAATTTTTTAGATCAAATCAGAAAATATAGGCATCCAACCACTCATTGGAACTATAATTGAACCACAAAAAATTACAAATACTCAAACAATCCTCCCATACATCCCTATTTGTACTTTAATGGGAAAAGAATTCCACTTAAGAGCCAAAAAAATTTAAAAAAAAATAACATATTTTCCACTTAAGAAAAATAAAAAATAGCTATTAATAAAATTATCATAACTTTTACATCACTCAATGAAATTAAGAATTTAAAAATGATCTAGAAATTTTAAATCAAGGCACACAAAACTTAGAAAAAAAATAGTGTGATTCATCATAGATCAAGATTAGTTAGTAGAAAACCAACCATTTTATATGGTAGAAGAGGAGTGCCCAAAACACTAGATTAAAATTACCATAACTTTTTCAATACTCATCATAATTTAAAAATAGAAAATTTTATGGAAATTTATGAGATAGGATCTCATAACCCAGAAATAATTTCATAAAAATCCTTATGAGTAAATAAAAAGTTGATAAAAATATATCACATTTTGGTTTAAAAATGTAGTTTTGTCCAAAAATGGATTTGCCAGAATGGAAGTATGAATAATATATTAGATCATGTGACCTATTGGTCTTCAATATAGTCTCCTCTAACCATGAATATCAAAACCTTCCAATGCCTCCTTTAGGTAGGAACAATTTTCCAATAGGGATGCCTCTCCACTTCCAAAACCTCCTACAAATGAATTTGAGAAAAAACAATGTTGAAAACAAAACAAATTTAAATATCTATTAGATCTCCTTCTATCTATGTAGTTATTTCTCCTCTAAATATCAACACCAAAACAAGATCAAGAAGAATCTAATACAAAAAGCTTCAAAAAATCTTGAAAATTGATGCCTCTCTACCAAACTCAATGTTTTTACAATAGGGATGCCGCTTTCCTCAAGGGAAATCAATGCTCTCCACACTTCCTCTTTGCCTTCCCTCCAAGAATAAAAAACACATACTTTCTTAAAATCTTCAATAAAAGTGTTGGATCCGTAAGAGGGAAAGTGTGGTAGAGAAGAAGAAGCAGTGGCAAAGGAAAATTCTAATGTAAAATGTAGCAATGTGGATGGTAAAAACACCTCAAAGATTTGGTACCATGTTAGGAATGGAAAAGAAGCATTCCAACCAAAGATTTAAAAATGATAACTCCAAGAACATCACACATGAAGCTACAAAAAATTGATTGTAAAATAACACATATTATATTATGTAGGCAAAAGAAAGTACAAAAGAAAGTCCTTGCATATGTAGGCAACAAAAAACACATAATTAGCCTAACTAACCAATGTGGGATAAATTGTCACATAGGACAAACTCACAAAAGGACAAAATATCTAGCTAATACACTAGCAAACATGAGAAATACATGAAATGCATACTCTAACACTTCTCATAGCTATCATTTTCTCTATGGTTTTCAGTGTAAGCCAACACACCAATGCACATTATATCCCATGCAAAGCCACTCAATTACCCATTTTCGGTAGATTTAACCCTAATTTCATCATGAGCCCTAATGTTTCTAAGGCTAGATTTTTCCATTGTGCCATTTGGTGAGTCAAAAAGGCCCACAAACGCCTTAGCCATCATGGCCTAGCAATTATTTGAAAAATAACATCATGATGCATGGAGGTTAAATTATTTACATGTATGATCTAAGTAATCACAACCCCCAACAATAAGAAAAATTGACTCCAAATTCCATGTCAAAGACTATGTGGAAGTCCCAAGACATGCCATGATGCATAGTCACTAACCTAGGTAAGGTTCCATAATGTAAAGCCAATTAATCATGACTATGGATCAATAAATTCAACCACAACATGACCCAAGGGGTAATTAACCAAGCTAATAAGCCCAACCATGACACTAAGCAACCAAGCCCTTAAGCGGCCAAAATTAAAAAAGTAAATAGATAAAATCAAATAAGATATGCAAAAGGATGAAACCGATCTATAAATACTAGACAAGACACAAAAAATATAATGAAATTTAGACACAAAAATTATCTCAATCAAAAATGAAATAATAATAATAATAATAATAATAATAATAATAATAATAATAGTGCCTGAACAAGCTCAATAAACAAGTTGAGATGAAAAATAAATACATCAAGAAACATTGCAACTACTCATTATGACTAGATGGCTTATTACAGTTTCATCTCATATACCCATGTCGATGTTACCCAAATTCTAATTTCCCTCACCCTTTATTACCCTAACTGCCAAAGTCCACTACTTGCTTAGTTCATGTACCTGTGAACCCTTCAGCCAAAAAACATGACATCAATAGCATCTAATTGTATAAAAATATATATAAACTAAATTATAATAAACATCATAACATTAAATAGATATGTATGATTACATCATCAATAAATAAGATCAGAATATACTATTGCATCATAAATGTCAAATCAATAACCACATTCAAATATTAGATAAAGTCTAATTTTAGATAACCAATAATCATATTCTACTAACAACACCAAATAAATTCTATCAAGGGGTCAAAATGATAGGTTAGTAAAAACACCTACTAATCAACACAAAGATACCCATATATATTTTTTATTTTATAAGAAAATATTTAGATCTTTCAAATAATTTTTCATCTAATGGTATATTTGAATGAATAAATTGACCTTATTTGGCTTAGTGCCAAGGAATGAGGGGTATCCATTCCACCAAGTTGACCTAGTACTCAAACCAAGTCTCAACCCTTTTTGGTATCTAATGAGATTTGTACCTTGATGGATTGTGTGATAACACATTTTTACATTCATTCACACCATTAGATTACAACCCATATGATATACAAATATATATTTTTGGTTGGTGCAAGATTACTTGTGGACCCAAATGATCTTGCATTAATGTTTAAAAGAAATCCAATCTAATATAGAACAAATATTTTAGAGTTCAAAATTTTAACAAATTAGTCATGACAAATAAATTTATGTTTTAAAATCACAAGTTAAATTATATATAGAGATTAAATCTATTTATATAGAGAGTGTAAGAAATGTAAATTTTGTCTAAACTAAAAAATATTTATGACATTCTATATATAAAAAAATCATTTAATTTATCACAAGATGGGATTTAAAGAAACATACTTCCTTTTAGTTATAAAATAAGAGGCAACTTTGAGGAGAACTCCTTAGATTCTTTAGTTTTAACTAATAGAAATGAGTTTGTTCGTATTTTTGACTTACTTTAAAATACCTCGCATATTTATTAAATCACATGTCAGGGTGTTTAACGAACTTTGTTATTATATCAACAACCTGAATAATAGTAATATAGAAGATAAAAAAAACTTAATGTAAGAATTAAAACACCAATGATGTGATTAACTAAAGCTTATAAGGATATTTTCATTATGAAAATGGAAACTCTATATTGGTAGTTGTGATTATCTACTTGTTCGGTGCTTTATAAACCATTAATTTAAAAGTATTAACATCACATTGAAATTAGTCAAATTATTTTAAAGAGAGGCACCTTAGTACTTGACCCTTCTATTTAAAATAAAATTTATTTACCTTCTTTAGAAGGTTGACAATAAAATTTACATTTTAATTTTAATTGAAGTGTAATTTTTCTTAACCTTTTATGAGCAACTATGAGGCATTTGAAGGGCATTGAAAACTTCAATTTTGATCCCTGAATAAGGGTTATTCTTGTAACATAAAAATGACCACATGCAGCAGAGTAATAAAGTGGTAAGGTTCACTTTTTATAATATAAATTTATAGGTGGTCATTCCCTAGACTAAAATCCATCAAAATAATTTTATACAATTTGGAAAAAAAATAAACTTATTAAAAAATTTATTTTAATAAAATCAATACCACTTAATGTTTTGAAATTTAAATTTGTAAATAAAAAAATTTATGATCATTTAAGATCATGTTTAGTGATTTATTATAATAATAAAAAAGTAAATATAGATTATGGACAAGAACATCCCAATAATAATAATAATAATAATAATAATAATAATAATAATAATAATAATAATAATAATAATAATAACAACAACAACAACAACAACAACAACAACAACAACAACAACAACAACAACAACACTTGTAAAGATTCATAGTGTAATTCTTAGTATCATACTTGAAAAAAATTAAATATATTAGTTTTGGTTTTGAGATTAGTTTCTTAATAATATAGTAATGTGTAAGGTTCTTCTAGAGTCAACTTTGTAACACATTTGATTTTCAATGTTTTAGATCTCACTACTAGAACCATATTCAAGGGAGATAAGATGGAAACCAAGAATTGACTTCAATCTTATATCCCCTTAGTATGGCTCCAATAGTGAAATCTGAAATGTTGTAAATCAAATGTACTACACAATTGGTTATATAAGAACCTTACACAATATATTAGTTATTCATTAAATAATTAAATTGTAATAATAATAAATATTAAATAAAAAATTTACTCAAAATTAATAAAATCCCCTTCTTATAATTATAAATAATAATTTAGCTAAGATATTAATCAAAACATTTATTATAAAGCACTTTAACCTATAATAATTATTAGTTCATTAGGTTTTTATAATATTTAATAAAATATTTGTATGAGTTGCTAAATATTTATTTTAATTTTATAGGTCAAAAATCCTTGATAAAAGGGTTAATGGAATTGGTAGGGATGGTTTCTAAGCTAGTTGGACTCATTCTCAAGGCACAATCACAAGGTAAAATTTGGACAGGGTTGAAAAAAGAAAACCCAGTTGGCCCATAAATGGAAGCATAATCCAAAATGACAAAGGTACACCCATCATTGGCTTCAGTGAAGGCTTTATAAATATAGTTAAAATTTTCCTTAAGAAAAAACTAGATTAATTTATAAATTTAAGGACACTCTCATGTGATTTTTGAGGCTTTGAGAAAAGGTAGTATCAATAACTGGTAATCTTTCAAATGCCATTAAAGATTTCATGACTCTCATTATAAATTTCAATATATTTTCTCTCATCCACATCTAACATGAGGCAAAACAAGTTACAAATCACCTTTCTAATGTTGAGGTGGATCTCAACTCTCAGAAACAATATTTGAACATATTCAAGTATTCAAGTTAATTTAGGTCTAGTCACACTCTACATTACTATATTTATACTCTTAAGAACTTAAAACAAGGTTTAGATGAATTTTGTACAAAAAAATATGGATAAGTGAATGTTCATGTTGTTTAATTTCACCTATGGATAGGAGTAAAATCCCTTAATCACAATTCATCTCATATGCACATGAAATCTACATTGACTTTTATTCTAATCATTTGAGATATGTATATGCAAATTCTCAAGTAGTTTCCTAAGTCAGTCAACCTTACGCTTATTTATTTTCATCTTGCATTCTTAGTGAATTAGGTCAAAGATTAAAAAAATCAAACAAATCAAATAGTTCTACCAACCAATTCATCAAAGTGAACACATAACCCTACTTGGCATCTGATTATGTACTTAGCCAAAAAATTATAGAACCAAAAAATCATCCATGTATAAATTTGGCACCCACATAGGTGCACATTCAATGGATAGAGAATTTTACCTAATACAATTCCATTTTTTTATTTCAGATGTTGATAATCAGGTTTAAATATTAGCCTATCTATAACTTCCAAAATGTTTTTCCAACCTATAATTATTTTTAAGTAACCATTTGTGTTATATTCTAGAGTTCCTTCTCTTTTCATTGTTTGAGCATGTTTTATTCAATTTCTTATTTTGTTTGTTCATATTTTCAATACATTAGGGAAAATATGATTATTATTTATATTTTATAATTATGTATATCCTTTGTGCCCTTGTTTTATTATTTATGAATGTGTTAATTACCCTTAAACCATAAATAATTGATTTTTTGGTAAACCCCTCCATTTTTCCTTGTAAAGTTTTCCCCTAGGTTTTTATTTCTTTGTTTTCATTTTCATCTATGTTTTTTAATTATCTTGTTTTGATTTGGATATAACCCTAGTCTAATGTTTTCATTCACATTTCATGTCTACTTCTTAGATTTACATCCTCTTTTCAGATTTATGTGAATCTAATCCTATCTATCATTATATCTAAGATTCCATGTCATCCTTTCCCTTAGGGTTTCTTGTCTTATTTATTTCAATTTTGATTTTTAGTATTTTCTTAGTTAAGGATTATCTTTTCTTATTCCATATTTTATGCTATTGTCAATTTTTTTTTCATGTCTTATGACCATAATATGGAATATTGTGATTTGAATGAACACTCTATGAATGATTCAAATCTTGATGTTAAATGTGATAATAGGATTAATGAGGATATTATTGCACAATTTAGACAACATATTACACAAGATCCTTATTTTATTCTTAAAATAATTTAAATGTTAAATGAATTAGCTATGGTATATTTTATATCTCATAGTGATAGTAATGCACATGTGTTTGTTAATGATTGTTTACTTATCTCATCTAGTGTACCCATATTTAAAATGAATAATAAATTGGATTCTTTAAATAAATCTATTAAGTGTTATATTATCCCTACCTTCCATATGTGAATTATAAATATAAGTGTGTGACTTATTCCATCATTTATATTCTTATAGTACTAGGTTCACTTCTAATGATATACCTTCAAATGTTATTCTCGAAGATATATTTGACATACCTCTCCCATGTGGCTTGCTTATACCAAAGTTATAATTATATGATGGCCATGGAGATCCTTATGTGCACCTTTAAAAATTATTTTATTATATCAAAAAATGTGACAATAATGGTTTGATATTACTTAATTTGTTTCATAACAACTTGATTTTCAATGCCCTAACATTGTTCCATGATTTACATAGTATTTATTTACATGAATTTCAATAGTTGTGTAAAGATTTCCTATATCAATTCATCATTAACAATGAACTTTATGTCACATTTTAGACTATTAAATCCCTTCAACAAGAGCCCAATGAATATATTTATGGCTCCATTCTTAGATTTATATGTCACATGCATTCCTTAGTTTACTAATTATGTGACATTTGAATGTAATATATTTACACCAATATCTTTTTTCCACCTCTCAAATATAAGTTACTTCACAAATATTTTCAATAATTTAATTGTATTTATTATATGGTCATCACACTTATGAAGTAGACATTAACTTGATCTAAACATCCTAATACTATCCATGACACTACTATCTATGTGCCTAGCATGAATAAATCTATGACATCTTCTAAGAAAAGAAAGACACCTCATATACCTTCGTCAAGTGGATCATGAAAATATATAATATTTTTTGAAGATCACAATACTATATTGAAAAGGTTAATTGATATGAAATTAGATATTTTACCTCCCATTTTATAGCCTAATATTCAACATGTGTCAAAATATTACAATAATAATGCATTTTATTGATACCATAGAATCATAGGACATATAGAGAACAAATGTATTACTTTATGAAGTAAAATCCAATATCTTTTCAATTGGGACCTAATTTAATTTGATGCATCCATTTCAAAGCCACATAGTGACCAAATAATATTTAGATAATCAACATAGCATTTTAAGGAATTATTAATTACACATGATAATGCACCCACTATAGTTTCTAATGATTCTCTAGAGACACATTATTCACATATGACACATTTGGGCATTTGTATTTATAGGAAATGACAACAAAGACATGATTTTTTGATAGATAACACATTTCAATTCAATACGTATATTCTTCCTTTCCTTCATAAACACGAAAATGGAATTAGAATCTAATAGAAGTAACACATTTTTTAAAATATTAGGAACTATTAGGTCACTTATATCTATGGGCCCTCAATAATGTATGAATTTATTTTATGTTATTCCATCTTTATTTCATTACAATGGTGTATTGTGAAATTTGTGGTTATAACCAATGAATGCAATAGTGGATAGTACCAATAGTCGCATATCTTTCAATTTTTTAAATGACAACAATATAATCTAACTAGATATCATGAGTAATAAATAAATTTTCAAACTCATTATCACATATCAACACAATGTTAAACACTAATACCTTGAATATTTCATTTATGATAATGAAAACTTGATCGTGGACTTTACAAATGAATTAAAAATCATGACTACACTTCCTATTTATGAAAAAATTAAGGGATCAATGGTTAGTGTTGCATTTTTCTTATCATGGGCTTCAACATAGATATCTTCTGATATTTTGGCATCATACATTTTATGTCACATTTAAATTTTAATATTTCATCTAAAATGATAGTTTTTCAAAAAAAAATTAATTAGTAAATTAGTGTTGAGAGGTCCCTCACATATTTCATTAGTAAAAATAGTTTATAATAAGTTATCATCTCACGAACTAGCAAAAAAAATAATGTAGAGCTTCATAAAAGGAAACAACCAAACAAAAAACAAAGTTTCTTTAAATATTGTAAAGGATTAACAACTAGTATTCAATTTATAATTCTTGGAGTTTCAATTTATCCTATCGTAACTCTTTGAGTTAAAATGCCTATAGTTACACTATCGTGATGTACAACACCTAATCATCCATTTCCCATGATTGATTTTCAACATCTTGCAAGGATTCATACTGAAGAACATACTAAGATTTCAAATATACCACAAAATATCTACACTAATATGTATGCTCTTCAAGATATTGTAGTGACTCTTTGAGCTAACTCTCCACATATCCATCTTTAGGATGATGATTCAGGTTACTCCACTAGTAGATTTTTATGAATTTGTAATAATTTTTGTTTCATTTTCTTTAAAAAAAAATTTGACATCTTTGATGTAGGTTTTCATTATAATTATTTATTGACACAAAATGTGTCAATCTTGATGAAAGTGCATCAAGATCCTATTAACACACAAAACTATGAAGGAAAAAGGATCTAAATTTGGTGCTAATGCACATTGCATCAAGATTTTTTTCAAATACATTTGATTACATAATTAACCTTTTTTATTTATTTATTTACCTCTAAAATTATATTTTTAATTATTTCATCTTCTTTTATTAAATAAAATTTATATATTACATTAAAAACTTAATGGCATTTCAATTTATATCAATAAAATAAAGTTTAATAAATAATCTAAAAACCCTCACATCTAAATTAAATACAAAGTTAAGCTTGACACTATTTTAAAATAAATAAACCCTAATATTAACCATTAAAATTCAAGTCCACTAAAAATAACTAGAAAAATCTATCTCCATTTTTTTTTAAATATCATTCAAAAAACTTCAAGATTTAGGTGAAAATAATCAATTGTAGTTTCCACTAGTTCTTTTCACAATACATGCTTATGGGAAGGGCAAGAAAATAAAAAATGATGAAAATGGAAAGAATTAAAATAAGATAGGATGGCTACACCTCTGATATTTGTATGTGATAATTATGAATTAGTGGTTGTGAACATAGGACTGCAATAAGGGGAGATCAATATGGTGTTAGTGTATGAAACCAAATCCAAAAAAACACACACTAATGTTAACACCTTAAACCTATCTCAAGAGGGAAGCATCATAACAAAACTAAATATAAAAACACAACTAGAATGAAAAAGACAATGGATCCTTCACCTTCCTTGGATGCTCCAAATAGCTTGTTGAAGTGGCTTGCTCAGCTTGTGCTCAATGAGTCCTCATCAAAGGAGTTGTTTGGACCTTTCTCTCCTTGGCACCTTTGGCTTTGTGATGAATTTGGATTAGCTCAAAAATTGGGCATGATAACACTACATCAATATATTGAGAGGGATTTTTAGCATTATAACTTTACATCAAAAGAGCTTCTAAATTCAATAGGCAAGGCCTCCTATTTATAGATTTTGCAAAATGATCAAAATGAACTTGAACCATCCATCTCAATATGAATATGTGTGTCTAAGGATCCATTCAATTATGAAGGCAAAATTAAATAAATTCCCTTAATAAATATTTAGGATAGAGAGGCATGGAAGGGCTTAATGAGGTATGGGAGGGATTAATCGTATATTTTATGCATTTATGGCCTAGGGATGCCTTTCCAAGAAATGATGTCATTTGATGATGAAGAAACTCATAATCAATTTCCAAAAATAAATATTCAATAAGTTACATGGAAAATTAACATAAGATCTTGATCTAAATTAATTACTCTTAAATATGATTTACCAATTTTTGTGCAAATCTTGGTAATTGGTGCACAAATTAATCAAATTCGTCAGAATGTCATTTTATTAGCTCAAAATTTGACTATATTAGAATTAGGATGTGATGTTAGATGTGTTGGATCTGTTATCCCATTTAGGATGTTGCTGACATAAGATAACAAAGTCACGTGTCTCATGTAATAAATTTGGTAGAAAAGAGAAATCTAGAGCACCCAGCTGTGAAAATGTCACTTTGACTCAAATTGATCTGATCAAAGTTAGTCATCTCATAAATTGCCTTGCCCCATTTGGTGATACCTTGGCCAAAATAAGCACTTGTATATAAAAATTTCAACTCATTTAATGTGTTTTAGTGTTTTAAGCCAAATTATATATTTTGATAGAAATTGATCAGAATCCTAGTCGGAGGTTATTCGTGGCCAATTTTAGATGTCTACAGTTTGCCCCTATGTGGGAATGTGTTGTAATCCATAGGCACAATAATTTCTTCTCAAATAATGAGTAAAGTATTGTATGCCAAAAGGAAGATGGTGACTGAAGAAAAAGCTCTAAAATATGTTTGGGAAGCCTAGGATAATGCCCCCATGAGGGAGTGGTCATCACATATGTGGATGGACAGTCCCTCAAAAAGAATCAAGAAGAAAAGTTGAATTAACCCATGGTTGAGATTGATTCAAATGGTAAAATGCTTACATGCATTAATTTTAAAAAGTATACTAATTTTCCCAATGGTGGTTATAATTAGGAATAAAAATTGAAATAATGATTTACCCACAGGTAGTTATAATCATTAAGAGGACTTGGATTATTTGATAAAGATGATGTTTGATATGGTTGTGCCCTAATTAGGTAGATTAACAAGCATAAATCATTGATATAACCTATAATATAGATTAAATATAAGTGAATACATACATAAATGCCATGGTCTAATGACTAAAGAATCCAAAAATAACAAAGCATATGAGGATGCACAAAATGATGAAAGGGATGGATAGAAGAATAAGATTTGATCATTGGAAAAGATTTATTTGTACTTTCCAATAATTATGTGCTCATCCTTATTATAAATAACATAACTATAATGTTCAATGGGTTTATTTGATTAAGATGGATGGAAGGATTTGCCAATGTACCAAGGAGAAATATTTGTAGCTTCATTGATTGTACACTTCTTGAAGTTAATTTTTGTTATAGCACATGATGGTAAGCATTATTGGTTGAATATTTTGTATATCAGCATACTGGTAAACAAAATAGGTCTTATCATCCAAAGAAATAAGATTAGTCATCCTAATGTGTAAGTTTATCACATCAGAAGGAGACTGCTATCTCCTCTCATCAAGGGGAGGTTCCCTATGGATATGCTATGTATATATGTATGAACAGAAAATAATACTCAAGGATAGGACTAGACATCCATCTCTCTTTCTTTAGAGATGATGTAAATAAAACAAAGGAAAACTCAAGAGAATGACAAACAACACTCCTCTTCTTTCAGAAGAACTATTCAACCAGCCACAAGAATACTCCTAGAAATAAAAGCAGAATATGACTAAAAGTATGGTAACCAGCAAATCAAGACAGCACAAAGTCTGCACCTGAAATACTCAAGAGTGATATACGAAGGGTAATGAAAGCTCAAAGTCTTCTCAAAGTCCTTTACACAGCAATGAAAAATCAAACACACTGAAGGCAGCTATGGGGGCACAAAGCCTCTCCACAATTGATTCTTCAGGACACCTTCTTGACAAATTTACTAATCCTGCTTATTAAATTTAATGAAACAAAAAATATATCATAGCACAAAGTCTAAAAAAGTCCCTTGTTTTCATTAAAAAAATATGATAAATAGAATGAGCACAAAGTCTCAATGATGCTTCTCAATTTCGGTAGAGTTTCATTCAGATTATCAAAAAGAAGATGATTTTACAATGAAAAAAAGTCCCTTATATAGCCACTTCAAGAAGGACTCAAGAACAGTAATACATCATGATGCATTGGGAAATGTTAGGAAGATAAGCTGGAACTTTGGAGCATTTTACCCATTTGATATTCTCAATGTAGATAAACAAGTCATGTAATTGAAAGTTTACAACTTTCAATGTCTACCTAGCGGTCTAATCTTATCTTCATCGTTCCTCCTTTTCTAATTAATTGAATCGGGTCCTGGATTCAGTTTACTATTCTATTCCTTCCCCACTTTCTGTTGGTCTTGGCCTTGAAATCTATGAATGTATTCTATTCTATATGTTCAAAGGATCAATAGTTATTTTGTTGTCTTCAATTTGACATTCGCACACCCGTCACTATGTTTCCAATGGCTAGTCGACTATGTTGAATTTGATGTCTTCGGGTGCATCACCCCTTGGTCTTCTTTTGGTTTTCTACTTGGCACTTTTCTATATTGGGCTTGCCCTTTCGGGCCTTGAGAAATGATCCTTCGGCTTCAGGAAGTGTCTTCCAATTGATGGCCGAGAGTCCCCCGCAAGGGCACTTGCCCTTCAGGGTCCTTCATTGGCCCTTCACAAATTCCACTTAGACTTTTCCCTGGGCTATTCCCTATGGACGTTTCCCACAGAGATTTTCCTTGGGGAAAATTCCCATGGACAAAAAGTCTGGGGAAAATATGTTCTGTCAAATGTTTGAACAAGTCTTTGGATTTATTTTGAAAATATGAAGGGCTCTTTGGTCGATGAAGTGTCCTCCACAAGGGCACTTGTCCTTCAAAAAATTTCCTTTCAGCATTAAACCACCCCTTTGAACTTGGCCGATGAACCATTTGTGAACTGGTTCAAAGGTTCAATGAAGGGCACCAAGCGCCTTTGAACCAAAAAATCAAATCATTGAATGAACTTTGCCGTTGAATCAATACATTGAACCAATCGGTTGAACCAAGACATTGAACCAAAATGGTTCAAGACAATAGTTCAAGCTGATGGTTCAATGAATAAAATAGGCCAATAAACTAAGCATTGAACCAAATTTTTGTACTTTCCTTTGAACTGACAGTTGAACCATTTGATTGAACCTATCCATTGAACCGGTTCAACGGTTCAATGAAGCACACCAAGTGTTTTTAAAAAAAGCTGATGAACTATTCCATAAGCCAAATGATTGAACCAAAATCAATGAACCTGCTATTGAACCCTTTCATTGATCCAAAATTTGGTTCAATGGTTCAACAAAATCCTTAAACTGACTGACGAACCAAATGGTTAAACCAAAAGACGCTGAAACAAAGGAAATGAATCATCTGAGTGAAATAAAGCATTGAACTGGTTTGTTGAACCAAGTGATTGAATTGTTCCTTTGGTTGAACTGACTATTAAACCTTTGAACCCGTTGAACCTTTGAAACCAATTGGTTTAATGGTTCAATGGTTTGAGTCACTTTGATTTGACCAAATGTTTGGAAGCCCATGAACCATTTGAAGCGATTGAACTTTGAACCTTGATGAAGCGCTTAACTCTTGCCAAAGACATTGAACTTGTTAAACTTTGAACCTGTTGAACCTTTGAACCCAATTGGTTCAATGGTTCAATGGTTCAATGGTTCAGGTCTCCTTTTATACTCAGATGTTTGCCAATGAAGATTTTCAATTGAACCAAAGCTCTGAACTAATCCTGTAGAATCTGAAGATAAAAAATCTGTAGAAATCATCATGTAAAATCCATTGAACTTGACTAGCAAAGTCTGTAGATTTTTTGAGAAGCCTTGAAAATGAGAAATCTGAATGTCTAAGACAAAATTTTGAAAATGGAAGATATTATTTTGGTTTGTAAGACCAAAATAATTCAAAGGTTGTCTTAAAAATGAAAGCTATTTTTGAGGAACAACAGCTGGCTTCAGTTGGGGAACTTCTATCAATTACAAAATGAATTGAAAGGAGTAAAATTCAGAATCTCCAGTGTCTTCAAGTGTACCATTGGGCTTCGAAGTCATGCTTTCTAGAAATGAAAGGCATCAAAAATGAAAACAAACAAAACAAAATAGAAATTAAAACTGTATAAATATACATATATACAGAAGCAATGATCTGATACTTCAAGAATTGAAGTGTTTCAGATGCTACCCATTATGGGGCAGAGAAAAGAGCATGCCATCTTGGTATTTCAACAAAAAGATGTTTTCATCCATGTGCTAATGAATTGTGAATGATCCTCTCCAAAGGGAGTCAAAATTTCCATGCATCCCTTTTGGCTCTCTTCTTTTGTCCCACAGGAGGACTTTATCCCCAATTTGGAAATCACGATTTTTGGCTTTTTGATCAGAAAAAACTTTATTAGATTTTGATGAGCAGCAATTTTGTCCACCACCATAGTTCTCTATTCTTCCAACTGAGTCAGGCACATGATTCTTTTATCAAGAAAACTCTCATATGTCTGATCTTCAATGGCCTTTGCCAATTTTAATGCTAGTAACTCTAAAGTGATTGGTATCTCAGCATTAATACTGTAGAGAAGTTGAAAAGGAGACATACCAATTGCCCTTTTGAGCGTGATCTTGTTAGCCCACAAAGTGTCCACCAATGCTTTGTGCCACGTCTTTTGATTATCATCTGCAAGTTTCTTGATAATAGTTACCAAATTTTTATTGCTGGACTCAACTTGTCCATTTCCTTGCAAAAAATAATCAGAAGAATGAGAGAGTGTAATTCCGTAATAAAAATAGAATTGCATGATTTCTTGAGAGGTGAAACAAGCTGCATTATTAGTAACAATTTTGAGTGGGACTCCAAATCTAGAAATGATATTCTCTTTCAAAAAGTTGCATACAACTTCTAAAGTAGCATGTTTTGTCGGGATTGCTTCTACCCACTTAGTGAAATAATCAGTCATTGTAAGGACATAATCATGTCCAGCACTTTAAGATGGATTTATTGTCCCAATAAAATTGAGTCCCCACTACTGGAAATGTTCCTCTATGATTACTAGATTGAGAGGTAGAGCAGCCAACTTGGGTTTTCCAACAAATTGTTGGCAAAGTTCACATTTCCTCACCCACTTATGTGCATCTTGGAAAAGAGTCGGCCAATAATACCTGGCTCATAGAATTTTGTGAGCACTCACAGGGGCAAAAAAATGTCCTCCACATGCTAAATTATGGAAAGATTTTAAGATCTGGGTCTGTTGTTCTTTATCTACACAGCGAAGGAAAACTCCATCTATGCTTCTTTTATACAGGCCGTTGTCCCAAAAGATGAAATTGGCAGCTTTCAATTTGATAGTTCTCCTCTCTTTGTAGGACAAATGAGCAAGACATTCTCCATAAGTCAAAAAATAGGCAATATCTAAATACCATTCATTAATAGTAGAAACAAAAAGGACTATTGGCATATTGTCTACTTCAGCTTCTTTACGATGTGTATCTTCTAGCTTATTGTCAGCCATTAATTAACAAAGACCTTTACCTCTAAACAGCTTTATTGGCTTGATATCCAGATCAAATTCTTGGATCTTTGCAATCCAATTACCTCTCTTTGTGCCAAACTCCTACTAATTTAATATATATTTGATTGTACTATCAAGAACTAAAGCAGTAGTGTGTGAATTTAGAATATAGAAGCGAAAGTGTTTGACTACTTTTACCAAAGCATAGGTGTGTTTTTCTATATTTGAATACTTCATTTCATGAGTTTTCAGAGGGTAGCTCATGAAAGAGATGGGAGATTCCATACCTTCTTTGTCTTGTTGGACAAGAATTGCTGAAAGAGTATGCTCAGATGCATAGCTATATATTATGAAACCTCTATGGTAATCTAAGCAGACCAAGGTAGGGGTGTGAGCAATAGCGACCTTGATATATTGAAATGTTACTTTGCCTTCTTTGGTCCAGCTAAAGATAGTCTTTTCTTTCATCATGTTTACAATATGTCTTGTCTTCTCACAAATTCAGGGATGAATCTCTGTAAAAAATTCACTTTTTTGAAGAAAGAGTGAACATCATTCTTACTTGCAAGAAAATTTATCTCTTGGATAGACTTGACTCTGTCTGAGTCAATCTTTATGCCTTCTTTGGACATAATGTGTCCAAAGAGTTTCTCTTCTGTCACTCCAAAAATTGACTTTTTAGGATTCAAATAAATACCATTCTACCGGCAGCGCTCTAGCACTTGTTGCAAGTGGTGCATATGATCAAATCGTCACTTTGAAAAGATAGTTAAATCATCAAAATATACAACTATGAATTTGCCAATTTCATCTTTAAAAGCCATATCCATTTCTCTCTGGAAGGTAGCGCTAGCATTTATTAATCTAAAAGGAATTCTTTTGTATGCAAATGTACCCCAAGGCGTGATGAATGCAGTCTTGTGTTGATCAACTTCAGCAACTTCAACTTGGTTATAGCCTGAAAAGCCATCCAGCATTGATAACATTTCTGATCTTGTTACTATTTGAAGCACTTGGTCCATGATTGGCAAAGGATAATTGTCTTTCATAGATGACTGGTTCAGATTCTAGAAATCTACACAAATGCAGATTTTGCCATTTTTCTTCCTTACCGAAACTATGTTTGCAATCCATGTAGAGTGATGGATTGGAAAAATAATTCTAGCATTTAACATTTTCTGAATCTCAGACATAATTGTACCTAAAAATTTTGGATTGTATTGTTTGGATTTCTGCTTGTAAGGCATTGAATCAACATTGAGAGGAATATGATGGCAGATTTCATCAGGACTGAGAAACTTTAGATCTTCATATGAATATGCCAAGACATCAACGTATTGATAGAGCAAAGATGTAAATTGGAATTTTTCTTTAGGTGTACAACACTTACCAATGTTGACCATTTTTGGATTTTCTTTCTTGGTCAAATCCCTGAGAGAAATTTGAATCTGTCTGTTGTTGCTTGAAGAATCTATCATGCTTGTCGAACAATTTCTCATGAGAAACCAAGCCTTTAGGAATTTTGTTTCCTTTCAGCTGTAGAAACTCTTCATTTACATCTAAACTAGATTTAAAAAATAATTCAAATTTTTGAGATTCACTGCCTTCAAAATACAGCTGTTCAAAATTATCTTTTCTTTCCAAGAAAGTGATGATCTGATTATCATCATTGAAAATTTGCCAATGATCAGCATTGTCAAGAACACTTGACCTATAGATCAGCTCAATGGTATATTTATCTTCTTTAAAATTAGAATGAGGAACTAAAAGAGTTCCTAAAATAGTGAGTGCATCAGCTCTATCATTGGATTCTCTTGGAATGGAAGAAATGTTAAAAGCATCAAAGCTTTTAATTTGGTCCCAAACAAGATTACGGTAATGGCGCAGCCTCTCATTCTTGGTCTGATATGAATTTCTCACTTGATAGACCACTAATTTGGCATCCCCTTTAGCATGAAGAAATTTGATGCCTCTTTCTTGAGCAGCCTTTATGCCTAGCAACAACAATTCATATTCAGCTATATTATTTGTATTGCTAAACTTAACTTATAGGATGAAGGGAACATATCTCCTTGAGGAGATATCAAGATAATTCTAGCTTTAGAACCAGTAGAGGAACAACTACCATCAAATTCTAGAGTCCATATCTCATTAGACACTGTCTTTACTTCAAACTTTCTCTCATCAGAGATGGAGGATCTTTCTTCATGATCTGTATATAAAAAGTAATTGCCCATACCTATGGATTCAAAGAGGATTTGAGCTTCAAGAGCTGACATCTTGGTAACTACATACTTTGCTTCCTTTTTAGGAAGTAATCTCTTCATCACACCTTGGACAGGAATCCTTGCCTCAGATAGATCCATATTCAGTTCTCCTCCCACATCCTTACAAAAATTCTATCCAAGTAAAATATCATAAGATGTTGGGACATCAGCCACTAATATAGTCATTTTAATCCTTTTGTCTAGAAAGGCTGTGAATGCAAATTGGGCATCTTTGATCTGCCCTAGCAATGACACTTGCTTGTTCTCCATGGAGAAACATTTGCCAAATGTCTTGGTCAATGTGAGACCAAGAGACTCAACAACTTTAGCAGGCATAACATTGTCAAATTCACTTGAGTCTATTATACAATTACTTAGCTTGTTGCCATTGATTAACAGGGAAACATAGAAACGTTCTATTTTTCCAAAAATAGCTGGAGGAGTAATAATCAGATTATTTGGAATAGGCATATTTATTGGGGAATCAAAAGTCACTTTTTGGCTTTTTGTCCTATAGGAACGGTCTGATTTTTAACATATTGGACTAGCTTATTCAGTTGATCTAGATTGGACTGCAAGTACTCAAATTTAGACATCTATAGTTTTGTCTTTTTAACATGATCAATTATGTCAAATGGCTAAATCAAGCTAGGTACAGAGAAAGGTACTTTAGCTTTCTGAGTTTTAGTAGGGATGAGAGGTGGACTAGTTTGCAAATTAGAAGTAGAAGGGGAAGGTGTAGCAGATGCATTTACCTTTTGAGTGATTACCAGATCTTTTAGTTGAAAGGGCAGAGTTATCCCATGCTTGGCAATTGTGACTATTGGTTGTGATTGCTCTTCTGTCTTTTCTTTATCAGCCTACTGGACTGATTGGTTTTTAGACTTGGTAAACACTGCATATGATCCATTTTAAGCTTCTCCTTTGCTTTCGAGTTCATCCTAATAATTTATGAAACTAATGTGGGAGTCGCTAGCTAATTCTTCTTGACTATCTTCAATGATATCAGCATCATTTTCTTGATTTAATTCAGGCTAATAAGAGAATTCTGATTCTATTTCAAGATATCCCATTGCTAAATTAGTTAGAGGAGCTTCCAAGGTAAGTTTTCCTTATGGAGGAGGAAGGCAATTTTGTTGTCCTTGGTTTCTGGCAACATTGCCTTGATATGACTAATTTGGGAATGTCCTTTTGTATGTAGGAGCAAAAGACATTCCTTGAGCCATTTGCTTTTTGAGGGCAAGGAGCTCATTTGCTAATTTTTGCACCATTGGATCTGTGGTGTTTGTAGATGCAAATTTGGAAGATGATGAAGCTCTATTTTCATTGGGATCTCTTCTTATTTTTCCTACTAAGATGAGATCATCTTCTACTTCAGTGGCCAAAAGTTGAGCTACAGTGAGATCTATTTGGCCAACACGTCTCAAGAGGAAACTGACTTCATGTAGCTGAGAATTAATGAAAAAGCATTTAAGATTCTCAGCTGTAGGTCTGGAAATCATAGGAATTCTATTTCTCAACTTGTCAAATTTAGCTATGAACTCTCTCATAGGCTCATGTGGCTCTTTTTTCATTTGTGTAAGTTGAGCCAGAAGTGTATGTGCATCCTCTGTAGGTTTAAATCTAGCTTCAAACTTATCTTTCAAAGTATTCCAATCAGTCACAAATTGAGCCTGTAGATGGTAAAACTAATCTGTAGCAAGACCTTGTAGTGTTTCAACAAAAATTATAACTGCTACATCTTCAAACTCCACATCGATTACTCCACAAGTTATACTGAATGCTGTAATGTGTTCATTAAGATGAAATTTTCCATCACCATAGAATTTAGGGAAATTCTTCCTAGAACTACGTGGAAGCTCATGCAGAGGAGGAGTAAGATTGAGAGGGCCAAAATCATTACCCCAGGGGCCTTGAAATACCATTATAGGGTTCTGGAAAGGAGGGATAACAAATCTCAATGGGGTAATTATAGGCACAGCTTTATCAACAGTAGAAGTTGATACTTCATCTGGTAATGGAGATCTGGCTTTAGTTGGAGGAATGCTCTTGGTTTGTTGTAGATGAGATGGTGAAGAAAACAGATCAAAATCACTTTGATGTACCAACTCAAACATAGGATCAATGAAACCTTTAGCCCTTTGGCTTCGTGTATACCTTGAATCTACCAGATTGTAAAACAAAAATGGAAAAGATTTGACTTTGCTTCAGTTAAAGCTTGAGGCTTTAAACTGTGCATTCTTTTCTCATGGTGTGGAGGTGAATGGAATGGATAGAATATAAATGGATAATGAGTTTCCCTAGCAGAGTCACCAAAAACTGTTGGTTGAATATTTTTTCTATCAGCATACTGGTAAACAAAATAGGTCTTATCAACCAAAGCAAGAATATTAGTCATCCTAATGTGTAAGTTTATCACATCAGAAGGAGACTGCTATCTCCTCTCATCAAGGGGAGGTTCCCTATGTATATGCTATGTATATGTATGAACATAAAATAATACTCAAGGATAGGACTAGACATCCATCTCTCTTTCTTTAGAGATGATGTAAATAAAACAAAGGAAAACTCAAGAGAATGATAGACAACACTCCTCTTATTTCAAAAGAACTGTTCAACCAGCCACAAGAATACTCCTAGAAATAAAAGTAGAATATGACTAAAAGTATGATAACCAGTAAATCAAGACACAGCACAAAGTCTGCACCTGAAATACTCAAGAGTGATATACGAAGGGTAATGAAAGCTCAAAGTACTTTACACAGCAATGAAAAAGCAAACACACTGAAGACAGCTATGGGGGCACAAAGTCTCTCCACAGTTGATTCTTCAGGACACCTTGACAAATTTACTAATCCTGCTTATTAAATTTAATGAAACAAAAAAGATATCACAGCACAAAGTCTGAAAAAGTCCCTTATTTTCATTAACAAAATATGATAAACAGACTAAACACAAATTCTCAATGATGCTTCTCAATTTCAGTAGAGTTTCATTCAGATTATCAAAAAGAAGATGATTTTATAATGAAATAAAGTCCCTTATATAGCCACTTCAAGAAGGACTCAAGAACAGTAATACATCATGATGCATTGGGAAATGTTAGGAAGATAAGCTGGAACTTTGGATCATTTTACCCATTTGATCTTCTCAATGTAGATAAACAAATCACGCAATTGAAAGTTTACAACTTTTAATGTTTGCCTGGTGGTCTAATCTTATCTTCATCATTCCTCCTTTTGTGATTAATTAAATCAGGTCCTGGATTCAGTTTACTATTCTATTCCTTCCCCACTTTCTATTGGTCTTGGCCTTGAAATCTATTAATGTATTCTGTTCTGTATGTTTAAAGGATTAATAGTTATTTTGTTGTCTTCAATTTGACGTTCATGTGCCCGTCACTATGTTTCCAACAGCTAGTCGACTGTGTTGAATTTGATGTCTTCAGGCACGTCACCCCTTGGTCTTCTTTTGGTTTTCCACTTGGCACTTTTCTAGATTGGGCTTGCCCTTTTGGGCCTTGAGAAATGATCCTTCGACTTCAGGAAGTGTCTTTAAATTGATGGCCAAGAGTCCCCCACAAGGACACCTGCAATTCGGGCTCCTTCATTAGCCCTCCGCAAATTCCCCCCAAACTTTTCCCTGGGCTATTCCCTATGGATGTTTCCCGCAAACATTTTCCTCGAGGAAAATTCTTGCAGACAAAAAGTCTGGGGAAAATTCCCGTGGACAAAAAGTCGAGGGAAAATATGTTCCACCAAATGTTTGAACAAGTCTTTGGATTTCTTTTGAAAATTTGAAGGGTGTTTTGGTCGATGAAGTGTCCTCTACAAGGGCACTTGTCCTTCGAAAAAGTTCCTTTCAGCATTGAACCACCCCTTTGAACTTGGTTGATGAACCATTTATGAACCGGTTCAAAGGTTCAATGAAGCGCGCCAAGCGCCTTTGAACCAAAAAATCAAACTATTGTTTGAACTTTGTTGTTAAACCAATACATTGAACCAATCAGTTGAACCAAGATGTTGAACCAAAATGGTTCAAGCCAATGGTTCAAGTCAATGGTTTAACAAATAAAATAGGCCAATAAACTAAGCATTGAACCAAATATTTGTACTTGCCTTTGAACTGACAGTTGAACCATTTGATTGAACCTGTCCATTGAATCAGTTCAACAGTTCAATGAAGCATGCTAAGCATTTTTAAAACAAAGCTGATGAACTATTCCATGAGCCAAATGATTGAACCAAAAGTAGTGAACCTACTGTTGAACCAAAATTTGGTTCAACGGTTCAACAAAAGCCTTCAACTAACTGACGAACCAAATGGTTGAACCAAAAGATGTTGAAACAAAGGAAATGAATCATTTGAGTGAAATAAAGCATTAAACTGCTTGGTTGAACCAAGCGATTGAACTGTTGCTTTGGTTGAACCGACTGTTGAACCTTTGAACCCATTGAACCTTTGAACCCAAGTGGTTTAATGGTTCAACAGTTCAAGTCACTTTGATTTGAAAAAAAAATTGGAAGCCGATGAACCATTTGAAGCGATTGAACTTTGAACCTTGATGAAGCACTTAACTCTTGCCAAAGACATTGAACTTGTTGAAATTTGAACCCGTTGAACCTTTGAACCCAATTGGTTCAATGGTTCAATGGTTCAATGGTTCAGGTCTCCTTTTATACTCAGATGTTTGCCGATGAAGATTTTCAATTGAACCAAAGCTCTGAACTAATCCTGTAGAATCTAAAGATACAAAATCTGTAAAAATCATCATGTAAAATCCATTGAACTTGACTAGCAAAGTTTGTAGATTTTTTGAGAAGCCTTAAAAATGAGAAATACAAAATTTTGAAAATGGAAGATATTATTTTGGTTTGTAAGACCAAAATAATTCAAAGGTTGTCCTAAAAATGAAAGCTATTTTTGGGGAACAACAAGCATCATGATAGAACACCATGAGGACTTGGACAAAATATATATAAATATGGACTTTTACGATCCAAAAAATAATTAAAAATAATGTACCAATGATAAAAACCATGATGATAATATCAATGTATGAATATGGATGACTCAAAAATAATGTGCTTGAGTAATCACCTAGTGAACGCATATAGACTGAGTTGAGACAATAGTGTTGAAAGCAAACAAAATAGGTAAGTGAACAAACAAAGAAATAAAAAAAAAATTGAAAACAAAAGTAATAAAAAGAATCCCAACAATGGGTTTGCCCCAATAAGTCAGATCAAGAATAACTGACTAGGCTTAGACAAGATAAATCTTTTTGGATTTTGAAATATTTAAATGTTTTTATAAATTTAGGTATCTTAACTTGTTAGAGAATGGAAATATACCTACTCATAAAATTATGAGAGTGTTTGGCTTAGATTGCTCTCAAAATGGTGAGAGCACATGGGAAGGGAGACTAAGGTAACCTCAACATGAATTGAGCATGGCCTACATAGTCCTGAGATGACCTCAAGTCATAGTATTTCCATCCACACAAAAGGTGGGGAAAAAATTAATAGGTCAATAATTTCTCAAATCTTCAGCTTGAATGACAAGGTAAATGAAAACAATAATGTCAAGGTGATACGACAATGCATGATAAATAAATATTGCCCCTAGTTTACCCAAGGTAGTTATAACTAGGATACAATGGATCAAATCAATGATACTAATTTTCCCATAGGTGGTTATAATTAGTAGAAAGACTAGAGAGACGTTGATTTTCCCATAGGTAGTTATAATCAGGATCATATAAACAAACTTGATATAGGATGAAAAATAAAATATATCTTACCATATCAACTATCACACTAATTTCATAGACTATCATTGTAAACATAGATTTGATTGATTATTGAAACTTGATCAGAATCCCCTCACAAAAAGTGTGAGAAGAACCAAAGTAACCAAGATCAAAATAGGATTGGATAGGACAACTAAAAAAATAAGTTTTGGTCTAGATAGGAATGACATGGTAAAATGGAATGGTCTTGCTCTAGGATAATGATGGGTTTTGATATATTGAATAAAATGGTAAGAGGGTTTCCCCAAAGTGATGGGGTGAATGTCAAGATTTGTGACAATGGTTATGGAAATTGAAAATGGCATGGTACATGTGTTTTCCCTAGGTGTGGTTTTAGATTCTATTATTCCTACTGATGTGGAGATGCACATCCTAATCAAAAAATGATATAAGTAGAATACATGATCATGTTAATTTTTATCCCTCACCTCATTTGAATAATTTATTAATCAATAACTAGTTTTATATTTAGATACAAATTATGTTATTGTGATCTTCATTGATCATTGATTTTGATTCTTTCAAATGTTGAGACAAGGTATCTTTGTAGCCTCCACAAAGGAAAGTACGGCCATAGATGGTAAATAGGGATAAATGTTGGATGATAGGTTTGATTTTGAAATGTAATGATGGAGGATAATGGAATGAATTATGGTTGGGAAATAAATGAACATGATTTTCAATCACACATAATGTTGTTTATTCTAGATTTGACATAGCTTTGGATGTGGTAGGGCCAAAGACTTATAAATATTCTCTCGATAAGACCCCAAAAAAAAATTTGTTTGGGCCTAAGATTAGATACCATATAATTAGGTTATATATTGGAAGCTATTTTTATTTGATCATTGATTTTATCAAACAATGAAGAAACGTTGTGCTTATCTATTGGCACCTCAAAGACATTTTTACCAATGAAGTTGTCTTGATTATTTTGTAATGCCTTCAAGAAGGTTTCACTAAGGAATATTGAATTTTAATTTTTATTATCTTCTAACACCTCTAGAAAGGTTTCACTAGAAGATGCTGAGGTTTAACTTTTATTGTCCCCTAGTGCCTCCAAAAAAATTTCACTAGGAGATTCTTCTTTTGCATGAATGTGGTCTTGGCCTCCTTGTTCTTCAACTACTATGTCACCATGGATGCAATTAAAAAAAGTGTGATTCTACCAGTCCCAATTAACACTTGTGCAAGATGTAATGTCAATAATATGGCTATTTTGGTTGGTGGTAATGGCATGTGGAATAGTAATGGAATGGAGATTGGAAACACAATCCTCATAGAAGATACTAGGAAAACTTGTGTCAATGCCAAAGTAATCATCCTCAAAAACTATGGAAGGATCATAAATGTATTCAAATTGGTATAAAAGGCATACATAACCAATGTTGTAATAGCCATGAACATATTTTGTTTTTGAATTTGATTCTGACTCAATGGAATCTAAATCCAATGTCGAGACTAATGTTTATTCTAATTTTAATGCTAAATTTGATGTCAATCTAAGAAAATAACCTGAATCTAATTTTTATTCTTCATTTGATGGGTAATTTTTTATAAGTATGTCTTGTTTCATGTTTTTTATTTGATAAATAATATCCTGTGATGGCATAATGGGTTCTATAAAGACTAGTTTGTCAAAGTGAGACTCTTCAATAATGCAAAATAGGTCAAGAGATAACTCTTTAAAGAATAGCTTATCAGAGGGAGGATCTTGAAAAATAGGCATATGGTCAAGGTAAAGATTTTCCCAAAGGTGGTTATAATCATTAAGAAGTGACTCAGTAAAAACTGGTTCATCAGAGTGAGACTCCTCGATAACAAGTATAGTATTGAAAGGTGATTCATCACAGGTTTATTTATCACAAATGTTTGGTTCAATAAAAATATAGTCGATTGGTTGGTTATCTTGGCTTTGGTTTCTAATGAGTTATAAAATAAATTTTTTTTATCATATCTTGGTCTTTTAATGATTGGTCTAGTTGAGGGATTGATTTGTCTGGATGAGGTTTGGATTGGCCTAGTTAAAGTTGGAATTAGATTGGTTGGGATTTAGGTTGGATTGGTTGAGGTTTCCTAAAGTGGGTAATGATAGGCATTAGATGAGGAATGGCTGGTAGTTAGATAATAAAAGGGCATTATGGAGCTTGGTTGCTTACACAAGCTAAAGAATGAGGTTTTGGGATAAAAATGGCATGACATTGTGGAGCCTGATTACTCATATGAGCCAAAGGATAAGGCTCTGGAAAGATAAGGTTAAGGTGTCATGGAGATTTATTACTTTCACAAGCCAAAGGAAAAGTTATTGGTATGAAAATGGTGTGACCTTATAGTCCTAGAATAAAAATTGTACAATGTTATGGAGCATGATTACTTGCATAAGCTAAAGCATCCAAGTCCTCCTCATAAACCATATCATCCTAGTCAAGGTTTTGAGTTGGATTTTAATACGGTCCTAAAATTTATTCCTTGTATAGATTATTTTAGGTCTAATAATAAAAATCCCTACAAAATCTATCCCCATTGGGGTTTCTAGTCAAATTTTGTGTAGTCATTATATCATAACTTACATTGTATGTGACTCCACCATAAGCGTAGCTAGACATATCTGCATAAATGATGAAATCTCTAAAAATAGAAAGGCTTGGAGTTATACAAACTCTTAAAAATAATGTCCAAAGGACAAAAGTTTCAAACTAGATATAACTTGTTCAAAGGTGGAGCTATATATCTAAAATGGTTTAGACACTTGAAAACTACACAATGACAATTTTCGATGTCATCTTGACCTGTGGACCTTTGATCGATTTCATGTCTAGTAGACCACCTAGCCTATTGACATTTATGTATAAAAAAAATTATAATAAATAACTTTCTACACATATCACTTAAATCATGACGTTTTTACCCATTTTTTCATGGCCCCTCCACCATCACCGGTTAGGGTAACCATCGACGGTTGACCCTAACTATCAATGGGTGGGGTCTGTTTCTATGCTAAATTGCTTTCTACATTCAAAGAAGAAATAAGAAACTAAAAGAAATGGTCAAGGCTAGAAGATACCTGATAAAGTCGTGCGCACCAAAATCAGACGTTGGAAGATTATCCTCTTTGGTTGTGGAGGAATGACACCTGCGAAGAAAAGAGACTGAAACACGAAAAAATGTTAGTCAAAGATATGGTGGGCTGTCAGGCGAACGCCTGATCTCAGAAGTACGAAGACTTCCTAGAAGGATATCAACCCATTGATAAAAAAGCAAAATATTTGACTGAAGTAGATATAATGAAGGATAAAATGACAAAAATAAAGGACAAAAAATAAAATGTGTACCTGATAATGAAGTAAACTGTTCTATGCAGTTGCCGATGTCGGTCTCTATAGTGCCAGTGTCGGTTATAGAAGGTGCCAACATCGGTTAAAGTGCCGGCGTCGGTCGGGGTAGTGACCGGCATCGATCGGGGCAAGTTCTGGACAGAGTCTGGGCGAGTTGCAGAAGGTCTGGTAGAGTCAGGATAGGGTCTTGGTCAGGATTGGGACAGGGTTTGGATAGGGTCTAGTCAAAGTAAGGTCAAGTTTGGACAGGGTCTGGGGGTTTTGGTCGAGTCTGGACAGAGTTATAGATTTGGATAGTGGGCAGAGATGTAAAGAAGGGACTCAGGGTTCAGGTCTACGGTCTGAAGATCTAGGGTGATAGAAATAGAAATAACAAACAAATAATAACCAGAAATAAATAAAAACAAATAGAGGAAATACTTACCTGTCAGAAGACACGATAAAATCCATGATTGAAGTCATCGAAGCATTGCCATAAGTTGATCAAAGTAAATGCAGATTGGTCGAATGCTGGAGTTGGTTGATCGCCAGAGCTGATTGGTTGCAAGAGTCTGTGAATGTCAAAGTTCGAGATCGATTGATTGATTAGCCTTCGAGATTGATCAGCGGACACTGATGAAGGCGAGGGACGGTTCGAGAGAACGGTTCGATAACCGATCGGGAAACCGATTGGGAACCGAATGATAACTGAAAACGGGTAACGGTAAGGTGACTGACGTCGGCAGGATTGCCGACGTCGGCCGATAAGTGACCGATGTCGGTGACGTCGGCCGGGTAACGACCGTCGTTGGCAGATGCATAATGGGGATAGAGTCTAGCTTTAGCTCTGTGCTCATTTTTACATGCTGCCAGGGTCAAGGCTAGTGGAAAAAGTGGTCGACAAGGGTTAAATAGGCGAAGAAGAATAAAATGGGGAATGACCAGGGGAGTCGACATGATTTCGGTGTCTACATTTGCCCCTTTTTGTCTTGTTGGTTGTTCTGGATGAACTACAAGACAAAAACAGGAGTAATTGCCCCAGGTGAGGGATAAGGTTGATTTCGTCTTGTTGGTTGTTCGAATGAACTACAAGACAAAAATAGGAGTGATTGCCCCAGGTGAGGGATAAGGTTGATTTCATCTTGTTGGTTGTTTGAATGAACTGCAAGACAAAAATAGGTAGCGGATTGCCCTGATTATGGATGAGGTATTCCCCCTCAAAGCAGGAGTTGAGGGAAGGGAACCAGGAATCGGGTGCTGATTTGACAAAGAGTGGATGAAAAAGGGGTTAGAGTGAATGCTGCAAAAGTCGTGATTGCACGCATACCACTGCATGAGATGGTTAGGTCAAAGTGTTGCAGGTCAAGGATTGAGGAGTGCCAAAATTGAAATAATCGGGCCCCAGCATTTAGTCGTCTACTGATCGGGTTATGCAATTTAAGCTGAAGCTCCAATGGGTCGTCGCGTTTTAGGTATCCCGAGCTCAGGAAGTGCTCCTAGAAACACGAAAAAGTCACAAGTAGTGCGTATCAACCGGCTTGCGATCCTATACTTGTGAGGGTCAAAAAAAGTCTGCGCACAAATCTGCTAACCAGTCATGAGGTAGCATACATGCAAAAACAACCAAGGCAACATGGTCTTGGAAGTGGTCGAGGTTGGAGGAGATAGGCATGATCTCTAATGGTCAGTGGTCAAGGGGAGGAATGGACGAAAGGATGTGGCCGAGCTAACCTCAGAAGACCCCATGTCAACTGAGTGCTGCCTACATAGCCCTGGTCATAGGGCCTCAGGCCAATGTAGTTCTCCCTAGAAGGGAGGGACGGTCAAAGGGATAGCATTGGTCGTGGTCAAGGGTAAGGTTATGGTTAAAAGAAGGAAAGAAGGTTTGTCCATCAGAGAGATGAACAAATGAGGGTGGTCGAGCTAACCCCAGAAGATAGTCGTGTCATCTGAGTGCTGCCTACATAGCCCCTGTGGAAGGGCCTCAGACCAATGTAGTTCAGAGAGAAGGGTCCGAGTAGTAGACAGGTGGTCAAAATGGTCGATAGATTGGTCTTGGCTATGATGAAATGATGAGGAGAAGAGATGTTGCAGCCTTTTCCAAATGGTGTATTCTGCAACATTGGTCGAGAGGTCTTTCATCCCTAGCAATATTCCATATTCGTGATGGATGTATGCTAAAAATGAATTGAGGTCTATTTATGCTTCAGCAAGTATTGGTTTATGCTTAACATAAATTGCGGCAGGTCGATAGTTTCCATGTGTATTGGTGTCCATAGAAACTAGGGTGAATAGGCTATGGGAGTGGTCTAAAAAGAGAGTTGAGTTGAGTTGATTGACAAGTGATGAAGGTGAATGTGACCAAAGTGCAGAAGAAGTAAAAAGCATATTGCTCTTTCATTGACAAGGACCAAAAAGAATAGCATAGATAGGGGTTATGAGAACCAAGAGCCCCATTCATGCATGACGTCGTTGACCATAGTTATGTTAGAGCGGTAATCGAATCACTTTGACATTAAAGTGAGCTCAAAGTCCCTTGAGCAGGTGATAGGAAGAGGAAAAAGGGTAACCCATTTTAAGAGCAGAGATAACTTTGCCCATTTTTATAAGAGACCCTGAGACAACTATAAGTCAAGTCCATGACTCTTTTTTTTTGTTTTTTTTTTTTTTTTTTTTTTTTTGTTTTTTTTTTTTGCGCAGACTGATCAATGCGGGAAGCCTGCATAGAGATGTCATTTGCTTGGTGGTCAATTGTGAAGCTGATCAATGCGGGAAGCTTCTAAAATAGTGTTGTTTATTTCCAAATTAGTCATAGCCATCCTTTGAGGGAGTGGTCTAGATTTTTGTTTAATATAAGGGCTTTTGAATAGCTGTCCTGCGAGGGAGCAGTCTATTAATTACAGCAATGATAGTACAACTATCCTTCGAGGGAGCAGTCTGCCTTTTGATTTGAATATTGATATAGTGACCATGGATATTGTGACATCTTGGTTTGTTTTTATAGAAATGTGAGTCATGGATAAGATTATAGAAGGTCAAGGGCTCCCTTTTATTAGGACAAAGTAGCCATACATCATAAAAGGGGTATAGGAATTGTTAAGAGGAATAGGGTTGAAAAGAATTAAGACTAAGAGGACGGGGATTGCTCAAGGGACAAGCTCAAGTTAAGTGTCAAGTGGACAAGTACTCGACTAGCAGTAGAACGGTCACAGATGCAATGCATTAAGAGGCTCAGGTTCTGGTTGTCCATCAAGAGAAGACAAACGATAAGTCCCTGATCCATACTTGTGCGTGACAATAAAAGGTCCGAGCCAATTAGGAGCAAACTTGCCTTGTTTACTTCACTCCATATTGGTCACGTGTTGATTCTCTTTGAGGACGAGGTCTCCGATGTTGAAATCTCATTCTCGTAGATTTTTGTCATAAGCGCGCTTGATGTGATGTTGATAGACATGAAGATGATTAAGGGCAGCAAGATGGCGTTCGTCAAGTAACTCAAGTTGAGCTAAGCGATCTTGATGAAATTCATCGTTAGAAAGGATATCATGTAGAGAAATGTGAAGAGATGGGATCTGTACGTCGAGAGGTAGGACAACCTTTGTTCCATACACGAGAGAAAAAGGGGTAGCACCTGTAGAGGTTTGGATGCTAGTGCGGTAAGCCCACAAAGCGAAAGGAATGTGAATGTGCCAATCCCTGCCTGTGTCACTGACTACTTTCATGAGAATTTTGGTGAGAATTTTGTTGGAAGCCTCGGCCTGCCCATTTTCTTGTGGGTAGTAAGGCGAAGAGAAACTGAGTTTGATGCCGAATGAGTCGTAGAGCTTCTGGACAGTCTTGTTTTTGAAGGACTTGCCGTTGTCGGTGATGATCTTATAAGGGACACCGAAACAACAGATGATGTGGGTGGTGATGAAGTTGACGATCTTGTCAGCTTTTGTGGAGACGAGAGGAATGGCTTCCACCCACTTGGTGAAATATTCAGTGGCTGTGATGATGGATTGATGACGAAGAGACGAATGAGGGTTAATCTCACCGATGAGATCTAAACCCCACTGAGAAAAAGGCTAGAAATCTTGAGCAATTTGTAAGGCGTGACTAGGAAGATGAAGCAAGTTAGAGTGCTTCTAACACTTGATGCAATGCCGAACATAGTCGCTACAGTCTTGATGAAGGGTAGGCCAATAATAGCCCAGATGAAGGATGCGCTTGGCAACCGAATTCCCACTAAAATGTCTGCCACAAATCCCATCGTGGACTTGCTGAATGGCTTGAGATGCTTCAGTGGAGGTGAGACAGCGAAGAAGGAGGCCGTCGAAGCCTCACTTATAGAGAAGACCCCCTAGCATGGTATAACATGTGGTACGCTTGATAAAAGCTCGTCATGCATTATTAGAGAGGTTGGGAGGAATGACAGAGAAAGATAAGAAGTCTACAAGTTGCTTATACCAAGCATCTCGTGGGCTAGGGTCTATAGTGTTGACATGATGAATGTGAGAAGAGATATATAAAGGCAACGGCACACGATGCACCGTGACAAAAAGTCTGGATGCAGATGAGGAAGATGGGATATGCGAAGTGAGAGAAGCCATGGTGTCAGCAAACTTATTCATGGATCGAGGAACAGTCTGCAGGAGGAAATGGTCGAAAGATGCAAGGAGAATGTCAGCATGGTTTTTGTACCTTTGCAAAATTTCATTTTTACAGAGGTATGAACCGTTGACCTGATTAACGACGAGCTGCGAGTCGCCGAAGATGTTGATGGACTTGATGTGGAGAGAGAGGGTGGTCTGAAGTCCCAAAATTAAGGCCTCGTATTCGGCCATATTATTGGTACAATCAAAGTCGAGTTTAAAAGACAGAGGCATGGGCTCCCCTTCGAGTGGGATGAGAATGACCCCAGCACCCCCACCTAGTTGACATTTGGAGCCGTCAAAGAACATGGTCATCTGATAGATGGTGTCGTCAGAGGAAAGTGCAACAATAGACTCATCAGGAAACTCACACTGTGAAGGTTGATTGTCAGGAAGAGGGGCATCTACTAGTCGATCAGCGATGGTTTGCCCCTTGATAGATTTTTGCTGGATGAATTTGAGGTCAAACTCAGCAAGCAGCATGAGCCACCGAGCCATACGTTGATTCTGATATGGCTTGGAGTGCATATACTTGAGAGGTTTGGTGTGGGTGATGACAAATTTTTTGTGATTAAGAAGATAGTGGCGAAGCTTGGTAGCAACAAAGACTAATGCCAAACAGAGTTTCTCGATATGGGTATATCGAGTTTCATAGTCGACCAGTGTTCAACTGATATAATAGACTGCTTGCTCACGGTGATGCTCATCTCGGTGCGTGATCATGGCACCTAACGAATGATGAGTGGTTGAGATATAAAGGTAGAAGGGTTGGTCATCTTTAGGTGGAATGAGGACTGGTGGAGAGACCAGATAGCGTTTTAGGGCTTCAAAAGCCTCTTGATAGTCCTTACCCCATGTAAAAGAGACGTCCTTCTTAAGGAGATGATGAAAAGGTTGGCAGCGGTCAGAAAGTTGCGAGATGAAACGACGAATGGACTGGAGCTTGCCTTGCAAACTGCGGAGCTGCTTAAGATTAGTCGGGGGGTGGCATTTTGAGGATAGCGCGAATCTTGGCGGGATCTATCTCGATGCCACAGAAGGAAATGATGAAGCTGAGAAGCTTGCCAGAGAGGACCCCAAAGACACATTTATTGGGGTTAAGATGAACATTATACTGAAGAAGATGAGAAAATATGATTTTGAGAATGGTCAGATGGTCACGGCGAAGCTTGGACTTGCCGAGCAGGTCATCCACATAGTCCTCCATGATTTTGTGAAGGAGATCATGGAAAATGTAGGTCATGGCATGCTGATAAGTGGTGCCTGCATTTTTCAAGCTGAAAGGCATGACTCGATAGCAGAAAGTCCCCCATGGGGTAATGAAAGTGGTCTTGTGCTGATCTTCCAGAGCAATCAGGTTTTGATTGTATCCTGAAAACCCGTCCATAAGAGATAGCATCTCATGGCCGGCCGTAAGATCAACAAGCTGGTCAATGTTAGGAAGAGGAAAGTCATCTTTAGGATAGGCTAAGTTAAGGTCACGATAGTCCATGTAGATCTGAATCCCCCCAGTTGCCTTGGTGACTGGGATGATGTTAGAGACCCACTGTGGATAATCGATGGGCTGGATGAAGGAGACAGAAAGGAGGCACTGAAGCTCCTCTTTGACAAGGAGGGCAACGTGAGGATGCATCTTTCAAAGCTTTTGCCTGACAAGCTTAGCCTCTAGTTTGGTGACAATGTTATGGGTAACGATGGTGGGGTCGATGCCAGGCATATCACTGTAAGTCCAGGCAAAGGCCTTGCTATGGTCGGAGAGGAACTAGGTATAGTCAAGCTGCTCCTGAGCGTCTAAGGATTGGCCAATATTTAAGACATAAGGAACATCAGAAGAAGGAAGGTTGATGTCAATGGTTGATTCATTTAACATAACTTGGGTCTCAGAAGGGAGAGAGCGCTTGATGAAAGAATCGTCAGCGCCCATGTAAGAAAGAATGGCATCGTCGTCAATGCAGTGAACAGTGTGAATGGTTACCGACTCATCTTCGATCATGCTGGGAAAAATGAGAGGGAGAGACTTGGACACCCCATTGAGCTGATAAGTCAAGGGGTCCAAGTGGATGGTGTTTATGCAAAAAAAAACTAGGAGGAATGGAAACCACTGACTCCGTAGGTGAAGGGGGCAGAACAGGCGAGTGTGGGGGAGATTGGTCAATGATTGGTTCAGAACAAAGGTCTACAGGGTCTTGAGTGGGGTCATGATATCCCAAGCCATACCGTTTCTTGGCGTTGTCATCATTGAGCGATTGGATAGGCTGATGGGAGCCCTGCTCATAGCGTTCGAAACTGAAACCCTTCCATGCACACCTGTAAAGGTAAGTGTGTGCAAGGGCGGGGTTGCCAAGAAACGAGAAGTCTGATGTGAAAGGTTGGGGTGAAGAAAGAGGATTACCGTCAGTAGGAGCTTGATTAAGCCCCCCATAGATGAGGTTGGTGTAGAGGTGAGGGGGACCATAAGGTATGATCATCCCAATCCGATGGTCATAGCTGGGGCTGTGATGAAGGCGTCCATACTCTTGTGGAGTTTGGAACATGTCTAAAGCCAGCAAGTGATACTCTCCCAATGAAAGTCTTTGGAAGACGTCTTCCATGGGGTCTGTGGTTGTCGCTTGAAGGGGAGGTGTAAGGGCGACTACCTATTGCAAACTGGTCGAAGCTTTCACGGATGGAGGTGGTGCCAGGGTTGACAGCTTGATAGGAATGAGGACATCGTTTGGACGGTAGGTGGTGTTGCATGTTTTGAAGGGCAAAGGGTCAGCAGGAATGGTGTGGACTTGTCTGTCATGCTCAAATTTCACACAACGGTGCAGGGTGGAGGGGACACAAGCCATGGCACGGATCCAGGGTTGGCCCAATAAGATGTTGTATTGAAACTCTCCTTCGATGATGTAGAAGAGCTCCGAAACTGTGCGTGGACCAACGCGAATATGAAGGATGACTGTGCCAATGGTCATGGCAGTAATGTCATTAAAAGAGCGTAAGATTGCGTTAGTTTTGGAGATGTAATTCTTGGGAAGAGCCAACTGATCAAAGGCATGGGTGGAGATGATGTTGATGCTAGCGCCTCTGTTGATCATAACGTGTTTAATGCATGTTTGATCGATATAGGTAGTGATGAAGAGGGCGGTGTCCTGATCTTCCGTGTTGGATGTGGGAATCTCAGAATCGCTAAATGTGATGGAGGCAACAGGGGCTAAGGAGTGGACAAGAGCAGCAAGTGGTTAGGGGTCCTCGAGTTGGACCTCTGCTACTTACAGGGCTTGGATGAGGGCCTGACGATGCTGGGGTGAAGTTTGGATGAGATCATAGAGGGACATCTTCACAGGCGTCTAGTGAAGCTGTTTTAACATGGAATCGTGGATTGGTCCGGAAGAGGAAGAAGAAGAGGAGGGTTGAGGTGCGCCAAGGATAGAAATCTTAGGCTTAGGCGGTTGAGGTGGATTGACAAAAGGGTAGGTCCAAGGAATGGAGGCTTTTTCTTTTGCCTTGTCCTTTTGTGACCTAGTGGTGATGTGAATGGCATTGATTTCAAAGATGGGAGGTGAAGGTGAAGAAGGGGTTGTAACCGGTTGATGAGATGTGGATGGGTTTGAAGAGGTTGAAGGGTTATGAGAAGGAGTCAGGGGTTGGTCGAAAGTGTCCTCAAAGAGAAGAGTGTCTTTCTCCAGATATCGGTGAATGATAGCCTTGAGGGCACAGCAAGTCTTGATGTCATGTCCTAGTGTACAATGATATAAACAAATCTTCGTGTCGTCGAACCAGGAGGGTTTAGACCCAAGAGGTTGGAAGGGCTTGATGGGTGGAAGAGTTATGCTAGAAGTTTGCAAAAGTCATTGCAAGATCAAAGAGTATGAGCCCACTAAAGGGTCCGTGCTCATCGATGTATGCGATGCTGGTGACTTTTGCTTGGATGAAGTTGGAGGGGGTTTTCGTACCACCTTTTGGGTTGATGGTGCGATGACAGGTGGAGACGGTACATTCTTCATGAGAGATACCGCCCTTTTGGGAGAGGGTAGGTTTGCGGTAGGTAAAGGAAGCAAAGGAGGCAACCGGTTTTGATTAGAGGTTGAAATGGGAAGGACTCTGGTTAGGGTTGAAGGATGCAGGCCCAAAATGGAGGGCAATGGTGACAGAAGAGGAGGCGTTCACCTCTGTGGTTTGGTAGTCTTTTGTGATTTGGGTTGAAGACTACTATTGGTTGAAGTCTGGTTTAAGTCCACCTTCACTTGTCGATGAGTGAGGTTGGAGACGGGGCGAACGCCAAGTGACTTGATAGGTTTAGGCGGAGTAGATGAGGGTTTTGGTTTTGATGAGGTTGATGGAGATGTAAACGGTTTAGAAGTGGAGATCTGATTTTTGTTGATAGTCTTGGGAGGTTCTGCCATGGGAGGATTAGCAGCATGAGATGAGAGGGCACAGGCTTGTTGAAGAGCTATGAGATGGTCCCACAATCCCTGATGTTCCACTTTCCTAGAAGGGAGAAGTTTGAGTCTCTCCACTAGTCGAGAAAATGGCTGAGAAGATGCGGGATGAGGTTTAGGCTCTTGAGAAGACATCGATGGTTGTGGGACGGAAGGTAAGACGGGTGTAGTAGTCTTGGGCCCAAAGCATGGTGAAGTTGTGACAGGTTCATCTTTGGTTGGAGACGAAGGAGAGATAGGTTCTTCTCTGGGTGGAGAAGAAACTGGAGAATGAAGCTCCTCAAGCGGGTAAAGGGCAGGAATGATAGTGCCCTCCACTTGCGGACAAGGAGTAGGAAAGGTTGGGTCCTCCATGGGTAGCAAGAAGGAAGATGGTGAAACAGGCGGTGCTGGTAAGGTCGAGGCATCCTCCAAAATGAGAGAAGTTGACGGAGAACTAACCGGAGAAAGAGGTTCATCCACATGTGATGGACTAATGGATGAACTCACCTCTTGAGGTTGGTTAGCAATGAAGGGCGAGACCGTATTGACTGTTCGAATATTATGTTCATGAGAGTTGTCAATCAAGGTCTGGACGTTGTTTTGGGTTGGTGGATGATTAGAGAACGGTTGTTTGAAGATATCGATACCCTAATTAGGAGGGGCATTGGGATTGTCGAGGATGAGGTCACCCTTTTCCAACATGTCTTGGATTATGTTTTTAAGGGTTTTACAATTGCCCGTGTCATGACCTTTAACACGGTGGTAGTGGCAGAAGTCATTTTCCCTATACCACGCAGGGATGGCGCATGAGGGATCAAATTGTGGTGGTGGTCGGATCTGAGGGAGATTGAGGGCCCCTTGTTTGACGAGTTTTTCTAGCACAGACGCGTATGATTCTCCAAGTGGAGTAAACTGTCACTGTATATATCTCTGCTAAAATTGGTGAGTGGCACTCATAGATGTGGATGGTTCAGGTTGATTAGTTGAAGGCGAAGAGGAAGAAGATCTAACAACCAAAGCATTTGCTAAAGCTTTAGATTTAGGATTGGACGAGGAAGTCTTAAAAGAGGGGTCATTGGTTTTGGAGTTAGGATTCTTGCTCTGCAACTTGAATTTATTCTCCTCGACGGCACGTAACTCAAGTTTATGAGCCATCGTGAAGGCTTCGTCAAAAGTGCGGAAGGTCTGAACCCTCAAGGTAGAAGAAATATGTCTAGCGCAGGCTTGAGAGAAAAGTTCAATAAGCTCAGGCTGGGGTAAGGAGAATGAGAGTTGATTGATAAGGCCCCTCCATCGAGTGACAAAATCAGCAATGGATTCATCCTCGAACTGGCAGATAGAATAGAGGTCTGTGATGGAGACCTTCTTGGTGATATTGGTGGAGAAATGATTGAGGAAGAGCTGGGCCAGTTGAGTGAACGTGAAGATGGAATGGCTGGCAAGGGAGCTGTACCAGTCAAGTGCAGCACCTGAGAGAGACATGAGAAACGTGCGTAAGAGCAACACATCGTCATGGGCGATAAGGTAACAGGCATGTCTGAACGCCCGTAAGTGTTGTTGTGGGTCTTCCTTGCTTTGGAAACGAGAAAACTTAGGAAGTTCCCACTGGCTGGGATATGGTCTGATGGGGACAGAAGGATGGATGGGCTCGTTGTAGATTTGTTCATACGAGAGAGTGTTGCGTGAGCCAAAAACAGAGGTCTCTAAGTTGGACATTTTATCCATCAGCATCTTGATAATATCTACTAACGGATTGGTGGGTGGAGCACCTCCTAGATTGTAAGGCGCTTGAAAGAGGCTGGAAGAGGTATACGACGTAGTCGGTTGTACCAATAAGGGCGCAACGTACAGATAACTAGTCATAGGGACAGAAGAGGTGACTAAGGATGGTTGGATAGAAGGCATGGCTAGGTTTGATGTTATCATGGGAGGTTGGTTAGAAGTAACATGGGCCAATGGATAGGTAGCCACCCTAGTGTTGATAGGAGCAAGGGTAGGTGGAATAGAGACGACCAGATTTTGAAAGGGGGTAGAAAGTGGTTGAGTGGGCTGAGATTGATAGGGGGCCGAAACCCTAGTGGAAGTGGGCCCAACGATGGAAGGAGAGGCCACACTTGGATGGTTGGTAAAAGGTTGGTCATTGGTTGAGGCAACAGCCTGGGTGTCTAAGGGTTGAACTACGGACGCCGTTGATATGGCCGCAGTCTCGAGGAAAGAGGTCGGCATTCCATAAATTGGATTGCCCAAGGGGTCTCACGTTCGGCTATTCGCGAGATAGTGTTGCAAGGCTTTTACGTTGAGGTCCAAGAATCGTGTGAAATCTTGGTCCCCTTCTGGGATAATAGGCGTTTGGGTCGGAGATGATCTGGTAGGAGTTCTTTCAGTTTCCGAGTTGAACTCCATTATAGGGTTGGTTATAGGTGGGGTAGACGGAAGAGGATGATGCCTCGCATGATCGACTAGAGCCTTGGCTTGGCTATGAGTCAGAACCATTCAAGGCAAGGAAGAACGTCCTCATAGGCTCAAACAAGCAGATAAGAACTAAAAAAAGATAAAGACACAAGCAGATCCTAAAACCCTAGAAGTAAATTATTAGGATTATAGTGGCTTATGCCTTAGAATGTGTGTAGAGGAAGATTGGCTTTTGAGTCAGGTCCTAGAAGAAGCAGTCTATGGATGGTTTTGGGTTTTGTTATGGTGCTCAAGAAGTCTGTGTTAGCTTCCGTACAGGCCTGGTGCTAAGGAGCAAGCTCCCCTCACTTCACGATTCCAGTGGTTAGCTGGTTTCGCTTAGCCAAAATATACTTTCGCTATAGTTTAGACTCTGCCAGAGAACAGAGTTGGCTTTCCCCTTGGTGATGAAATCCAAGTAAGATCGCCGAGACAGGTAAGGTATCCGCTGGGGGATGAAATCCCAGTTGGGCCTTGTCTCAGGTAAGTTAAAATGTTTGTTTTGTGCAAGTGGTTTGGTCGTGTAACATCAAGTGATCTAGATTAATTCAATATGTGGTTTAATTACTATGTGTGGTCTAAGAGATGCAGACAAATAGAAATGAATGCAAAGTGTTTTAATGCCCAAGTTGAAATGTTTGTTCGTATGAAGATGAATGGAGAAAGAGTCAAAGAATATGAGTTTTAACTAGTCTAGAAGTGCAAGAAAGAAAGAAATGTTCTTTTTAGTCCTGCTTATGATGTCGTTTTAAGAAGAGACGAAAGGAGGCGAAAAGGAAGGAACCTAATGCACCTATATGAACGAAAGAAATAAAGAACCCAAAGAAGGCCCTAGGGTCCCACCGGGCGTCCCAGAATGTTTTTATGCTAAATTGCTTTCTACATTCAAAGAAGAAATAAGAAACTAAAAGAAATGGTCAAGGCTAGAAGATACCTGATAAAGTCATGCGCACCGAAATTAGACGTTGGAAGATTCTCCTCTTTGGCTGTGGAGGAATGACACCTGCGAAGAAAAGAGACTGAAACACGGAAAAACGTTAGTCAAAGATATGGTGGGCTGTCAAGCAAACGCCTGATCTCAGAAGTACGAAGACTTTTTAGAAGGATATCAACCCACTGATAAAAAAGCAAAATATTTGACTGAAGTAGATATAATGAAGGATAAAATGATAGAAATAAAGGACAGAAAATAAAATGCGTACCTAATAATGAAGTAAACTATTCTGTGAAGTTGCTGATGTCAGTCTCTGTAGTGCCAGCATTGGTTATGGAAGGTGCCGACGTCGGTTAAAGTGCCGGCGTCAGTCGGGGTAGTGACCGGCGTCGGTCGGGGCAAGTTCTGGACAGAGTCTGGGCGAGTTGCAGAAGGTCTGGTAGAGTCAGGATAGGGTCTTGGTCAGGATCGGGATAGGGTTTGGACAGGGTCTAGTCAAAGTAAGGTCAAGTTTGGATAGGGTCTGGGGGTTTTGGTCGAGTCTGGACAGAGTTATAGATTTGGATAGTGGGCAGAGATGTAAAGAAGGGACTCAGGGTTCAGGTCTACGGTCTGAAGATCTAGGGTGATAAAAATAGAAATAACAAACAAATAATAACCAAAAAGAAATAAAAACAAACAGAGGAAATACTTACCTATCAGAAGACACGATAAAAGCCATGATTGAAGTCATCGAAGCGTTGCCGTAAGTTGATTGAAGTAAATGCAGATTGGTTGAATGCTGGAGTTGGTTGATCGCCAGAGCTGATTGGTTGCAAGAGTCTGTGAATGTCAGAGTTCAGGATCGATTGATTGATTAGCCTTCAAGATTGATTGGTGGACGCTGATGAAGGTGAGGGACGGTTCGAGAGAACGGTTTGATAACCGATCGAGAAACCGATTGGGAACCGAATGATAACTGAAAACGGGTAACGGTAAGGTGACCGACGTCGGCAGGATTGCCGACGTCGGCCGATAAGTGACCGATGTCGGCGACGTCGGCCGGGTAACGACCGTCGTCGGTAGATGCATAATGGGGATAGAGTCTAGCTTTAGCTCTGTGCTCATTTTTACATGCTGCCAGGGTCAAGGCTAGTGGAAAGAGTGGTCGACAAGGGTTAAATAGGCGAAGAAGAATAAAACGGGGAATGACCAGGGGAGTCGACACGATTTCAGTGTCTACAGGGTCACCCAAACTTGCCTTAAGAATTTTAAAGCATTTCCAGATTTGTTCAAGAGTAGTATATTATATAATGGAAAACTTTATTTAATTGCATATTTTAAATATGAATAAAAATAGGCAACTTCATCCCCTCCCAACTTAGCAACTTTCCCTCAAGTTGTTCTCTCCTTAGCAGTTTTATGCTATAAGTACTGGACTCTTGGGAGATTTATAGATCTAAAAATATACATCCATTCTCTCTTATTTTCTTTGTGTAGGCATTAAATACCTGAAAACTCTATTTTCATGACTTTCAAAGGCTAGAATACTATTATGTTATCCAACTCCTTTTAGGTTTTCACTATCACCAATTAACATCATACAGGTATTCTAGTTTTTGTTTTAACATTTCATTTCTATATTGAAATTCCCTATTTAGATCAGTCCACCTATACATCATCCCTTACCCTCATAACTTCCATTTCATCCTCTACCCATTATTCATATTCTGATAACTCCATTTCCACACCTTACCTAGCTCCACATAGGTAACTATAGCTAGTTACTCCAACCATCATCGGTTACAACAACCATCATCAATTACATAACTTTCACTAGTCAAGCTAACCATCACTGATCACCCTGACTACTAATGATCACTATTATAAAAAAATAATAAATTATTATTTTTGACCCTTTTGACACCCCACTAGACCCTCTTTTGGTTTCTAATCTATTTGCAAGCTCTGTTCTAATTTTTTGGACCTGATCTTAATACATAGGTACATTTATTTTCTTGCACACTTACTTTCCTATCATTTGAATGAAAGTATATTTATTATATTATTTTTGACTTAATTATCTTAAAATTAGATTGATGACCTCCTAGAAATCCTTGCGCTTCTCAGATCTAGCCTATGTTAGGCAATCCACTCAACCTACCATCTAACAGATTTTCTTCTAGTCTTCTTATGATTTGTAAGTAGTCCTTATTAGCCAAAAGGGAGTCCTCAAATTTGTCTAGATCAATGTGCACATTCTACCAAATATTCATCTACACACCACTCACTTTCTTTTATCTACTTTTAAAACTAAGAAATAAAGGAAATAAATTGAAACATTTTGGCATGCTCGATGGGACCCTAGTTCCCTTTCTTCTTTAATTGTTTGCTCATCAAATGAAATCATTTATTTGTTTGCTTAAAAATCAACCATTTTCATTCATTGATTGCTTACTAATTTTAGTTAACCTAGTAACTTAGGAGGCTTAGTAATCTTATTGTAGCATTCACATTTGTTATCACACACAAAACTGAACCACAAAATAATACACATTAAAACAATACTTGAGATAAGGACCGACCAGGATTTCATCACTTGGTGGCAACCTTACCCCCTCTCAACTATCCCACTTGGATTTCACAACCAAGGGGAGAACCAACTCATCTCTCTAGTTGAGTATAAACTCTAGACTAAGAATATATTGGCTAGGCACCTGACACCCTTATTGTTTCAGGATTGTGAAGTGAGGGGGTAGGCCCCAACACCAAGCCATGTACTAAATTTGAATACATATCTTCTTTCTAAGTGCTTAAATAACCTAAAACCATCCATAGACTTCCTCTTTAGTTTAAACACCTAAATCTAGCCACCAATAACCTCCAAGTGGGCTTTTGGCCAATTTTCACTTAAAATGCACAATTCAGCCTAAAAACACTAAAACATGCTAAATGATGTGAAACTAACACATTCAAGTGCTGATTTTGGTCAGGGTATCCCTAAATGGGATAATGTAATTTATGGACTAGCTAACTTTGATCTCATTTTGAGTCAAAATGCTAATTTTACACCTAGGTGCTCTGGGTCTTTCCTATCAAATCTCTTGCACAAGACACGTGCCTTCATTATTTGTTGTTGGTAACATCCTAAATGGGATAATAGATCCAATCCATCTGGCATTAACTTCCAATTTTAATCCAGTCAAATTTTGGACTAATAACAAGGCATTCTTATCAATTTGAGTAATTTGTACACAAAGTGCTTAAACATGCTTAAGAGTTGATTAACCTAAATCAAGTCTTAATTAATAATTCCATAGAAAATTGTTGAAAACTTTGTTTTGGAAATAAATATAGAATATCTGCATCATCAGGTGACCTCATTTCTTGAGAAGACATCCCTAGGCCATAAATTCCATAAATATTAGGATTCATGCCTCCCATGCCTCATCAAACCCTTCGTGCCTCTTAATTTCTCCTCTAACCCAAATATTTATGATCCTATTTATCAATTTTAATTGTAAAATTAGATTAATCCTTAGCCACACATCTCAATCATGAGATAGATGGTTCAAGTTGATTCTGATCAATTCTCAAAAATCTATAAATGAGAGGCCTTACCACATCATTTCTAAGCTATTTTGGTGCTAATTTATAGTGCAAAAATATCTTCAAGAAGCCATTACAATTAGTGTTACCATGCTAAATTAATTCCAAGCTAATCTAAGCTAAAGCCAAAGGTGCCAAGGAGAGACGGAGGTAGCCAAGCTTCCATTGATGAGGACTTCATGAGTAAAAACTAAATAAGCCACTACAACAAGCATTATGAAGCATCCAAAGAAAGTAAAAGAAGGTTTCTTTTATATTTTAGTTGTGTGTTTTATTCATGTTTGTTAACTAATATCTCCCTAGTGTCTAGGCCTAGAGATGTTATACTAGTTAGTTTATTTCTTTCATTTTGTTTTCATTTTGCAACTAACACGATACTAACCATCCTCTCTTGAGTCAAATTCTTAGATCACATATGGCATGTTTGGTGAGACAAAATTCATCCGACATGAAGATCATTTTTCAACTTTAAAATCTTCATTTGGATCATTAAAATGTTTACAAATTGATTTTCTAACTTTGTTTTACCATTTTTCTTTGCCATGGGTTTACATAATAACTAACATCAGTTAGTAAAACTATCATCAACTAGATCACTATCATCAGTCACTATAGGTATAACTGATGTTGGTTAGAAAACCATCATCAATTAGTAAGTGTAGCCATCATTGGTTATAAAACCGACATCGATCACTATGTTTTTCTTAAAACACAAACCTGAGATCTCTTTTTTTGAAGCTAATTATTTCAAACCCAAAATAACTTCAAGGCTAAAGGACATGATAACATTTTTGTTTCAAGACCAAGCTTGACATTTACTAAAAACATGTTTAGATCACCTTTTTCATGCTTAAAATCAACTAGGAACATTATTTCGGTGCTTAAAGTAATATTGAGGTGCTTAAGTGAGTTTTTAGAATTAGTTTTCAAATTTACAACTAATACCAAGGGGTCAAATGAACACCACCTCATTTTCATTTGGGCTTAAAAATAAACTCATCTTTCCAAGCTTTTTGTCTTCAATATTTGCTTGATCTAATTTTTGTTTGGAAAAAAGAGGGGTGTTTCATGTATGCTCTTCTATTTGTCCCCTTTAGGGAACCCTTGGAATCAAAAGTGTCATTCCTATTGCAATTAGCCGAGTCTAAGGCTTAAAAATAAATTCATCTAAAGCACTCCCCAAAAACTTGTCAAAGTTTGGGTGACCTTGAAAATGACCCTAAAGTCTTTCTATTTTCATGCTTTCTTTCTTTTCCATTGTTTGGCATGAAAGTCATTGTGAAATTGATTCCCCTATAATATTTGGAAACTTGTTAGATCTTGTATAAATCCCCACTTACCATGGAAGTATTGTTGGTGTAAGATTCACCTCAAGGTCTATATCGTAGTATTATCATTTGAGATAAGGGGGGTGTAAAAACCCTACTATATAATGTGCATTTACCTTTGGATGAACACTTAAAATCCTCTCAAATGATGTATATAGACGGATTCCAACAATACCAAGCAACCTTGTTAGTTTAGAGTCTAAGAGTGATTAATCAGTTAAGTTTTGTCCTACATTAAAGTATTTTTTGAATTCAAAACTTGGTATAAAAAAATGATATAAACAAAAACACATGATACTCATTTTCTTTTGAATAAAGAGGCATTATGCTAACCATGTGAGATCATCAATTTACCTTGTTCAAAAGTTCATCAATTTACCTTGTTCAAAAGCTTGGCAGTCAAATCATCTACTTTGGCATAGTTATGCTACCCAATTAAGTCTAGATCTTTACCAAAAAAATTTAAGTCCTTCACTTATAATCTAAATTCAAAATTTCACCTTTATAAGTTCATAGGGTTGATGTGTTAAGTGGGTTCACCATTTGCACTAAACTTGAGGGAACTTAGGTTTAATTTCAAATTTGGGTTGAAGGTCATTTAAGACTCATAATCATTATTATCACTTGATAGACTTAATCCATTTTGTGCTAAACACTTACACTTTGAGTATATGCAATATAAAACATTTTGAGTCTAGAAAAGTAGTTTTATGTTGTCAAAATTGTGGAAAACTATCTTTGCCTTAGAGAGTTTTTAAAAAAAAACTTTTTTGTCACACCTTTTGGGTAGTGTAGCATCATTACTCTAACCAAAATATTTCAAATATTGTTTTATAGACCCTCTTGCATAGAGTTCAAATTTGTTCCTACATTTTTAGACCAATCCAAGTGTACTTTGTGATCTTTTGTTTAACACAGTTACACCGTTCACTTTTGTCTAGTTTATTTGTCAAAAGAACCAAGTTTTATACCATTATTTATGAGAAAATAAACTATCTCTTAAGTGACTTTTATTTCATACCTTATACCTAGTTGATAAAGTTCATGTCCAAGAATCAAATGCCTAGTGTTTATTAGAAGTGTTTCAAATCTGTTAGGTTAAAACTTTCATCTATTTTAAAGTCTAGATTTTGATGTCATTTGGGCAAGAGTCCTAGCACATGCCTTGTTTGAGTCTATCTTTTGATGTCATGTTTAGCCAAAAGACCTAGCAACTTTTAAATTCCTTGATTAGACTGATTTGAAACACTTTAACCTTAGATTTTGGCATTTCAATTTTTAGTCCATTTGCTTGCTTATCTTTGTGTGAACAATGAAACATTAGATATTTCATGCTATCTTATTTCCCCACAAATATTTGCATAAAACTTTTGATCCTTTTGATGAATCTAGACCAAGTTGTAACATCATCTATTTTAGATTTTGTTCTTTTTAGAGTTTGTATAAATCTTTGACCTTTTATCTCAAAGCATTGACTATGGATCCCAACATGTATTCTTACACTCATAGTGGACTCATGTACAATCCAGGGATTATTAATGTATTTGTGTAGGAAAGAATGGTGCAAGACCACTACATAGATAATATTGCTTATGAGATGGATTCTTATCTCTCTTATAATACTCAATTAGGGGCACAAATCCAAGATCCCTTGGCTAACTATTTGGTTAACACCACCTTATTCAGAACAAGACCAAGAATAAATCACACAATACCTAGCTATAATACCCATAGTGGATGATCCAGTTATTCAAAAATCATATTCTACTAATACGTCTTTCATGTATGATCCATTTCTATTGGAGTGATATTTGTTAGAGAACAAATAAAATATTTTGGTTAGAGCCATAGAGGTAAGGGCCAAGTTTCCAACAGACTTCTCCCATGAAAATTTACCAAGCCTAGTAAGAGTTCCCCACAATATCATTTATGATCAACAAGATTCTTATATTAATCCTATGGCTCTAGTCCAAACAACGTATCAAGACCCTAATATATCTAATTGAGGCAAAGACATCATGGAAGACCACTTTAACCAAATGCACATAGCATATCAAACCTACCTGAATCTAGCACATAATTTCAATTAGATGAACATGGTGAGAAAACTTCTTATTGACTTAGTTCCTTCAACAAGAGTGTTGATAGAGTTAACTGGATAAGAGAATCTAAGTTTCAATCCATTCGTGCAAACCACTTCGATAAATAACTTGATTCATATGCCCATTATTGAAGAAGTGTCTTCAACCTCTACATATAATAATGAGCAAAATATATTGAACAATGTGTAAACAACATCTAATCCTAATCAAAGTGGTACTAATGCACAAAAAACTAGCCAACAACATGTGCATGTATTTAATTCCATGAGTGGATCATCATATCAGGGAGTAAGATTTTCTACATCCCAACTTAACTAGTTACTTCCTCAAGTGTAAAACCTATGGGATTAGGTAGTCAAATAATGGCCAATGTCATGCCTCAATGATATAATGTGATGAATCCTACTCCTCCTCAACATGTAACAAGTAGTATTCCACAATAGTAGGCACAATCTAGTGTACTAATGCAATAGAGGACAAATACATTTCCACCTCAATTAGAGTAAACTAAAGTTCCACCTCACCAGGGAATGACAAACATACCTCTTCAGTCATAGACTAATATGCCAATCCAAAACTAAGCAATGACTAGTCAATAACATGCAAATATTGGTCAGTGATAAATGCTAAATCTATAACCTAATTTCACTTCCCTATAGGTATTTTGCAACAAGGAGGATCCCATGTTTCTAAAGTACCTACTGGACAACCATTGGTTCAAAATGTGCCACAAATTTAGAGACAAGGTCTTGGTCCACAAATTCTCACTCAATAACAAGGTTTGATTAGTTGGCAGCATGTCCATTTTCAACCACAACAGGCACAATATAGTTATATCCTTCCATCCTGACCACAACATCCTCCAAGTCAAACCTTTTTTTCCAACCCAAACTAGAATATCACATAGCTAAATGTGCAATTTCAATTACATCCTAATCTACATATGCATATTCTTGGTCTACTCCCCAACCAAACCAATACACCCAAATAGGTATCTCTATCATACCTTGGTCAAAGTGTCCCACTTGTGACCTCCCAACCATCTACCCAAACCAATATTCTCCCTCAAACCAATATTCCTTCTAGTTTCTTATCCCAAGAATTGTAACAAATGAAGGATGCAATTTTTGCCATTCAAGCTGGGAAACAGACTAAAAATTTCAAATTAAAAGACATGTGTTTTTATCCATTCAAAATGGAGTATTTGTAGATATCATTTCCTCTAGGATACAAACCATCAAAATTTGACAAATATGAATTGAAAGGTGACCCTAAGGCCCATTTAATTGAATTCTATGTTGCATGTCAACTAGTGGCATATAGTGACATATACCTTTTACTATTATTTATAAGGAGCTTGGTTGGACAAGCCTTGGAGTGGTTCTTAAAGTTGCCCAAAAATTCAATAACATATTTTGATGATCTTTCTGACAAGTTTATGCAACACTTTTCCTATAATATTTAGCACGAGATTTGTTTAGTGGACTTAATGCAAGTAAAGAAAAAGCTAGCGAGAGTTTTATAAGTTATCTACAGTGATAGAGGGCCTTTGTAAGCTATTTCACCCATAGTTTACTACATAAATAATTAGCCATTGTGTTTACTAAAAAATTTCATAGTGAGATAGCTTATCATCTATAACTACAATGTGCACATACTTTCAAAGAGATCATTGATAAAGGTTTGTTGATTGAGTGGGAACTCATCAATAAAGGAGTTATCAATCTTAATTCAACTAATAAAAATCAAGGTATAAATTAGGTAAATGACCAACATCAACATCTCATTCAATCGCAAGCATTGCAACCAACACAGGCCAATAACCAAGAAATACTAAAGCAATTCAATCATAATAGGAATGTTGTGGGAAATGGAGTAACTAAATCTCATCGTGTATAAATGGTGAAAATTTCATCTACACCACCTTTTCATCTTACTCCTATCCAATAACCTCTCCAACCAATGTCGCAAGCACAACAACCAAGACCTGCACAACAAATACAGTAGCCTTTACCATTGTAAACCCCTTCTCCTAGGAGAACTGTGCCTACATGTTGTGTCTTTAGTGAACTAGGAGAACCTATTGAATCTATATTTTGTAAGATTACTTTTGATAATATAATTAGTTAGCCTATACTAAATCATTATCTATAAGGCATTATTTATCTTGATTGGTATCATGAAATGAATTCTATGACTATCATCAAGTCAATAGACATAATCTATAAAGATGTGTCCAAATCAAGAATTTAAGTGAAAATATGTTGGATAATGGGGAGATAACATTTGATAATGGTGCTTTCACTTCCAATAAAAATCTTAAGATTTATCAAAACCCCTTTCCCCAATATAACAATTAGTAGTATCAAAATAATCAGCAACAATAACAATAATGACTAGTGCAGTAGCAAAATCAAAGGCCGAATCAATAGAATCAACAAAATCAGCCACAAAAACCAAAATGATATAACAATGGAAAAAACCAAGGTTAGAATAGTAACAACCAAAAAATCTACTATGCAATTGCACATGACTACAATAGGGTTGTAGGTCGTATTGTATGGGGTAGTGTTAATACCAAGCACTAATCAACCTAGACCATTGCTAAATAACAACATTCAGCCAAATTACATGGATAATATTTCTTTGACTTGGGAGTGCATATAGGCAAACCAAAAAACTAGGACTTCCCCTTTTGGACCTTATATCAATAACTCATCCTTGTCACATGACCATATACAAGTGCATCGATAATCGAGCCTTGTCTTATCTAGTCCCACATCATTCCCAACATTTGTTAGAAATAATGGTCTAGTATTTAATATTGATTATGTAATCACAACTTAGAGGTTAAATATTAATATCATATGCCTATAACCATCTACCACTTTACCTGTTATCCAACTAACCATTCAGCCTCAGAATAAACCATTCAATACTAATCAAGACAAGAAGTTTAATATTGTGGAACAATTATAGAAGACACCAACACAAATTTATATTTTAGATTTGTTGTGAATGTCATTAATCTAAAATAACATCTTGAATAAGTTTTTAACCCAATCCACTATTGCTAGTGATATATCCCATGATAAATTTCAAGCTTTGGTTGGATACCTAGCTCTAGCTCAACAAGTCACATTCAAACAAAGCGATATATCTTCCCTTGGCCCACTCAATAATAATCTATTGTACATATAAGTTTATATAAAGTGACATAAAGTGAAACATGTCCTTATAAACAATGGATTAGGCCTGAACAAAGTGTCTCTAAATCTCATCAAGATTCTTGGGTACACAATGGTAGATCTCCAACCAGAAATGATAACCATCAAAGCCTATGATAATTAGGCAAGAGAATCACAAGGCACCATTAGTTTTCCAATTATCATTGGACCTTTGACCCATGATACACTTTTCCATGTGCTTGATCTTGAGTTATCATAAAATATGCTTATAGGTAGGCCTTGGTTACATGAGATTCATGTAGTCTCATCAACACTACACCAATGTATCAAGTTTTCCCACTTAGGGATGAAAGTGAATATTCTAGGAGATTTACACCCATATGAACACTAACAACATCTTGAGGCTGAATTTAAAAGCTATAATTATTAGTATGACATGAATTCAAGTTCCAAGTAGGATAAAGGAAAGGCTATACTTATTGATCCTTCACCAGATAATTGCATAGATCCTAATACTTTGGATTCTCTTTTCCACATGCCACCTCTTGAAGCTTTTAATCATTTCACCATTTCAGATAATGGACCAAGAGAGTATGTGGCCCATGATACATTTCCTATTTCCAATCTTCCTCAGAATCCAAAAACCTTTGAGTGACCTAAAGTCATCCCACATATGCATTGGAAACAAAAGAACAAAGATAAGGGACCTATCACATTTGTACCAACATCTAGCCTATAACCTGACCATCTTAAAAGGGATGAATCATGGTTATATGATGACAACCAAGCTGATTATAATAAAAGTGTAAAGTATCCTATTCCCAATAGGATCATGGAGCATCACAATTATGAAGGAAGAGGCCTTCGACTGAATTAGTAAGGAACCATCAAGCCAATTTCCATGACTAAGTATGAACGACCTTATGGACTTAGATTTAAACCACCTGGGGGTGACCCCACATATCTTATTCAAACTCCATCACTAGCGACTAGTGATGATGATGCCGATACTGAAATAGAGTCAGATCATAGCCTCACCTTTGATGACCTATTTGAAACCAACTTATTTGATAAAAATGCCATTTGTACCCTTACTTTGGTCATTCATCACAACCCATTGCCATTATATTATCCCAAACTAATAGATTGGGACCAACAAGAATCCAATCTTTCAATTGATGAATTATAGAATGATGAGACATTATGTGACTTCTTAGGCCATAGAGACAATGTTCTATTGGGAGATCACAAGTCAAGATTATTAATTACATTGAATCTTGCAGCCTATTTTAGAGAGCGGATAAACACCCTTAGCCAAAAACAAATAAGTAAAACATTGAGGTCCCAAAGTAAAAACCTCTTTGAAGCACTTTTTGACCAAGAAAAAAGTAAATATAAAAGCCATTCTAGTGGTGAAAATCTATTTTAGGTGCCATTAGATGGGGATGTTCATTCTTCTTTAAATTTAGACCAAAAGACCACCAACAATGAACTTGCCTATGGATCCAAGTTCAGTTTTGTACAACAATAATTTTTTGATCAAATTCTTTAAGAATTTCTAACTATTTTTGTCACATGGCTAGATTTCCCATTAGGGGATTCAAATTCATCATGCTTAGGAGAAGTTGAAGATCAAGTCCTAATAGAGGACCCTGACATAATCTAATAGTTCAAGTCATTGCCTACTATCCTCAAAGATGGTTTGACCCTTCTAATCAAAGATACAATAAAGGTAAACATCAAGACTCCATCAAACCCAAAATGGATAAAACTAAGTACATCCCTCATTGAGGAGGAACATGAATTCTTTACAACTCTGTTGAGAGAATTTATAGATATCTTTACGTGGGCCTATTTTGACATGCCAGGTTTGGACCTCACCTTGGTTATACACCACCTTGTGGTTAATCCTAACACCAAACTGGTAAAACAAAAGCTACATAAGATGCATCCTCACATTACTGTATTGGTAAAGAAAGAGTTGGAAAAAATCTTAGAAATATGATGTATCTGATCTATTGACTACTTAGAATAGATCTCTAATGTGGTACCTATTAGTAAAAAGCCTAAAGGGATCAAAATCTATATTAATTTTCAAGACATCAATAAATCTTGTCCTAAAATGATTTTACATTACCTAATATTGACATTATCATTGACTCCATGATAGGTTATGAAATGCTTTCACTCATGGATGGCTTTTCAAGATACAATCAGATCATAATAGCACCAAAAGACCAACATAAAATAGTGTTCACCACTCCATGGGGAACATTTTATTATCAAGTAATGCCATTTGGCCTTAAGAACGATGAAGCTACATATCAAAGGGCCATGACTATCATATTCCATGATATGATGCATGATATTGTTGAAGACTATGTTGATGACATATTAGTAAAATTCAAAACTAGGGCTGACTATCCAATAGTGTTGCATAAGATATTTGAAAGATTATGGGAGTATAAAGTTAGACTCAATCCAAATAAATGTGTTTTTAGCATAACCTCAAGCAAATATGATTCTTATGCCGCTATTATGCATGTTGATCATCAATGAAACACTAGTGTAATCACTGTTCACTAAATTATTAATGTATCCTTTATGGACATGGCTGATAAAGATAAGGTCATCTCATAATGAACATCTCTATCAATGGGTGGCCAAATACGGTCCACACCATATTCATGAAGAATAAAATCATGACCAAGGCACCATAGTTCACATAATTATTTGGTGATAGATAGAATGGGAATCATATTTCTATATCACTCCTCACTGTCATGCATGTGAAGCTGGACCCCAACACTAGCATCTTTCTAGTACCTTCCAGCTAAAGTGTCTCTTTCAGCCAATAAGTGAAGATGACTTTTTGACTAAAGTAGAAGCAATGTTGGACCCACCAAGCACGATGTCTTCATCTAGCGTGTCCAACAATATATCACTATAGATTACATTTTAGCTATAAAGTATGATGGGATAGATACCACCTTGGCAAAGATTCCAGGTAGGACCTCCAATAGCTATAAATAAGACTCTTTGCTAGTGATAGATCATCAAAAAAATTCTAAGATTTAGAAATATAGTAACATTGTTCAAGAGTATGCTCTTCTCTTGCCCTTCTTGAAGGATCCTAAGAATCAAAAATTCAAACAATTATTTGTAAAAAAGAGTGTAATATTTAGTTTGAGTGATAATAGTGAAGTCGTATCCATTCGACCCCTGCCTACTACTGTAATTTTTTTTGTAATCAAGGAGGATCATCTATTAACATAAAAAGATTGGTATCTTGGGCATAGAGGGTTGTCTCCCTTTGGTAGACTCTTGTCTTCTGTTTTGTCCTTTGGTTCTTGGCCGAATGTCTCATTTTGGGACTTCTTGGTGGTGATGAGACTAATTGCCATGTGCTTCATAGAAGTTGTGAGTAGTCATGATGCTAGGGCCATTGCATATTAGTGATTGGTTACTCTAAATCATTAGTTAATGATTCAAGAGCATTAACATATTCATCATCTTTGAAGTCTTTAATGGGGAGATCATATAGAATTGGTTCATAGATGTCATCCTGGAGGTAAAGATCTTCATCAAAATTCACTATATCTGTCATGTCCCCTTTTTCGTGGACATTGACAGGCTTGATGATTAGCCTATTATGTGACCTTCGTAGGCTGATTGGATGGATAGAGGGTCATGATGGAGATTGGCTTGGCTTTGATTTACAGAATTCCTATAGTTGGCTCTCATTCAGGTTATTTCAGACACATTAGGCCTGAGCTCCTATTATTTAGGGATATTTGACATACAACGGAGCACCCTTGTTTTGATATGGTCATGTGCAGAATCACTCCCTGGTTCACCAGCTTCAGACGGTTCGAGGATCCGACATGTATTGAGGGAGATATTAATATTTGATTGATTTAATCAAATATTAATTATTTGGTCTAATTTTAAATTAGATATTAATTAATTATTAATTAATTGGTCTAATTTTAAGACCCAAGTTCTAATTTGAGGAATTCTAATTTTAGAAGCCCAAGTTCTAATTTGAGGAATTCTAATTTTAGAACCCCAAGTTCTAATTAGAGGAAATCTAATTTTAGCAAGCACACCTTTGGAAGGGTATAAGAGTTTCTCATGGGAGAGAGTTTAAAAATATGCTTATTATTTGATATTGATTCTTGTTAAGAAATTCTTCTGTGAAGACTGAGCCAAGGGTTCCAGGATTCCAATTGCAGTGAAGAACGTCAACTCTTCATTGTGTGCGATTCAGAGGTTGTGAAAGATCAGCCGATCTATTGCCGAATTGAGAGATAACTTCACCCAGAAGTTATCATAGTATTACAGGTATTTGAGAGATAACTTCACTCAGAAGCTATCACAAGGGTTTACAGGTATTTTCTTTATTTTGGGTTTTTGATTCAAGAATTATCCAGATATAGATCTTTTGTATCAGCCCATAATTCTACAGATCAGGATCAGGCATATAGGGTGTGTTATATCAGTGGCCGTACGAATTCCGTACAGATCTGTGAAAATCCGTACACATCTACAGAAAGTTCAGGGACCGACATCGGCGAACAGAGACTTACAGGGACCGACATCGGTCGACTCATCACTGACGTCGGCAAGGGGATCACTACAGGTCGACCGACGACGGTAGTATAACCGACGTCGGCGACTGTGTTTTTTACACAGCAGGCCGAGACGTTCCAGATTCAGCCCAGTTCGCGGAATATTCAGGCTATAAGGCCAAACTTTCAATATTATTTGTATACCTGACAGAGGATCTCTAATTGTAAGCTTATGAGAAAATAAATAAGAAATTATACTGTGATTTATTCATCTATTTGAAGATATTTTGCAGAAATTCAGATAAGCAATTTGGAGCTTTGTTTTGATATTCGAAGGGATATTACAGTGGTATCAGAGCTGTTATTGCTATATATCAGAGCTTATTGTGCAGATAAGAGAGCCCCTAAGTAAGGGACATCACAGTGGTATCAGAGCTTTTGTCTTTGGTATCAGAGTTTGTGTCTTTCATATATTCCTATTTGGAGGGGATATCACAGTGGTATCAGAGCTAATGTCCTGCCATCTTGTTGGGTAGTTGGGTAGATTGAATCAACGAAGTATCCATGATGTCTTCAAGTACTCAGAAACAGTGGGACAAGGATATGAAGAAGCTGAAACAAAGTTTGAACCAGTTGGTTGAAACCCAGAGGAGGATGAATGAAACTCTTTCAGATCCTACATTTGAAGACAAATTATTACGGTATATGGCATCCATTCGTAAAAGGTCCACATCACAAAATAGAACGAAGGAGAAACAAGAGGTCTCAACAATGGTTGAGGGCAGCGCTACACCAATTGTTAGACATGTGGATGAGATTAGTCATGGGGATTTAGACTCTCAGTTAGTTGCAGAGGACGTGGGAGCGGAAAATTGTGATGATGAGATAGTTTCAGCAGCAGTTTCTTCAGAGTTAGATGAGGGTGAGTCCGATGCTTGCACTCAGAGTGTACAGGGGTGCTCAGGTGTTAGTGCACTGAGGGTTGATGATCTCTCAGTTATGACAGAGATTGTAGAAGAGTCCCAGGATCCGATTATTACAGAAGATACTCAGGGGGATGCAGTGGACAGTTTTGAGGACTTAGTTTCACCAGCCGTTTCTCGCAGTATGGAGGAGTTAGACCGTGATGCTACAGTTGTTGATACTCCGTATGTTGATATGAGCTATGGAGTTGATTCACAGAGTATGGATGGTAGTACTCCAGAGATCAGTGATTTTGAGTCTACTCTTTTGGACCATGCATCAGAGGAGGATTGTAGGAGACAGTCTAGCCAGTGCCACCATGTGTCTAGTCAGCTGAGAGTTAGTGAGCGAGACATTGCTACCGCTTGCAAGCATTTCGATGATGCTCGTCAGTTGTTAGCAGTTTATGGATGGGGTTTTCCTACTAGCATCGAGCAGGGAGGTAGTTATTTGTCCTTGACAGAGATCCACTCTTTATGGGAGGCTATCCAGATTCTGAGACAGGATTATATGCAGTTGGTCGCCGACAGAGATTATCTTATGGAGTGGGGTAGCACAGCATATGATGCATTGTTGGTCGAGGAAGATAAGGTGAGTGAGCTTACTCAGCAGCTAGAGGTGACTTCTGAGATTCTTGAGACTACGCAGTTAGCTTATGAGGAGTCACAATTTCATTTGGCTGAGATGACCATGAAGTTAGAGCATTTACGGTCTTCACCAGCCCCAGACTCAGAGGTTAGTACATTGAATGTTGTTGGTGAGTACGTTCCTATAGTTGTAGCTAAGGAACATGTTGTTGAGGCTGACACACCGGTTCAAGATTTGGGAGTACCTAGTTCTGATGAGTTTGGGATACCTCTCCAGATTGATTTTTCTCACACAGATGACAGTGTGGTCCAGTTGATTGTGCCACCTTTACAGAGAGATCAATTATGGTGTGTGGGGGAGTACGTTGATGCTTCCACATATAATTTTTACTGCACGAAGTCATTCATGGAGTATTTTCTGGATAGTGCAGGTGTTCATCTGGATTCGCATAGGGTAACAGAAGGTGTTCTCATCCAAGGTACTGGTGCTATTAGCAGATTGGGTGGGGAGATTATAGGGATCCTACCTATTATGCTATCTCACAAGGATTTTGAGGTGGGGTATGCTCATTATTCTTCTTTTGACCCAGAGAGAGAAGATTTGATTTCACACAGGTGTAGATCGGCTCCAATTTTTTACCATCCATTATGGGATGGATTGGCACCATCTCTTGCAGATGGAATTGGCAGTTTGAGTTGTCCATTCTACTTGGGTTATGATGCTTCGAGAGTTTGGTTCTCATGTGATCTTGACTATGGCAGTTGTGCTCTTAGAGTTTGGTTGAGTTGCATTCGCCAATTTGATTATGGGTTCCTCTTTGTTCTACTTCTGTTGATGTTGCAGGTACTTGCATTGATTCACAGCAGTGCAGAACATAACTACATTTGGGATCCAGGTGGATCGAGTGGTTCATTGTTCCGAGATTGCTTGGGGACAAGCAATTTTTGGAGGGGCGGATTGTCATGTCCCCTTTTTCGTGGACATTGACAGGCTTGATGATTAGCCTATTATGCGACCTTCGTAGGCTGATTGGATGGATAGAGGGTCATGATGGAGATTGGCTTGGCTTTGATTTACAGAATTCCTATAGTTGGCTCTCATTCAGGTTATTTCAGACACATTAGGCCTGAGCTCCTATTATTTAGGGATATTTGACATACAACGGAGCACCCTTATTTTGATATGGTCATGTGCAGAATCACTCCCTGGTTCACCAGCTTCAGACGGTTCGAGGATCCGACATGTATTGAGGGAGATATTAATATTTGATTGATTTAATCAAATATTAATTATTTGGTCTAATTTTAAATTAGATATTAATTAATTATTAATTAATTGGTCTAATTTTAAGACCCAAGTTCTAATTTGAGGAATTCTAATTTTAGAAGCCCAAGTTCTAATTTGAGGAATTCTAATTTTAGAACCCCAAGTTCTAATTAGAGGAAATCTAATTTTAGCAAGCACACCTTTGGAAGGGTATAAGAGTTTCTCATGGGAGAGAGTTTAAAAATATGCTTATTATTTGATATTGATTCTTGTTAAGAAATTCTTCTGTGAAGACTGAGCCAAGGGTTCCAGGATTCCAATTGCAGTGAAGAACGTCAACTCTTCATTGTGTGCGATTCAGAGGTTGTGAAAGATCAGCCGATCTATTGCCGAATTGAGAGATAACTTCACCCAGAAGTTATCATAGTATTACAGGTATTTGAGAGATAACTTCACTCAGAAGCTATCACAAGGGTTTACAGGTATTTTCTTTATTTTGGGTTTTTGATTCAAGAATTATCCAGATATAGATCTTTTGTATCAGCCCATAATTCTACAGATCAGGATCAGGCATACAGGGTGTGTTATATCAGTGGCCGTACGAATTCCGTACAGATCTGTGAAAATCCGTACACATCTACAGAAAGTTCAGGGACCGACATCGGCGAACAGAGACTTACAGGGACCGACATCGATCGACTCATCACCGACGTCGGCAAGGGGATCACTACAGGTCGACCGATGACGGTAGTATAACCGACGTCGGCGACTGTGTTTTTTACACAGCAGGCCGAGACATTCCAGATTCAGCCCAGTTCACGGAATATTCAGGCTATAAGGCCGAACTTTCGATATTATTTGTATACCTGACAGAGGATCTCTAATTGTAAGCTTATGAGCAAATAAATAAGAAATTATACTGTGATTTATTCATCTATTTGAAGATATTTTGCAGAAATTCAGATAAGCAATTTGGAGCTTTGTTTTGATATTCGAAGGGATATTACAGTGGTATCAGAGCTGTTATTGCTATATATCAGAGCTTATTGTGCAGATAAGAGAGCCCCTAAGTAAGAGACATCACAGTGGTATCAGAGCTTTTGTCTTTGGTATCAGAGTTTGTGTCTTTCATATATTAGTGATTGGTTACTCTAAATCATTAGTTAATGATTCAAGAGCATTAACATATTCATCATCTTTGAAGTCTTTAATGGGGAGATCATATAGAATTGGTTCATAGATGTCATCCTGGAGGTAAAGATCTTCATCAAAATTCACTATATCCCACCATGCAGCTGCATTGGAGGTGAAAATAGCTTTAATAGTAGGATTTTTATAGTGGCATTATGGGGAAATATGGCTAGGTTTGTGGCAGATATATCAAATGGGTTGCTTGGAGTGAGGACATGGAGTACAGTGTTTCTTGAGGAAATGTTGAGGAGGAGCATAAGAATGTTTGCAGGGAAAAGAGCGGTGCTTGAATGAAAGATGCAGGTGGCACTTATTTTTCTACTTGTGAGGTTGAACAAATGGCCTATAGCCAAAAGGGGATATTTCAAGGAAAATAGGAGCAGTTTAAGATGCTTGATGCTTAGTAAGCTTTTGGATAGTTTTCATTTTAGATACTAATTGCATGGCCTATTGTTTAGCAAATTCAATAACATTAGAAAGAGATAGATCTTCAATAGTTAGATTTTTGAGATCTATATAAGCAATGACTTTATCAATGAGATTATAAGGCAAATCATGCAAAAAATTTAGCTTGATCTCAGTATTTCTAAAGCTTTTACTTCATATGCCAATTCCCTGAATTGTTTGGCAAAAGCATCAAACTGTTTAAGATCACAGAGCTCCATTTTGAGAATCCATTTATTTGATTCTAGTTCTCTATTTCTGACTAGAGGAGCAAACTCATTAATCAATAAATGGTATAATGTAGCTAGAGGATCATGTTGATGATGAACATGCTCATGTTGTTCATTTTTAGTCATAAAATCCTACCATTAGGTGGCTATCCCCCAAAAAAATTTGAAGCAAAGACTATAGTACCTACTGGATCTAAATGAGCATTGACTATAATAACTCGCATGAAGTTGCACTAGGTAGATATCTCATTTAATGGATTTAATAGATCATCAATATTTAGTTACCATGGTTGGAGTTGCACATGTGTCCTTTGCATCAAAGAAGTACTGGAATGTTTCTTATGAGGTTTGAAAATAGAACCAAAATTAACCTCATATGTTAGTGTTGGAACTTATGCTTCGGCTTTCTGATCTTGCTTCACTAATCAGTTAAGGCTCTCATCTAAAGCTGCCAATTTAGTATCAATAGAAGACAAATGATTTTGTAGATTTTTATAGACTTGGTTTGTATTGTCTTCAAGAATAGTTAATTTATCTAAATTATTTCTAATGTATAAAACATCTTTACAAAGGTCATCAAAATTTTTAGAGATGAGAATTAAATTTGGATACATAGTTTCTATTATTGAATTCATTTGATGGTTTTACATCTCTTTGGAATGCAACAGAAAAATACTGAACAAGTCCTTTGCATTGCTTATATATTCTTTTATGTGGAGGCCACCTTCCACCTCTATACAGATTGACCTGCTTTTTTGTATAGAAATCTAAATTATCTTTTCTCAAAAATTTCATTAAAGTACAAGGTAACTGATCTTTTGGATCAGGTCTTTGGTTAATCTCTTCATCTTCTATCAATATGTGACCTATTTTGATAGTTCTTTTGGAGGAGGAAAAAGGTCTGGAAGGAGAAAGAATAGAAGAATTATTTATAGAAAAAGATCTTGGAAGAATATCAATGATTTTACCATCACTCTTATGCACAGTAGCTTGACTTTTCATTTTTAGAGAAACATTTTTTAACCAGTCAAGTTTCCAATCAGATGGAATTTTTATAGACTCTATATGTCCTTTTTACAACTGGACAGTTCCACTAAGTCTGTAGGCATAAGGCAAATTTTCTAGGATTTTGGGGTGGTTTGTATTAGTCATACTATATACAACAAAAATATTTATAGAAGCATATTTAAATTCCCCAAACATTTCTAGAACAAAGAGAGAGGTAAACAACCCCCAACAATCCAAAGATCCAAATTTAACTTCTTTACATCCTCTATCATGGACTACGATAGAAAGGTTTGTACAAAACTCAAAGCAAATGACTTCATCATTTAGTTGGCCAAGCCTAAATAATTGGTAGTCATGTTTAAAATTGACTTGGTGTCTATCACACAAAGCTAGATATATAACATGTTTGATGTTATCAGGAATCAATGGAGTGATATGTATATGAATAAGACCAAAATGGACAAATTTGGCATCTTCATGAGATCTGATGTAGCTGATCTCAAGTTCAGGTAACAAAAATAACAAATTTGTTTAGAAATTTCTTTTGAGCTTATAACTCAAGGTGAGTTCAACAGATTTGATTCTTGGTTTAACAAAAGACAAATAAGTAGTCTTATAAATAAACTTAGACTTAAGTAGCTTAGATTTATCATATACTTGTGAAGCCTTAATAGCCAGAGGTTTATACAGGGTATTTTTTTAATATTTTCTTCTGTAATTTCTATATCAGGACATTTAGAAAGTTGTTTAGGAACAAAAAGAGGTAGTTCATACATTCCTTCTATCTCATATTCATTTATTATTTCTATTGTAGAAGACATTTGTAGATCTTGTCCTGTTGCATAAGATATCTGAGTATATCTTGGATGCAACCCTTCTTTGAGAATTTGTTCTTAGACAAAGATGTTCATAGAGACAAATTCTTGATTGTAGATCCTTGTTAAGTTGAAACTAGAAATGGGTTGGTGCATTAGAGTTGCATGAGGAACCTGACTTAGACAATTAGCAATTACGTTATTAGTGCCTTTAATATGTTCTACCGAGAAGTTAAATTGATTGAAAAATGTTTGCCACTTAATATATTTACCATGACCATATTTCTGACTATGATCTTTTTCTTTAAAGGCCAGAAATTTAGTGCAGTCAGTTTTTACAACAAAATATGGTAGATAAAAAAATTTAACATAAACTTGTCTAAACATTTCTTTATAGCATATATCTCTTTATCTGAAGAGATCCATTTAAGGACATCTACACTGAAGATTCCACTAGAGAATTCACATATGAATTCCTTATTATTGTATTTATAAACAAACATTCCTCCCCAAGAAAAATTAGATGCATCAATATAGACTACAAATTGGTCAAATTTTGGGATATGAAGCTCTGGAAGAGATGCTACTTTGGCTTTTATTCATTAGATAGCCCTTGTATGTTCGTCCTTCCACTGGAATGTTTTTTTCTTCTAGAGAAGTTTTTGAAAAATAAACCTATCTTCACCAGAGTTAAGATAAAAGCTATTTAGATAATTGAGTAATCCCAAAAAGGCCTGAAGATTTAGTTTGTCTAGAAAATAGATAACCTTTTCTTTAATGTGTGGCTGGATTTGTAGTTTGGAATCTTAGACTATCATGCTAAGGAAATTGTATTTTGTTTTGCAGAGCTAGATCTTTGTATCAGATAGAATGATCCCTGTAGCTTCTGTCAGTTCTAAAAACTTCTTGAGATGGGAGAAATGGTCAGTAAGAGAATTACTGAGTAATAGAATTCATCTATATACACACACAAAAAATTTGAAGTACCTTTAAAAATGTTATCCATATGAACTTGATAAAATTCTAGAGAATTCATTAAGCCAAATGGCATAACAGTCCACTGATAATGGCTGAATGGGCAACTGAATGTTGTCTTTTCTCTATCAGCTTCTTTGACCCTGATCTAATAAAAGCATGATTTGCATTTAAACTGGGAGAAATATTTACATGTTGCTACTTTCTCTAGGAGATAGATTTTATCGAGAATAGGATATGGAAAAGGTTGATTAATCACATTTAATGGTCTATAATTGATAACCATTATTTTCATTCCTCTTTTCTATTCGAATGCTTATTAACCATGAAAGCATAACAGTAATGAGGAGAGGTTGATTTTTCTATGAAACCATTACTTTCTAATTCCTTGATCTATAATTCCATATCATTGTAATCCTACGTTGGTATTGAGATCTTTTTCCCAATCTTCATATGTTTTCCTTCAATGAGCTTGATCTCCATCTCAGGCATAGATTTAGACCAAAACTGTTGAGGGTTATCTATACAAATAGTTGTTCTAATCTTTTCTCCTATAGCTTGAATTTTAGTAGGAATTACTGGTTCAAATGTTTGGGTCATTGAGCTTGGGAATTTCTCAATTGCATAGATAAGGCAAGGAATCCTAAGCCTTTCATTATCTATGGTGAACATGATACTCTTAGTGGTTGATCCATAAGGTAAGTATCTGTCAATAAAAGCACCACCTAGTAGAATATCTATAGGCATCCTATCTAGGGAAAAGAAATCACATTGGAAGATTTTATCTTAGATCTGAAGGGTTTTTTAGTGTTTATATTTATTGCAAACAAAACTATTCCCTTGGACATCTAGGCTCTTATATGCTAGGGTTTCATCCAATATCTTCCAGTCATGGATGATATGTGATTTTGCAAATGAAAGAGAAGCTCTTGTGTCTATCTGTGCATTTATAAGAGTCTACTAGAGGGAGATAGCCCTCTATGCCCAAGATACCACCAACTCTGCAAAGGCCTCAACATCCTACTTTGTCATTTTAGAGCTCTTTCAAGCCTAGTGCCTCTTAGATGAAAAATAAATTCTCCAGTACAAAACCTCTAAGAGAAATACTAGCACCAATAATAGAGCCAAAGCGAGATGTTCTATTGCCCATAAAAAAAGAAGAAAAGGATGAATAAGTAGAAAGTTCTTTCTACTCAGACCAATATTATTGTCCAGGTGAATGTAGTAACCTCAGAGAAGATAAAGTAGAAGAAGAAGAAGAAGAAGTCATCTACTGGGAAAAGAGCAGCGCTTGAATGAAAGATGGGGGCATCATTTTTTTGCTACTTACATTCTTATGCTCCTCCTCAATGTTCCTCAAGAAATGTTGTACTCCATGTCCCCACTCTAAGCAACCCATTTTCTATATCTACCCTAAACCTAGCCATATTTCCCAACAATGCCATTGTAAAAATATTGTTGTTACAGCTATTTTCACCTCCAATGCAGCCGCATGGTGGGATATAGTTGATTCTGACAAAGATATTTACCTCTAAGATGACATCTATGAACCAATTCTAGATGCTCTCCCCATCGAAGACTTTGAAGATGATGAAGATGTTGATGCTCTTGAATCATTAGCCAATGATTTAGAGCAACCGCTCACTAATATGCAATGGCCCTGACATCATGACTGCTCATCGCTTCCATATGAAGCACATGGAAACTAGTCTCATCACCACCAAGAAGTCCCAGAATGAGACATTCAGCCAAGAACTAGAGGACATAATAAAAGACAAGAGTCTACCAGAGGGAGATAGCCCTTTATGCCCAAGATACCACTGACTCTGCAAAGGCCTCAACATCCTCCTTTGCAATTTCAGAGATCTTTCAAGCCCAGTGCCTCTTAAATGAAAAGTAAATTCACCAGTATAGAACCTCCAAGAGAAATACCAGCACCAATAATAGAGCCACACTGGGATGTCCTATTTCCCACAAAAAAAGAAGAAAAGGATGAAAAAGTAGAAAGTTCTTTCTACTCAAACCAAGATTACTATCCAGGTGAATGCAATAACCTTAGAGAAGACAAAGCATAAGAAGAAGAAGAATTCATCTACCATGATCAATCTCATGTCCGAGATCTATGGAGACAAAAACTGGGATGTACTAGTATTCCTCCCTTATAAATTCCATAACTACCTTACCTTATTCAGCTGATAAATGGAAAGTTTGATCAATATATAACTCTAGAAATAAACGGTAGACTTGTAGATGCATAGATAGACATAAGAGCTTCTCTCTCATTTGAAAAATCATAGATCATCCATGATTGGAAGATATTGGATGAAACCCTGACATATAAGAGCCTAGATGTCTAAGGGAATAGTTTTGCTTGTAATAAATATAAACACCAGCAAACCCTTTGGATCCAAGATAAAATCTTCTAGTTTGATTTCTTTGCCCTAGATAGGATGCATGTAGATATTCTACTAGGTGGTGATTTTATTGATAGATACTCACCTTATGGATCAACCACTAAGAGTATCGTGTTCAACATAGATAATGAAAGGCTTAAGATTCCTCGCCTTATCTATGTAACTAAGCAATTCCCAAGCTCAATGACCCAAACACCTGAACCAGTAATTTTTGATGAAATTCAAGTTATAGGAGAAAAGATTAGAACCACTATCTATTCTGATAACCCTCAATAGTTCTGGTCCAAATCTATCCCTGAGATGGACATCAAGCTCATCGAAGTAAAATATATGAATATTGGGAAAAAGATCCCAATACCAACATAGGATTACAATGATATGGAATTATAGATCAAAGGATTATAAAGTAATGGTTTCATAGAAAAATTAACCTCTCCTTATTATTATTATGATTTCATGGTTAATAAGCATTCAAAATAGAAAAGAGGAAAGAAAAGAATGGTTATCAATTACAGACCATTAAATGCCATTACTCAACCTTTTCCATATCCTATTCCTGATAAAATCTATATCCTGGAGAAAGTAGCAACATGTAAATATTTCTCCCAATTTGACTATAAATCAGGCTTTTATCATATCAGGGTCAAAGAAGCTGATAGAGAAAAGACAACACTCAATGGCCCATTCAACCATTATCAGTGGATTGTTATGCCATTTGGCTTAATGAATGCTCCAACATTTTATCAAGCCCATATGGATAACATTTTTAAAGGCACTTCAAATTTTTTGTGTGTGTATATAGATGATATTCTATTATTCAATAATTCTCTTACTGAACATTTCTCCCATCTCAAGAAGTTTTTAGAACTGGCAGAAGCTGTAGGGATCATTCTGTCTGATACAAAGATCCAGCTCTGCAAAATAGAATGCAATTGTCTCATCATGATAGTCTGAGATTCTAAACTACAAATCTAGCCACATATTAAAGAAAATTTTATCAATTTTCTATAAAAATTAGACAAACTAAAGCTTCAGGGCTTTTTAGGATTACTCAATTATCTAAATAACTTTTATACTAACTCTGGTGAACACAGGTTTATTTTGTAAGAACTTCTCTAGAAGAAAAAAGCATTCTACTGGAAAGACAAGTATATAAGGGCTATCCAGCAAATAAAAGCCAAAGTAGCATCTATTCCAAAGCTTCATATCCCAAAATTTGACTAATTTATAGTTTATACTTATGCATCTAATTTTTCTTGGGGAGGAATGCTTATTTGTAAATACAATAATAAGGAATTCGTATGTAAATTCTCTAGTAGAGTCTTCAGTGCAGATGTCATTAAATGGATCTATTAAGATAAAAAGATCTATGATGTAAAGAAATGCTTAGAGAATTTCATGTTAAAAATTCTTCATCTGCCATATTTTGTTATAAAAATTGATTGTACTAAATTTTTGACCTTTAAATAAAAAGATCATGGTCGTAAAATGGTTGTGGTAAATATATTAGGTGTCAAGCATTTTTCAATCAATTTAACTTCTTGGTAGAACATATTAAAGGCACTGATAACATAATTGTTGATTGGCTAAGTCAAGTTCCTCTTGTAACTCTAATGCACCAACCCATTCCTGGCTTCAACTTAACAAAGATCTACAATCAAGGATTTGCCTCCATGAACATCCTTGTCCAAGAAAAAATTCTCAGAGAAGGGTTGCATCCAAGATATACTTGGATATCTTATGCAGCAGGATAAGATCTACAGATATCTTCAACTGCTATTATACATGTTAATCGTCATCAAAACACTGGTGTAATCACTATTAAAAGATTAAATAGTGAATTCTTTTTTCACCAGTTCACTAAATTATTAAAGCATCCTTTATAGACATGGCTGATAAAGATAAGTTCATCTAATAATGAACATCTCTATCGATGGGTGGCTAGATACCATCCACATCGTATTCATGAAGAAAAAAATCATGACCAAGACACCGTAGTTCACACAATTATTTGGCAATAGCTAGAATGAGAATCATATTTCTATATCACTCCCCATTGTCATTCATGCAAAGTTGGACCCCAAAATTGCCATCTTTCTAGTACCTTCTAACTAAGGTGTCTATTTTAGCTAATAAGTGAAGATGACTTACTAACTGAAGTGAAAGTAATGTTGGACCCACTAAGCCAGACATCTTCATCTAGTACATCCAACAGTAATCACTATAGATTACTTTTTAGCTATAAAGTATGATGGGATAGATACTACCTTGGCAAAGATTCTAGGTAGGACCTCCCAATTGCTATAAATAAGACTCTTTGCTAGTGATAGATCATCAAAAAAATTCTAAGCTTTAGAAGTCTATTAACACTGTTCAAGAGTATACTATTCTCTTGCCCTTATTGAAGGATCCTGAGAATCATAAATTTGAATAATTATTTGTTAAAAAGAGTGTATTATTTAGTTTGAGTGACAATAGTGAAGTTGTAGCTAATCGGCCCCTACCTACTGCCATAGGTCTTCTTGTTATCAAGGAAGATCATCTATTAATGTAAAAATATTAACTCATGGTGGGATATAGTTGATTCTGATGAAGATCTTTACCTCCAAGATGACATCATGAACCAATTCTAAATGATCTCCCTATTGAAGACTTCAAAGATGATGAAGTTGCTAATGCTCTTAAATCATTAGATAATGATTTAGAGTAACCACTCACTAATATGCAACAGCCTTGGCATCATGACTACTCATAGCTTCCATACAAAGCACATAGAAACTGGTCTCATCACCATAAATAAGTCCTAGAATGAGACATTCAACCAAGAACCAGAGGACACAATAGAAGACAAGAGTCTACCAGAGGGAAACAACCCTCTATGCCCAAGATACCACCAACTCTGCAAAGGCCTCAACATCCTACTTTACAATTTCAAAGCTCTTTCAATCCTAGTGCCTCTTAGATGAAAAATAAATTCACCAGTACAGAACCTCCAAGAGAAATACCAGCACTAATAATAGAGCCATAGTGGGATGTCCTATTGCCGACAGAAAAAGAAAAAAATGAAGTAGAAAGTTCTTTCTACTCAGACCAAGATTACTATCTAGGTGAATGCAGTTACCTAAGAGAAGATGAAGCAAAAGAAGAAGAAGAAGTCATCTACCATGAGCAATCTCATGTCCAAGATCTAGGGAGAGAAAAACTAGTATGTACTAGTATTCCTCCCTTAGAAATTCCATAATCAACTTACCTTACTCAGCTAATAAATGGAAAGTTTGCTCAATCTATAACTCTAGAAATAAATGGCAGACTTGTAGATGCATAGATAGATGCAAGATCTTATCTCTCATTTTAAAAATCATAGATCATCCATGATTGGAAGATATTGGATGAAACCCTGGCATATAAGAGCCTAGATGTCCAAGGAAATAGCTTTGTTTGTAATAAATATAAACACCAGCAAATCCTTCAGATCTAAGATAAAATCTTCCAGTGTGATTTCTTTGCCCTAAATAGGATGTATGTAGATATTCTACTAGGTGGTGGTTTTATTGATAGATACTCACCTTATGGATCAACCACTAAGAGTACCATGTTCACCATAGATAATGAAAGGCTTAGAATTCCTCAACTTATCTATGCAACTAAAAAAATTCTAAGCTCAATGACCCAAACACTTGAACCAGTAATTCTTGCTAAAATTCAAGCTATAGGAGAAAAGATTAGAACCACTATCTGTTTTGATAACCCTCAGTAGTTCTGGTCCAAATCTATGCCTGAGATGGACATCAACCTCATCGAAGGAAAACATATGAAGATTGGGAAAAATATCCCAATACCAACACAGGATTACAATGATATAGAATTACAGATCAAGGAATTAGAAAGTAATGGTTTCATATAAAAATCAACCTCTCCTTATTTCTATTATGCTTTCATGGTTAATAAGCATTTAGAATAGAAAAGAGGGAAGAAAAGAATGGTTATCAATTAAAGACCATTAAATTCCATTACTCAACCTTTTCCATATCCTATTATCGATAAAAGTTATGTCTTGGAGAAAGTTGCAACATATAAATATTTCTCTCAATTTGATTGCAAATCAATTTTTATCATATCAGGGTCAAAAAAGCCAACAGAGAAAAGACATCATTCATCTGCCCATTTGGCCATTATCAATAGACTGTTATGCCATTTGGCTTAATGAATGCTCCATCATTTTATCAAGCCTATTTGGATAACATTTTTAAAGACACTTAAATTCTTTTGTCTATATATATAGATGATATTTTACTATTCAATAATTCTCTTTTTGACCATTTCTCGCATCTCAAGAAGTTTTTAGAACTAGCAAAAGTTGCAGGGATCATTCTCTCTAATACAAAGATCCAACTCTACAAAATAGAATGCAATTTTCGCAACATGATAGTCTGAGATTCCAAACTACAAATCTAGCCACATATTAAATAAAAGGTTATCAATTTTTTAGAAAAATTGGACAAACTAAAGCTTCAGGCCTTTTTGGGATTACTTAATTATCTAAATAGCTTTTATCCTAACTCTAGTGAAGACAGGTTTATTTTGCAAGAAATTCTCCAAAAGAAAAAAGTGTTCCAGTGGAAGGATGAGCATAAAGAGCTATCTAGCAAATAAAAGCCAAAGTAGCATCTCTTCCAGAGCTTCACATCTCAAAATCTGACCAATTTGTAGTCTATATTGATGCATCTAATTTTTATTAGGAAGGAATGCTTGTTTGTAAATATAATAATAAGGAATTCGTATGTGAATTCTCTAGTAGAGTCTTCAGTGCAGATGTATTTAAATGGATCTCTTCAGACAAAGAGATCTATGTTGTAAAGAAATGTTTAAAGAATTTCATGTTAAAAATTCTTCATCTACCATATTTTGTTGTAAAAATTGACTATACTAGATTTATGACATTTAGAGAAAATTATCATGGTCAGAAATATGGTCACGGTAAATATATTATGTGGTAAGAATTTTTCAATCAATTTAACTTCTTGGTAAAACATATTAAAGGCACCAATAATATAATTATTGATTGGCTAAGTTGAGTTCCTACTGCAACTCTAATGCACCAACCCATTCTTGATTTCAACTTAACAAAGATCTACAATCAAGGATTTGCCTCCATGATCATCCTTATCCAAGAATAAATTCTCAGAGAAGGGTTGCATCCAAGATATACTCAGATATCTTATGCAGCAGGACAAGATCTATAGATATCTTCTACCTCTATTAAACATGATGATCGTCATCAAAACACTAGTGTAGTCATTATTAAAAGATTAAATAGTGAATTCTTATTTCACTAGTTCACTAAATTATTAAAGCATCTTTTATGGACATGGTTGATAAAGATAAGGTCATCTCATAATGAACATCTCTATCGATGGGTAGCTAGATACGGTCCACACCGTATTCATGAAGAATAAAATCATGACCAAGATACCATAGTTCACATGATTATTCGATAATAGATAGAATGGGAATCATATTTCTATATCACTCCTCATTGTCATGCATGCAAAGCTAGACCCCAACACTAGCATCTTTCTAGTACCTTTTAGCTAAGGTGTCTCTTTTAGCCAATAAGTGAAGATGACTTGCTGACTGAAGCTAAATCAATGTTGGACCCGACAAGCCAGACGTCTTCATCCAGTGTGTCCAATAGTATATCACTGTAGATTAATTTTTAGCTGTAAAGCATGATGGGATAGATACCACTTTGGCAAAGATTCTAGGTAGGACCTCCCAATTGCTATAAATAAGACTCTTTGCTAGTGATAGATCATCAAAAAAATTCTAAGCTTTAGAAATCTAGTAACATTGTTCAAGAGTATGCTCTTCTCTTTCCCTTCTTGAAGGATCTTGAGAATCATAAATTCAAACAATTATTTGTTAAAAAGAGTGTAATATTTAGTTTGAGTGATAATAGTGAAGCCGTATCCATTTAACCCCTGCCTACTATCGTAGGTTTTCCTGTAATCAAGGAGGATCATCTATTGATGTAAAAAGATTGGTATCAGAGCCAGTAAAGAATTATCTAGAATTGGTTCATAGATGTCATCTTGAAGGTAAAGATCTTCGTCAGAATAAACTATATCCCACCACACGGCTATGTTGGAGGTAAAAATATATTTAACAATAGGATTTTTAAAGTGTCATTATGGGGCAATATGGCCAAGGTTGCAGTAGATATAGCAAATGGGTTACTTGGAGTGAGGACGTGGAGTATGACATTTCTTGAGGAAACATTGAGGAGGAGCATAAGAATGTTTGCAAGGAAAAGAGTGGCATTTGAATGAAATATGGGGGTGGCACTTGTTTTACTGCTTATAAGGTTGAACAAATGGCCTATAGCCAAAAGGGGCTATTTCAGGGAAAACATGAGCAATTTGTGATGCTTGATGCTTAGTAAGCTTTTGGATAGTTTTCATTTCAGAGACTAATTGCATGGCTTATTGTTTAGCAAAGTCAATAACATCGAAAAGAGATAGATCTTCAATAGTTATATTTTTTAGATTTATATAAGTAATGACTTTATCAATAAGATTATAAGGCAAAGCATGCAAAAATTTTAGCTTGATCTCAGTAGTTCCAAAGCTTTTACTTTCATATGTCAATTCCCTGAATTATTTGGCAAAAACATCAAATTGTTTAAGATCACAGAGATCCATTTTGAGAATCCATTTCTTTGATTCTAGTTCTCTATTTCCAAATGGAATATTAAACTCATTAATCAATAAATGGTATAATGTAGCTAGAGGATCAGGCTGATGATGAACACACTCATGTTGTTCATTTTTGGTCATAAAATCCCACCATTGGGTGACTATCCCCCAAAAGAATTTTGAAGCAAAGACTATAGTACCTAATGGATATAAATGAACATTGATTGTAATAACTCGCATGGAGTTGAACTAGGTAGATATCTCATTTAATAGATTTAACAGATCAATATTTAGGTACCATGGTTGGATTTGCACATGTGTCCTTTGCATCAAAGAAGTACTGGGAAGTTTCTTATGAGATTTAAAACTAGAACCAAAATTAACCTCATATGTTAGTGCCAAAACTTGTGCTTTGACTTCCTGATCTTGCTTGGCTAACCAATCAAGGCTCTCATCTAAAACTACCAATTTAGTATCAATAGAAGACAACTGATTTTGCAGATTTGAACAAACTTAGTTTGTATTGTCTTCAAGAATAGTTAATTTATCTAAACTATTTTTGATGTATAAAACATCTTTACAAAGGTCATTAAAAAATTTAGAGAGATGAGAATTAAATCTGGATACATAGTTTCTATGATTGAATTCATTTGATGGTTCTACATCTCCTTGGAATGCAGTAGAAAAATACTGAACAAGTCCTTCGGGCTGCTTATATATTCTTTTATGTGGAGTCCACCTTCCACCTCTATACAGATTGACCTTCTTTTTTGTATAGAAATCTAAATTATCTTTTCTCAAAAAATTCATTAAAGTACAAGGTAACTGATCTTTTAGGTCAGGTCTTTGGTTGATCTCTTCATCTTCTATCAAGATGTGACCTATTTTGATAGTTCTTCTAGAGGAGGAGGAAGGTCTAGAAGGAGAAAGAATAGAAGAATTATTTATAGAAAGATATCTTGGATGAATATTGGTGGTTTTACCATCACTCTTATGCACAGTAGCTTGACTTTTCATTTTTAGAGAGACATTTTTTAACTAGTCAAGTTTCTAATCATATGGAATTTATATAGACTCTATATGTCCTTTTTACAACTGGACAGTTCCACTAAGTTTACGGGCATAAGGCAAATTTTCTAGGATTTTGGGGTGGTTTGTATTAGTCATGCTATATACAATAGAAATATTTATAGAATCATATTTAAATTCTCCAAACATTTCTAGACCAAAGAGAGATAAACAGCCCCCAACAATCCAAAGATCCAAATTTAACTTCTTTACATCTTCTATCATGGACTGTGACAGAAAGGTTTGGAAAAACTCAAAGAAAATGACTTCATCATTTAGTCGGCCAAGGCTAGATAATTGACAGGCATGTTTAAAATTGACTTGGCATCTATCACCATAGCTAGATATATAACAGGTTTTATGTTACTAGGAATCAATGGAGTGATATGTATATGACTAAGATCAAAATGGACAAACTTGATATCTTTGTGAGATCTGATGTAGCTGATCTTAGGTTCAGGTAACAATGATAACAAATTTGTTTGTAAATTTCTTTTGGGCTTATAACTCAAGGTGAGTTCAATAGATTTGATTCTTGGTTTAACAAAAGACAAATAAGTAGTCTTATAAACAAACTTAGACTTAAGTAACTCAAATTTCTTATATACTTATGAAGCCTTAATAGTCAGAGGTTTATACAGGCTATTTTATTTTTCAAGATTTTCTTCTGTAATTTTTATATCAAGACATTTAGAAATTTGTTCAGGAATAAAAGGAGAAAGTTCATACATTCCTTCTATCATAGATTCATTTAGTATTTTTATTTTAGAAGACATCTGGGTCTTACCAAATTCCATAGATAGGATATTTAGGTTCTAAAAAGTGAGAAAATTCTAGACATGGAAACAAAGATGCAGAGTAAAAGGGCATATGCCAAGTAATAATGGCTAGGGACTCAATGCAATAACTTTTCTCAAAGAATTTTTCAAAGCAAGGAAACTAAAAGGTCTTACAAGAAATCTTACAGATGTGACAATAGATGATTCTTTTTTGGCTCTGATACCAAAATTTTTACGTCAATAGATGATCCTCCTTGATTACAGGAAAACCTATGGTAGCAGGCAGGGGCTGAATAGCTACGACTTCACTATTATCACTCAAACTAAATATTACACTCTTTTTTACAAATAATGGTTTGAATTTTTTATTCTCATGATCCTTTAAGAAGGGCAAGAGAAGAGCATAATCTTGAACAATGTTACTAGATTTCTAAAGCTTAAAATTATTTTGATGATCTATCACCAGCAAAGAGTCTTATTTATAGCAATTGGGAGGTCCTACCTAGAATATTTTCTAAGGAGGTATTTGTCCCATCATGCTTTACAGCTAAAAATTAATCTACAATGATATACTATTGGACACGCTGGATGAAGATGTCTAGCTTGGTGGGTCCAACATTGCTTCCACTTCAATCAGTAAGTCATCTTCACTTATTAGCTAAAAGAGACACCTTAGCTGGAAGGTACTAAAAAGATGCCAGTGTTGGGGTCCAACTTTGCATGCATGACAGTGAGGAGTGATATAGAAATATGATTCCCATTCTAACTGTCACTTAATAATTGTGTGAACTACGGTGTCTTGGTCATGATTTTCTTCTTCATGAATATGGTGTGGATTGTATTTGGCCACACATCAATAGAGATGTTCATTATGAGATGGCCTTATCTTTATCAGCCATGTACATAAAGGATGCTTTAATAATTTAGTGAACTTGTGAAATAAGAATTCACTATTTAATCTTTTAATAGTGATTACACCAGTGTTTCGATGATGATCAACATGTATAATAGTGGCATAAGACATCTGTAGATCTCATCCTGCTACATAAGATATCTGAGTATATCTTGGATGTAACCCTTCTCTGAGAATTTATTTTTGGACAAGGTTGTTCATGGAGGCAAATACTTTATTTTATATCCTTGTTAAATTGAAACCAGGAATGAGTTGGTGCATTAGAGTTGCAGGAGGAACTCCACTTAGCCAATCAGTAATTATGTTATTAGTGCCTTTAATATGTTCTACCAAGAAGTTAAATTGATTTTAAAATGCTTTCCACCTAATATATTTACTGTGACCATCTTTTCGACGATGATCTTTTTCTCTAAAGGTCATAAATCTAGTACAGTCAGGTTTTACAACAAAATATGGCAAATGAATAATTTTTAACATGAACTTCTCTAAACATTTCTTTATAGCATAGATCTCTTTGTCTAAATAGATCTATTTAAGGACATCTGCACTGAAGACTCTACTAGAGAATGTACATACAAATTACTTATTATATTTACAAACAAGCATTCCTCCCCAATAAAAATTAGATGCATCAGTATAGACTACATATTGGTTAGATTTTGGGATACAGAGCTCTGAAAGAGATGCTACTTTGGATTTTATTTGTTGGATAGCCCTTGTATGCTCATCCTTCCACTAGAACACTTTTTTCTTCTGGAGAATTTCTTGCAAAATCAACATGTCTTGACCAAAGTTAGGATAAAATCTATTTAGATAATTGAGTAATCTCAAAAAGGCCTAAAGCTTTAGTTTGTCCAATTTATCTAGAAAATTGATAACCTTTTCTTTAATATGTGGCTAGATTTGTAGTTTAAAATCTTAGACTATCATGCCAAGAAAATTGCATTCTATTTTTTAGAGATAGATCTTTGTATCAGACAAAATGATCCCTGTAGCTTCTGCCAATTCTAAAAACTTCTTGAGATGGGAGAAATGTTCAGTAAGAGAATTACTGAATAATATAATATCATCTATATACACACCAAAAAAATTTGAAGTACCTTTAAAAATGTTATCCATATGGGCTTGATAAAATTCTAAAGCATTCATTAAGCCAAATGGCATAATAGTCTACTGATAATGGCCGAATGGGCAGCTGAATGTTGTCTTTTCTTTGTTGACTTCTTTGACCTTGATCTGATAAAAGTCTGATTTGTAGTCAAACTGGGAGAAATATTTACATGTTTATACTTTCTCCAGGAGATAGATTTTATCAAGAATAGGATATGGAAAAGGTTGATTAATGGTATTTAATGGTCTATAATTGATAACCATTCTTTTCTTCCCTCTTTTCTATTATAAATGCTTATTAACCATGAAAGCATAACAACAATAAGGAGAGGTTGATTTTTCTATGAAACCATTACTTTCTAATTCCTTGATCTATAATTCCATATCATTGTAATCATATGCTAGTATTGGGATATTTTTCTCAATATTCATATGTTTTCCTTCGATGAGCTTGATGTCCATCTTAGGCATAGATTTGGACCAAAATTGTTGAGGGTTATTATAATAGATAGTGGTTCTAATCTTTTCTCCTATAGCTTGAACTTCAGTAGGAATTACTGGTTTAAGTGTTTAAGTCATTAAGCTTGGTAATTACTCATTTTCATAGATAAGGTGAGGAATCCTAAGCCTTTCATTATCTATGGTGAACATGATACTCTTAGTGGTTGATCCATAAGGTGAGTATTTATCAATAAAAGTACCACCTAGTAGAATATCTACAGGCATCCTATCCAGGGCAAATAAATCACACTAGAAGATTTTATCTTGGATCTAAAGGGTTTACTGGTGTTTATATTTATTGCAAACAAAACTATTCCCTTGGAAATCTAGGCTCTTATATGCTAGGGTTTCATCCACTATCTTTCAATCATGGATGATCTATGATTTTGAAAATGAAAGAGAAGATCATGTGTCTATCTATTCATCTACATGTCTACCATTTATTTTTAGAGTTATATATTAAGTAAACTTTCCATTTATTAGCTGAGTAAGGTAAGTTGGTTATGAAATTTCTAAGGGAGGAATACTAGTACATACCAGTTTTTATCTCCCTAGATCTTGGACATGAGATTGTTCATGGTAGATGACTTCTTTTTTCTTTTGCTTCATCTTCTCTGAGGTTACTACATTCACCTAGATAGTAATCTTGGTCTAAGTAGAAATAACTTTCTAATTCTTCATCCTTTTCTTCTTTTTCTATGGGCAATATGACATCCCACTGTGGCTCTATTATTGGTGTTGGTATTTCTCTTAGAGGTTCTATACTGGTGAATTTATTTTTCATCCAAGAAGCATTGGGCTTGAAAGAGATCTTAAATTATAAAGGAGGATGTTGAGGCCTTTGCAGAGTCGATGGTATCTTGGGCATAGAGGGTTGTCTCCCTTTGGTAGACTCTTATCTTCTATTGTGTCCTCTATTTCTTGGTTGAATGTCTCATTCTAGGACTTCTTAGTGGTGATGAGACCAGTTTCCATGTGCTTCATATGGAAGCTATGATTAGTCATGATGTCAGGGCTATTACATATTAGTGATTGGTTACTCTAAATCATTGGCTAATGATTCAAGAGCATCAGCATCTTAATTGTATTCAAAGTCTTCGATAGGGAGATCATCTAGAATTGGTTTATAGATGTCATCCTAGAGGTAAAGATCTTCATTAGAATCGACTATATCCCACCACGTAGATATGTTGGAGGCGAAAATGGCTTTAACAGTAGGATTTTTATAGTGGCATTGTAGGTCAATATGGCCAAGTTTGTGGCAGATATAGAAAATGGGTTGCTTGGAGTGAAGACGTGGAGTATGAAATTTCTTGAGTAAATGTTGAGGAGGAGCTTAAGAATGTCTATGGGGAAAAGAGCATCACTTGAATGAAAGAAGGGGGTGGCACTTATTTTGCTGCTTGCGAGGTAGAACAAATGGCCTACAGCCAAAAGGGGTTGTTTCAAGGAAAATAAGAGCAATTTGGGATGCTTGATGCTTAGTAAGCTTTTAGATAGTTTTCATTTCAAAGACTAATTGCATGGCCTATTATTTAGCAAAGTCAATAACATCAAAAATAGATAGATATTCAATAGTTAGACTTTTTTGATCTATATAAGCAATGACTTTATTAATGAGATTATAAGGCAAAACATGCAAAAATTTTAGCTTGATCTTAGTAGTTCCAAAGCTTTTACTTTTATATGCCAATTCCCTAAATTGTTTGGCAAAAGTATCAAATTGTTTTAGATCATAGAGCTCTATTTTGAGAAGCCATTTCTTTGATTCCAGTTCTCTATTTCTAACTGGAGGAGCAAACTCATTAATCAATAAATTTTATAATGTAGCTAGAGGATCAGGTTGATGATGAACATGCTCATGTTGTTCATTTTTGGTGATAGAATCCCACCATTGGGTGACTATCCCCCAAAAAACATTTGAATCAAACACTATAGTACCTACTAGATCTAAATGAGCATTGACTATAATAACTCGCATAGAGTTACACTAGGTAGATATCTCATTTAATGGATTTAATAGATCATCAATATTTAGGTACCATGGTTAGAGTTGCACATGTGTCCTTTGCATCAAAGAAGTATTGGGATGTTTCTTATGAGGTTTGAAACTAGAAATAAAATTAACCTCATATGTTAGTGCCAAAATTTATGCTTCAGCTTCTTGATCTTACTTGGCTAACTAGTCAAGGCTCTCATCTAAAGCTACTAATTTAGTATCAATAGAAGACAACTAATTTTGGAAGTTCTACATCTCCTTTGAATGCAGCAAAAAAATACTGAATAGGTCCTTCAGGCTGCTTATATATTCCTTTATGTGGAGGCCACCTTCTACCTCTATACAGATTGACCTTATTTTCTATATATAAATCTAAATTATATTCTCTCAAAAGATTCATTAAAGTACAAGGTAACTGATCTTTTGGATCAGGTCCTTGGTTGATCTCTTCATCTTCTATCAAGATGTGACCTATTTTTATAGTTCTTTTGGAGGAAGAAAAAGGTCTGGAAGGAGAAATAATAGAAAAATTGTTTACAGAAAGAGATCTTGGAAGAATATTGATGGTTTTACCATCACTCTTATACATAGTAGCTTGAATTTTCATTTTTGGAAAAACATTTTTTAACCAGTCAAGTTTCCAATCAGATGGAATTTCTATAGACTCTATATGTCCTTTTTGCAACTGGACAATTCCACTAAGTCTGTGGGCATAAGGTAGATGGTAAAACCATCAATATTTTTCCAATATCTCTTTCTATAAATAATTATTTTATTCTTTCTCCTTTATAAGAACTAATACCAATATTTTTACGTCAATAGACTATCCTCCTTGATTACCAGAAACCCTGTGGCAGTAGGTAGGGGCCGAATGTCTACAGCTTCACTATTATCACTCAAACTAAATATTACACTCTTTTTTACAAATAATTGTTCAAACTTATAATTCTTAGAATCCTTCAAGAAGGACAAGAGAAGAGCATACTCTTGAACAATGTTACTAGATTTTTAAAGATTAGAAATGTTTTGATGATCTATCACTAGCAAAGAGTCTTATTTATAGCAATTGGGAGGTCCTGCCTAGAATCTTTGCCAAGGTAGTACCTATTCTATCATGATTTATAGCTAAAAATTAATCTACAGTGATATACTATTGGACGTGCTAGATGAAGATGTCTGGCTTGGTGGGTCCAACATTGCTTCCACTTCAGTCAGCAAGTCATCTTCACTTATTGGCTGAAAGAGACACTTTAGCTGAAAGGTACTAGAAAGATGCCAGTGTTGGGGTCCAACTTCACATGCATGACAGTGAGGAGTGATATAGAAATATGATTCCCATTCTAGCTATCTCTAAATAATTATGTGAACTACGGTGTCTTGGTCATGATTTTCTTCTTCATGAATACGGTGTGGACCGTATCTGGCCACCCATTGATAGAGATGTTTATTATGAGATGACCTTATCTCTATCAACCATGTCCATAAAGGATGCTTTAATAATTTAGTGAACTGGTCAAATAGGAATTCACTATTTAATCTTTCAATAGTGATTACACTAGTATATCGATGACGATTATCATGTATAATAGCGGCAAAAGACATATGTAGATCTTGTCCTACTACATAAAATATATGAGTATATCTTGGATGCAACCGTTATCTAAGAATTTATTCTTGGACAAGGATGTTCATGGAGGCAAATCCTTGATTGTAGATCTTTGTTAATTTGAAACTAGGAATGGGTTGGTGCATTAGAGTTGCAAGAGGAACTCAACTTAGCCAATCAGTAATTATGTTATCAGTGATTTTAATATGTTCTACCGAGAAGTTAAATTGATTGAAAAATGCTTGAAACCTAATATATTTACCATGACCATCTTTCTGACCATGATCTTTTTCTCTAAAGGTCAAAAATCTAGTACAGTAAGTTTTTACAACAAAATATGGTAGATAAAGAATTTTTAACATGAACTTCTCTAAACATTTATTTATAGCATAGATCTCTTCATTTGTAGAGATCTATTTAAGAACATCTACACTGAAGACTCCACTAGAGAATTCACATATCAATTCCTTATTATTATATTTACAAACAAGCATTCCTCCCCAAGAAAAATTGGATGAATCAATATAAACTACAAATTGGTCATATTTTGGGATATGAAGCTCTGAAATAGATGCTACTTTGGCTTTTATTTAATGGATAGCCCTTGTATGCTCATCCTTCCACTGGAACACTTTTTTCTTTTGGAGAAGTTCTTGCAAAATAAACCTGTCTTCACCAGAGTTAGGATAAAAGCTATTTAGATAATTGAGTAATCCCAAAAAGGCTTGAAGCTTTAGTTTGTCTAGTTTTTCTAGAAAACTGATAACCTTTTCTTTAATAAGTGGCTGGATTTGTAGTTTGAAATCTCACAATATCATGCTGAGAAAATTGCATTCTATTTTATAGAGCTGAATCTTTGTATCAGATATAATGATCCCTGCAGGTTCTACCAATTCTAAAAACTTCTTGAGATGGGAGAAATGGTTAGTAAGAGAATTACTGAATAATAGAGTATCATCTATATACACACACAAAAAATTTGAAGTGCCTTTAAAAATTTTATCCATATGGGCTTGATAAAATGCTGGAGCATTCATTAAGCCAAATGGCATAACAATCTATTGATAATGGTTGAATGGGCAGTTAAATGCTATCTTTTCTCTGTCAGCTTCTTTGACCCTGATCTGATAAAACCTTGATTTATAGTCAAACTAGGCGAAATATTTGCATGTTGCTACTTTCTCCAAGAGATAGCGTTTATCAAGAATAGGACATGGAAAAGGTTGAGTAATGGCATTTAATGGTCTATAATTGATAACCATTCTTTTCTTCCCTCTTTTTTGTTATGAATGCTTATTAAATATGAAAGCATAACAATAATAAGGAGAGGTTGATTTTTATATGAAACCATTACTTTCTAATTCCTTGATCTGTAATTCCATATTGTTGTAATCATGTGCTGGTATTGGGATATTTTTCCCAATCTTCATATGTTTTCCTTCGATGAGCTTTATGTCCATCTCAGGCATAATTTTGGACTAGAACTACTAAGGGTTATTAGAATAGATAGTGGTTCTAATTTTTTTTCTTATAGCTTAAATTTTAGTAGGAATTACTGGTTCAGGTGTTTGGGTCATTGAGCTTGGTAATTGCTCAGTTGCATAGATAAGGCAAGGAATCCTATGACTTTCATTATCTATGGTGAACATGATACTCTTAGTGGTTGATCCATAAGGTGAGTATATGTCAATAAAAGAACCACCTAGTATAATATCTATAGGCATCCTATCAAGGGCAAATAAATCATACTTGAAGGATTTATATTAGATCTGAAAGGTTTGTTGGTGTTTATATTTATTACAAACAAAACTATTCCCTTAGATATCTAGGCTCTTATATGCCAAGGTTTTGATCTATGATTTTGCAAATGAGATAGAATCTCATGTGTCTATCTGTGCATCTAAAAGTCTATCATTTATTTCTAGAGTTATATACAGAGAAAACTTTCCATTTATCAATTGAGTAAGGTAAGCTAGTTGTGGAATTTCTAAGGGAGGAATACTAGTACCTACCAATTTTTGTCTCCCTAGATCTTGGACATGAGATTGCTCATGGTAGATGAATTCTTCTTCTTATTTTGCTTCATCTTCTCTAAGGTTACTACATTCACTTGGATAGTAATCTTGGTCTAAGTAAAAAGAACTTTCTACTTCTTCATCCTTTTCTTTTTTTTCTGTGGGCAATAGGACATCTCATTGTGGCTCTATTATTGGTGCTAGTATTTCTCTTGGAGGTTTTGTACTGGGGAAATTATTTTTCATCCAAGAGGCATGAGGCTTGAAAGAGGTCTAAAATTGCAAAGGAAGATGTTGAGGCCTTTACAGAATTGGTGGTATCTTGGGCATAGAGGGTTGTCTCCCTCAGGTAGACTCTTGTCTTTTGTTGTGTCCTTTAGTTCTTGGATGAATGTCTCATTCTAAGACTTCTTGGTGTTGATGAGACCAGCTGCCATGTGCTTCATATGGAATATGTGAGTATTTATGATGCCAAGGCCATTGCATATTAGTGAGAGATTACATTAAATCATTAGCTAATGATTCAAGAGCATCAACATCTTCATCATCTTTGAAGTCTTCGATGGGGAGATCATCTATAATTGGTTTATAGATATCATCCTAGAGGTAAAGATCTTCATCAAAATCAACTATATCCCACCATGTGGCTATGTTGGAGGTGAAAATGACTTTAACAGCAAGATTTTTATAGTGGGATTGCAAGGCAATATGGCCAGGTTTGTGGTAGATATAGAAAATAGGTTTCTTGGAGTGAGGACGTGGAGTACGACATTTATTGAGGAAAGGTTGAGGAGGTGCATAAGAATGTTTTCAGGGAAAAGAGTGGTGCTTGAATGAAAGATGGGGGTGGTGCTTATTTTTCTACTTGAAAGGTTGAAAAAATGGCCTACAACCAAAAGGGGTTGTTTTGAGGAAAACAGGAGCAATTTGGGATGCTTGATGCTTAGTAAGCTTTTGGATAGTTTTCATTTCAGAGACTAATTACATGGCCTATTGTTTAACAAACTCAACAACATCAGAAAGAGATAGATCTTTAATAGTTAGCTTTTGAGATCTATATAAGCAATGACTTTATCAATGAGATTATAAGGCAAAGCATGCAAAAAATTTATCTTGATCTCAGTAGTTGCAAAGCTTTTAATTTCATATGCCAATTTTTTGAATTATTTGGCAAAAGCATTAAATTGTTTAAGATCATAGAGCTCCATTTTGAGAATCCATTTCTTTGATTCCATTTCTTTGTTTTTTACTGGAGGATCAAACTCATTAATAAATAAATGGTATAATGCAGCTAGAGGATCAAGATGATGATGAACATGCTCATGTTGTTCATTTTTGGTCATAGAATCCCACCATTGGGTGACTATCCTCCAAAATAATTTTTAAGCAAAGACTGCAATACCTACTAGATCTAAATGAGCATTGACTATAATAACTCACATGGAGTTTCACTAAGAAGATATCTCATTTAATGGATTTAACAAATCATCAATTTTTAGGTACCATGGTTGGAGTTGCACATGTGTCTTTTGCATCAAAGAAGTACTAGGATATTTCTTATGAGGTTTGAAACTAGAACCAAAATTAACCTCATATGTTAGTGCCAGAACTTGTGCTTCAGCTTCTTGATCTTGCTTGGCTAACCAATCAAGGCTCTCATCTAAAGCTACCAATTTAGTATCAATAGAAGACAACTGATTTTGTAGATTTGTATAGACTTGGTTTGTATTGTCTTCAAGAATAGTTAATTTATCTAAACTATTTATGATGTATAAAACATCTTTACAAAGGTCATCAAAATTTTTAGAGAGATGATAATTAAATTTGGATACATAGTTTCTACGCTTAAATTCATTTGATGGTTCTACATCTCTTTGGAATGTAGCAGAAAAATACTGAACAAGTCCTTTGGGTTGCTTATATATTCCTTTATGTGGAGGCCACCTTCCACCTCTATACATATTGACCTTATTTTCTATATAGAAATCTAAATTATCTTCTCTTAGAAGATTCATTAAAGTACAAGGTAACTTATCTTTTGGATGAGGTCCTTGGTTGATCTCTTCATCTTCTATCAAGATGTGACCTATTTTGATAGTTCTTTTAGAGGAAGAAGGTCTGGAAGGAGAAAGAATAGAATAATTATTTATAGAAAGATATTTTGGAAGAATATTGATGGTTTTACCATCACTCTTATGCACAGTATCTTGACTTTTCATTTTTGGAGAAACATTTTTAACTAGTCAAATTTCTAATCAAATGGAATTTCTACAGACTCTATATGTCCTTTTTACAACTAGATAGTTCCATTAAGTCTATGGGCATAAGGCTATATTACTTGGCTTCATCATGTCTCATAGAGGTATTGAAGTATATCTAGCTAAATTCCATGCTATAACTGAGATGCCACCACCAACCAATTTAAAGAAACTCCATAGTTTGTAGGGTAAGATCTAATCAATCTGATGCTTCATCTCTCAGTTAGCAAACAATTGTAATCCATTTACACACCTTTTGAAGAAAGGAGTTGCATTTCACTAGGATGATTGCTACCAAATATATTTTCAACAACTCAAATACTATCTTGTTAATCTGCCTATTTTATTACCTCCTATGTTAGGAAAGCCATTCTTGTTATACCTATCAACTACCGACCATACTTTGGGGGCACTCTTGGCTCAACATGATGACAATGAAAAAGAGCATTCCATATACTACCTAATATGTACCTTGGTCGCATATGAACATAACTATGCACCTATTGAAAAAGCTTGTCTAGTCATGGTCTTCATAGCTCAGAAACTACACCATTACATGTTGAATAATAAGACCATGGTCGTTTCAAAAGTAGATCTGCTCAAGTATCTCCTATCTAAAATATCTTTGCAAGGTAGAATGGCTAAATGGATCATGCTTCTCAGTGAGTTTGACATAGAGTATGTTAATCAAAAGTCAATCAAGGGACAAGTTCTTATAGATTAACTTGTTGAAGCACCTCTCACAGACATGTAGCCACTCATGTTTCAATTTTCTAATGAATCCATAATTACTGTCATTGACACACCCCTTGAGGAGTAGCCTTGGAAGCTATATTTTCATGGTTCATTTACTGCACATGGATCTATGGTAGGCTTATTGTTTATTACACCACAGGGGGATCTAATCCCTCAATCATTCAAAATTATCTTTCCTTGTATAAACAACATGGCTAAGTATGAAGCACGTGTTTCAAGACTTTGATAGGTAGTGCATTGGAACATATCTCATCTTCAAGTTTATGGTGATTCTTAGTTAATCATCAATTAGGTCACAGATCATTTTTAGACCAAAGATGACAAGCTAGTTCCATATAAATCCATGGTTGACAACTTAAGAAACAAATTTCCAACATTTAGTTTGAGCACATACCAAGGGCTGTTAATATAACTATAGATTCCATGGATACTATTGGCTCTCTAATTTGATAAATAGATAAAGATAGAGAGTATCAATTCCTCATCAAAAATTTGTTAGTACCAGCTCATAAACCTTTAAGTGTTGCAATGATTTGTGACATTGTTGGTCCTAATTCTATCTAGTTTCTCAGACCTTTATAACTACCTTCATGAACAAGTTCTACCGCCTAACCTATCTCAAAAACAAACCAAAGCCTTCATCATCATTCCACTCATTATACTCTACTTGGATCCACCCTTTACCATCATATTTTTTATGGAACTATGCTTCATTTTTTAACTTTGGTAGAGTCTACACTAGTGTTAAGCAAAGTTCACGAAGGGGTATATGGAGCTCATTCTAGTAAGGTATTCCTATCCAAACTTTCTTGCATACTAGTTATTATTGGTCCACGATGGATGCAGATGACACTACATATGTAAAGAAGTGTGACAAATGTCAATGGCATGCTAATCTGATTCATACCCTAGACAAAACTCTAGAATTGATGTTGAAACTATGGCCATTTTCTACATGGGGACTTGACCTCATTGGGAAGATCAACCCCACTTCATCTAACAGCCATAAATATAGCCTTATGACACTGAGTATTTCACTAAGTGGGTTGAAGCTATACCCCTCACTTATGTGAATGGAAAACAAATTTCCAAATTCATCGTTAACCATCTCATTTACCGCTATGGTACCTACTCTAACATTATATCTGATAATGGAGGATCATTCATGAACAAGGATTTAGACTAGATATGTACTAAATATATCATCACACAACATTTTTCTATAGCATATTACCCTCAAGGTAATGGTCAGGCTGAAGCACCAAATAAAACCATTATCAATATTTTCAAAAAAAAATTCAATGATGTTGATCATGATTGACACCTATAGATATTCCCTACCCTTTGGGCATACCATACCAATCATCATATCCCCATAGGAGCCAATCCATACTCACTTGTTTATGGTACTAAAGCCATCCTTACCATTGAGGTTGAATTGCCTTCAATGTGCATCTCTTTCAAGCATGTCTTAGATGATCATGACTATCAAGTAGCTCACCTAAAAGAGATAGACCTACTTGATGAGAAACACACAGCTACACTCAACAATTTTCAAGCATATCATAATCGACTCAAAGGCTACTATAATCAACATGTTAAGTATAAAACATTTGAACTTGGTGATCTTGTTCTTAAAGAAAACTAAAATAATACCACAACTGAGAAGATGCATAAAGGAAAATTCAAACCAAACTAAATAGGGCCTTTCATCATTACTACATATTATGGATTAGGAGCATATAGGGTTGCCACACTAGATAGAGATGAACTTCCTAAGATAATGAATATTATTCATCTCAAGCAGTACTATGATTAAACACTAAGGTATATTATTTGTAAGGACCATTTTAGTTATGCCATTTTATCACTATTATTCTTTACATAAATTTCATTCTTATCTATCCTCTTAGCCATATCCACTTTACCTTTCTGACCTATTGACCTAGTGTGTTTTAAAGCTTAACCTATTTGACATTGGTTTTTTGCCATTTATTACGTATTTTCAACATCAAGGAATCTAATCAATTTCATTAGCTGTTTCAATTAATTCAAATAAAGATCATATTTTGGAGTAGTGTGATAGAATTTTTGACTGTTGCATCCTTTGTTTGTTATTCCTTTCTTATCACCAGTCTTATTACTAATTATAACCACCTTTAGGTAGATTATTACCTTTGAGCCATGCCATTGTGTCCTAGTTGTAACCACCTATGGGAAAACTAGTGGAAACCTTTATTTCTTGACCCTTGACGTACCAACTTGCCACTTCCTATGTCATACTTTGCCTTTTTACTAACTATGCCTATTTTGTTTGAATTGACTACTGCACTAGTCGACTTTCATCATTGTAGGGTAGAACTATAGTGACAAAAGGTCCTACTTTGGGACTATGTAGGTAGCATTCTCTATTTGTTGAGGTCTACTCATTCACCCTTCCCACCATGCTTTTTCCATTTTATGAGCAACTTAAGCCACACTCTCACTATTTTGAGAGCAACCTAAGTTTGAACACTCTCACCATTTTGTGAGTAATCTTAGTTTAAACGCTCTCACCATTTTGTGAGCTTGAACCATTTAGTGTCTTTTATTTCTTAATTGAGTTGAGATACTCCAAAATAATTCCAAAAACATTTGAAAAATTGTTAGAAAAGAACAAAAACATTGACCACTTCTTTGCCTTAAGGATTCTAGGAACCCTTATTAAGTTACAAGAAAATCAATTGTCATTTAGTTTATGCATCCTTTTTGGCCTTTTTCGCTCATGAACTTGCCATTTTTCAAGACCATTCCTATTATTCTATCACATCCATTCTATTTTTTTTCCTCAGTTATCACATTCTTCCCATTCCTTACGAGAACTACATTTTGCCTGAAGTTTTTTGTTGGATATTATATCTATAGAACTATGTAGGCAACATCCACTTGTCTAGTGCATATGGAGATAGCTCAGTCAACCCCTTCTTTTTCTTTTATTCCCCCATTTTTTTGGTTTTCTAAGTTATCATCTATTTTTTAGGGGCAATGTTCATATTGTTTCTATTGAGGGTTTCTTTGTTTGCTTCTTTGTTGTTTTGTTTGTGTGCATGTTTATTTACTTTCAGCATTATTACCTTGATTTGGTTTATGTGTGTTCATTGGGTGATTCCTTTCCCACACTTACAATTTAATCCATCCATATTCATATGTTTACATTGTCATCATGGTTTCTATCATTGGTTCATTTTTTTGTATTGCGTATTGGATTACGGGAGTCGGTCCTTATGCATATTTTATCCAAGTCCTCATGTTGTTATACCATGATGTCTACTGACATGTGCTATAAAAAACCTAAGCTTAAAAAAGTCTATTCAATAATGGAGGCATCTCTTTGGCACTAACATCTTGATTCCATCCTAATCATATCCCAAATAGAGTAATTAGACATGAAAGAATTCCAACCTTTATTAGTTTGGATGAGCATCTCCCTACTAGTAGGTTGTTCCAATTCATCATTACCCTCTATGTTAATTTATCATCATCCTTGACCAATTTTATCATGTTTTCCATAATCAGGGTCCAATGATTATAACCACCTATGGGAAAATTATTTCACACTATCCCACTTGCATTTTTCAATGATTATACCACCTTTAGGCAAATCATTGTGTTGTCACCACTTTACTTTTTTTGGCCATATAGGGGCATGTTATTATCTTATTTGTCTATCCTAATAGGGGAAGCTCCATCTTCTCAATTATTATAACCACCTTTGGGCAAATCATTATGTTCTCATACCACATTGCCACTATCAGGGTATAATGCTTATAATCACCTTTGGGCAAACCATTCTACATTGTTCCACTTGCATTCTTAATGACTTTGAATACTTTTTCAATATCATTGTATTTTCACTCCATCATCTTTCTTTGGTACTCTCATTTCACTTCTTTCTTTTCAAGGGATCATTTACCGACCTACTTGTGTCAACCATTCCCTCAAGAGGGCATCATACAGTTAGTTTATCATCATTATAGTTGTAGGCATACAAGACCTTTTCATTCTTTGAGAAGATGTTACTATGCTTATAGATTGCAATGCCTTCCCAAATAAGGGCAAACTATAGACACCTAAATCTATACACCAATAACCTCTAAGTGAGCTTTTGGCCAATTTTCACCCAAAAAGCATAATTTGGCCTAAAAACACTAAAACACACTAAATGATGTAAAACTAATATATTCAAGTTCTAATTTTGGCTAGGGTATCCCTAAATGGGGCAATGCAATTTATGGGCCAGCTAACTTTGATCAGATCATTTCAAGTCAAAATGCCAATTTTGCATTTGGGTGCTCTGGATTGATCTTTCCTATCAAATCTCTTACACAAGACATGTGCCTTCATTATTTATTGTTGATAACATCCTAAATGGGATAATGGATCCAATGCATCTAAAATTGACTTCCAATTTTAATCTAGTTGAATTTTGGACTAATAACAAGGCATTCTGATCAATTTGAATATTCTGTGCATAAAGTGCTTAAACATGCTTAAGAGCTAATTAACACAAATCAAGACCTAATTAATAATTCCATGAAAAATTTTTGAAAATTTTGTTTTTGAAATAAATATGGAATATCTACATCATCAGGTGACCTCATTTCTTGGGCAGACATCCCTAGGCCATAAATGCCACAAATATCAAGATTCATGCCTCCCATGCCTCATCAAAGCCATCCATGCCTCTCAATTTATTCTCTATCCCAAATATTGATGAGCCTATTTATCAATTTTAATCACAAAATTGGATTAATCCTTAGCCACACATCTCAATCCTGAGATGGAAGGTTCAAGGTGATTTTGATCAATCTCAAAAATCTATAAATAGGAGGCCTTACCACATCATTTCTAAGCTATTTTGGTTCAAATTTATACTGAAAAAATATCTTTAATAATCCATTGAAATTAGTGTTACCATGCCAAATTGATTCCAAGCCAAGCTAAGCCAAAGCCAAAGGTGTTAAGGAGAGATAGAGGTAGCCAAACTTCCATTGATGAGGACTTCATGAGTGCAAACCAAGTAATCCACTACAATAAGCATTTTGGAGCATCCAATGAAGGTAAAAGAGGATTTCTTTTGCATTTTAGTTGTGTGTTTTATTCATGTTTGTTAACTAATCTCTCCCTAGTGTCTAGGCTAAGAGACGTTATGCTAGTTAGTGTGTTTCTTTCATTTTCTTTTCATTTTGAAACTAACATGATACTAACCATCCTCTCTTGAGTCAAATTCTTAGATCACATTTAGTACCCATTTTTCAAGCCAACCTCCCTTATCACACTCTTTAAGGCAAAAGCCAAAAGTGATTTATAATTAATCCTAAGGTTAAAAGGCACTTCTTAGTTTATGTATTGATTACTTTGAAATAGATTTTGGATAAAATCTATGTTTGAGGTGTGAGTATTATAATAGAATTCCCTATTTTCTCATATGGTCTTAACCAGATAACAAGTGAAAAAACAAAAAAACCAACCACCACCTTCTTCTTCATCCATGGATTATACCTTAGATGTTGATAAATCTCCCCATGCTTCACCTCACCATTCTCCTCCACCACCATCTCCTTCTAGAATTCTAATTGCATCTAAAGGAGATCCAAACTTCACTACCTTTCTTGACAATAATTTGGTTGCTTTACAATATTACCTCAACACCTTGCCTCACCATACCCATCCTACTTTGGTTCTATCTTTTGATCCTTCTCTTGGCATGCCATCCCACCTTATGGTGGGTACCACTTCAAAACAACCATTGACTCATGCCTCTTCCAACATCCCATCTACTGAAACTCAAACCAACCTTCCCCCTCCCAACCAAACACCTCTTGTCACACCAAATGTGGATTCAACCTTACCATTAGTCACCTATGCCCCATCTACCATGGCATTATCTTCCACTTTGGTTTCTATATTCCCTTCAGTTGTAACCAATCCCTCAACCATAATTATAATTCAAAACCTAGTGCTCTTCATACCTCAAAACCTTCTTCCAATCATCACTAGGGTAGCTACCCAACCTCAACCTTGCCAACTTCCTCCTACCTCAACCATATCAACCACATCTTTTACTCAATAAGAGCCTATGAAAACTTACCAGTATGTCCCTAACTCACAAGGGTATATATCATCAACCACCCAACCTTTATACCAAATAGTTCTTATGTGCTACCATCTCAACCTCTTGGCACCACTTATCAATATGTGGCTTCTTCAACACCACCTACCACCTATTAATATATAGTCATAAGCCAATCTCAATACAATGTACTCCTAAATTATGTGGCTTCTCAACCTCAACCCGATCTAATCAAAATGCTAATGGAAAAAATAACTAGTTTGGATCATCCATCTCTGCCTCCACTAATATTTTATCCTACAACTAAATTTGTAATGAGCCTATCCACCCCTCTGTACCCATCCATGCTTATCCTTCTCAATGGGAATTGCCCAAATTTCTAAATTCCAAGTTAAATAGGACCCTTAGTAGAACTTAAGATATTTACATCATTCTTGCTACTTAATCACTTATGATGATGCTCTCCTCCTTCAAGCCTTTCCCATGTCATTATTTGGGGTTGCCCTTGATTGGTATAGTTCCCTTCCCACTAATTATATCTTTTATTTATCTTAATTGGCACAAACCTTTTTAGAACACTTTTTAGTAAACATATCTAAAAAGTTTTCCATTATCAACCTATACTCCATCAAACATTTAAAAATGAATCCATTGTTGATTTCATTATCAGATGGAGGGGCCTCATTAATCAACTCACCTTCCCATTACCCCAACCCAAATTAATCAAATTATTCTCTAAGGGGTATGCTAAACACATTACTCCAACTCTCCAAGTCCAAAGCTTTAGGACATTTGATGAAGCATTCATTATGGCTCACAAATTGGAAAACCATGCTATCAATGAAGGGAAGTTTAAACTTTGAAATAAAAATTCTAGTTTTGAATCCATTGAGTCATCCTTTACCAAAACCAAAAACCCAACCAATTCTAAATCAAAATCATCAATACATTTGGTTGTTCTCAAAACTACACCTCCTCCAACCATCAACCAAACACCTCGAACCAACAATTCTTCCAATCACTGAAATCATACCCAAAACTAGGATCCTTCAAAACCATTTACTTGGATTAGGGTATCTTATGCATTGATGTTTGAAAATATATTTAAATCCAATCTAATCCAACTTCTACCCATCAATCCCCCTCAAAAATTTGATACTTCTCGCCCCTTCTCAGGTGGTACAATGAGAATGATCATTGTGATTATCATTAGGTTGTTGGACATGATATCGATAGATGAAATACTTTTAAGAGCATTGTCCAAGACCTAATTGATAAAGGGGAGCTTGTGTTTGATAACCCAAATGCCTCTTTTAACCAATCTATTAATATTTTCCAAATCATCCACCTTCAACCCAATACCATGAAATCTAACCCGAATCCTCTAACTCACATGAGGCACATGTAATTAATGTCATCAGTAATGTTCCCACTATTGAATAAATAATCACCTTTATCACCCAAATAGAGGAAAACAATCTATCACCACCTATTCCTCTAGATGCCCAAACAAAGGAAGTAGCTACCCCTTCCACTTCCTTAGATGAAACCATGGTTCCATCTACCCCTCCTATGATGGAAATACCCAAGAAGATAAGCACTCCATTGACCACTTCATCCACTCCTCTAATCCAAATAGAAGAACTACATAATTCTTTGGATAAACAAACCAAGGAAGAAGTTATACCAACCCTTCTACTTGAAAACATTACATTTACTACACCAATCACAGAATCATCCATACCTCCCTTAGAAACCATTTCCATAGAGACAATACCCTCATCTACCTAATCATTACCTTTGAAACCTTCCACCAAGGATAACAACACTAAAACTGCTCCTTCTTCTTCCCCAAAATGTTTTTGCTTTGAAACTAATGATCAGGGAACAAAACTCATTTATAAACCTTTTTCTTGACTAGTTCATAGCTTGAAATTCACCTCCCAACCTAACTTTGATAGAACCACCTTTTGGCATCAGATTATACTCCCATATCAAAATAAAATTGAACCTTCTACTTCACTTGAGTCTAATCCTTAGCTTTTTATTACAACTCTAACAACTACCCCTCCTAAAGTCACCATAAAACCATCTTAATTACCCCCACCTAAAATTGTCAAGTCACCTTATGCTTCTTTTATCATGCCAATCAAGAACTTGGGGGTCCTTCCCATGCCTAAACCTGCTCACCCTCTTTTGAGATTGGATTTAACCACATCAACCCAACAAAAACCTAATCTAATTAAGCCCATTAAGAAAGAAGGATTGCCTAGACCACAACCTCAAGGAAGAACCATACCAACTCCTTCACCTTTACCTTCTATTTTAGGACTGCATCCCTCCACCATTCCCATTACTTAATCTTCCTCCAAAAAATCATCTCCCCTTTCTCTACCTATAAAAAGGCCATCTCCTAGTTCATCATCATTCCTTACCAATATTTCTCCATCCACTTTCCCATCCGTTAAACCCTCATCATCTAGACCCCAATTCCTAAACCAATTATAACTAAGACAATTCTTTTTAAATCACTAGCCAAGCTCAATCCACTAACCACACCTCCTATCAAGAAGCCATTTCCCAATAAGGTTCCTACACCAAAAATCCAAACTCTACCACCTTCAAAATCTTTATCAAAATATTATACAACTATTTTACAAAGGCTCATACAAGCCTCTACCACTAATCAATCCTTTTGACCCCACTCACCAAAATCCAACCTATTTCAATGACAATCTAATTTGTCTTTACCATAAGACCTCGAGGCATGATATGGAGAAATTTAAAGCTCTCAAAACTATCATTCATGGCCTTTTGGAGGATGATCTATTGGATGAACCTTCTTTAAACCCCTTGCCTCTTTTACCACCTATCCAATCCACCTACCAATCATTTATTTCTTTATTTCCACTAGAAAGAGAAGAATTTGAATCGAAGCAAGCAACCGGTCCCATTATCCATACTATTCATATGGTGACTCAGTCTCAATCCCAATAAAAAGATAAGGGTAAATTCAATCATCAAAATGAAAAGGGTAAAGCTAAGGTAACCATTCCATGGTTTTATCCTTCAACTCCTCAACCAACCACCCAAACCCAAAAAATTGTCCCTTCACCTTTGCCCTCACAACCATCCAAGCCTAAAGTATCCATTTTAGGATCTCCTTCTCCTTCCAACACCTCTCTATTCATCCAATGCCTGGTGTTAAAAAAATTCACCAAATTCTAATCAAAATGAGTCTTTACAACTTAATTATAATCCCACCCCAACATCATCAAGATTTAATCGAAGCATTATATTCTATAGAGGTTCAACTAGATGATCCCCAACCTCTTACATTTTTGATCGGAGTTGCCCAACACACTACCATGGCCACCTTTCAAGAGTCTAAAATTTCACCATATCATAGTGAAGACCTTGGTCCCCCTCTTTTTATCATAACATCCATCAATCATAAACATGTCAAAAGAGTTATGATTGATGGGGGAGTGAGTATCAATATCATCTCCTCTCATGCCTATGATCAACTCCAACTACCTAAAAACATCATGTCAGAAAGTTCAACAGTTATTTGGTCATTTAATGATACCTTGGCCACCACTCTAGGAATAGTTGTTCTCCACATCCATTTGAGGCCTTGAACTATTCTTGAACTATTTTATGTCAAAGAGGGTGAGTTTTAATATAGTGTGTTACTGGATCACACTTGGATCTATACCATGGGATGCATCCCTTTTACCCTTCACCAATGTGTCAAATTTGAACATGAGGGACAATTCATTATAATCAAAGCTAATCCAAGTCCCTTTGCTTCTTGTAATATAACATATCATCCCAATGATGTTCTTATTCCATCTTCACCCTCTTCACAACCAACCTTTGGCCAAGCCACCACATTAACCCAATACGATAACACTTATATCTTCAATAATGATGAAGCATCCACTAGTTTAACTATTTCTTTATCTCAAATCCTAGTTGAACACCCCTTACAATCCACATTTCAACATCTCACATTGGGGGAATATCGGCTTTTAGATTTGGATGTTTTTCCTTCTCCACATGAATTTGGGAACCTTCAAAACTATCCATCTTATGATCCCAAGATTATTACCCTTGTCCCCTTTTGGCCTTCCCGATAATAGAACATATTTTATCGATGGGGGACTTGATAAACCACTCCTTACTCCCACCACCATGCCTTATATCTAGCCATTCACTTCCAACTTTTCTTATTTCAGTATCCTGACCTTTGCCCAAACATACCTTCATCAATATGCTTGGAAAGGGTTTGGTTTTGGCCTCTATGAACAAGGACCCCATGATATTCCTATCATCAAAACCCAAAAACCTCATGAGTTCTTTGGCATGGGATACGTTCCCCCAAAAGAGCCCACATCACCAAAACTAGTTCACACTGCTACTGACAAATCTCTACCATCACCAAACCCACTTTTCCAAATTAATGAACCTCTACATTAACCAATCCCACTTTTACAAGAACCTCTACCTTCACTAACCTCAATTTTCTAATTTTAAGAACCTCTACCTTCACCAACCCCACTTTTCCTCTTTGACAAATCTCTACCCTCACCAACCCCATCTCTCCAATTTGAAGATATCGACATCATCCCACCTAACTTTTTTTATCAACACCATTAGTTTGGGTCCCCTAAATTATCAATGGGAAGGCCAAACCAAAACCATTCCTCTTATCCACCCTAAAATGATTACACATGACTTATCCACCATTAACACTATCCAACATCAAGATGACAATTCTATTCATACCTATTTAGGTGTGGGGGACTCTTCTCTTCAAAAATACTTCCCTCTTGAAAACCAAAGAATGCTAAATGAATCGACCATAGAATTTAATTTGCGCACTCAAGAGGACCCTCGTATTGCCAAGATTAGCTAATATTTAACCCTTGAGGAACAATGAGACTATCAATCTTTTCTTTATGACCATAGCATAACATTTGCTTGGTCTTATCATGATATGCCCAATATTAACCCTTCCATTGCTCTTCATAACATCATTACCCATCTTGAATTTAATCTTATTCAGCAAAAACTTCATCATATGCACCCTCGCATAGCCCTTCTTGTTAAAGAAGAACTTTAATGCCTTCTATACATTAATTTCATTCATCCCATTGAATACCCATAATGAGTCTCCAACATTTTCCCTATTACCAAACCCACTAGGGAACTCTGCCTTTGTGTGTATTTTCATAATCTTAACCTTTCATGCACCAAAGACAATTTCCCCCTACCTAACATAGACCAACTTGTTGATCTCACTGCTGGCCATGAAATGTTATCCCTTATGGATAATTTTTTAAGATATAACTAAATATTGATTTCCCCTTAAGATCAACATAAAACATCCTTTATCACCCCATGGGGAACTTTTTCTATCATGTCATGCCCTTTGGCCTAAAGAATATGGGAGCCACTTATCAGCAGGCCATGACTTACATCTTTCATGACCTCATCCATAAAATAGTTGAGGACTATGTTTATGATCTACCTGATAAATCCAAGCATTGTAAATATCACCTTGTTAGTTTTATCATCTTTGAAAGAATTATCCATTATCATGTCAGGTTCAACCCAAAGAAATGCATCTTTGATGTCTTATCAGGAAAACTTATGGGCTTTATTGTTTCCCTCCATGGAATATAAATAGACCCTACAAAATTCTAATCCATCCTAGAAATGCCTCCGCCTACTAACCTAAAACAACTTCATAGCCTCCAAGGCAAAATTTAGTCAATCTATCGCTTCATCTCTCAACTATCTGATCGTTGTTAGCCTTTTCACCACCTCCTTAAAAAAGATACCTCTTTTAAATGGAATAAATAATGTCAACAAGCCTTTGATGCAATCAAGGAGTATATTTTTTCTCCACTAGTCCTTATCCCCCTAAAATAAGATCATCCATTTTATTTATACATATCTACCACTAATCATTTCTTGGGGGCCATGCTCGCTCATCATGATGACCAACATAAGGAGCAAGCCATTTATTACATCATCTGCACCATCATTGACTATGAAACTTGATATACCCATCTATAAAAACTTTGCCTTGCCTTATTTTTTATCACCTCTAAACTTCGTCACTATATTCTTAACCACAAAACTTACATCATTACTAACATTGATCCCCTTAAGTATATGCACTCTAAGCCATATCATAACCAATATATGGTTAAGTGGCTCATGCTTTTAGCTGAGTTTGATCTTGAGTTTCTTCCACAAAACTCCATTAAGGGATAGGTGATTGTAGACTAACTAGCTAAATCTCCACTCCCTAATAATCAAACTCCTCATCTTACCTTTCCAAATGAGTCTATAGCTACCCTTTCTTCAGAAGAGCCCATCTACCAAATGACTATTTATTTTAATGGCTCTAAATTTCAAAATGGTGGGGATGTCAGTATAATCCTCATTCCCCTTAATTTGGAACCTCTTCCTCTATCTTGCAAACTTGATTTTGAATGCACCAATAATATATCCGAATATGAGGCCTTGGTCATAGGTCTCCAAACTACTCTAGCTTTGTAAACCAAAACCATTAGCATCTTTCGAGACTCTCAACTCATCATTAACCAAGTCACAGGAGCCTATCAATGTAAAAATGATGTCCTTCTAAAGTATAAACAAATTGTCGATATACTTTTAGCATCATTTGACCACTACAATATCTAATTAGTCCCTCACTCTACCAATAAATTTGTAGACACAATGGCTTCCCTTGTATCCAAAACTCCATCTCAACCTGCTAACTCTCAACTATTTGTCACCATCAAGCATTTTGTCACACAATCTTACCTCAATCCTGATCTTCATATGATTTACCAAATAGAAACATCATCTTTAGATATTTAGTATGATAAAATATTCAACTACCTTAACATTGATATCCTCCCTTTAGATATTTCCTGGAGTGCTATTAGAGATTTTATTCAAATTACCTCTTATTACTTAATATTAGGGGGAATTATTTATAAATGAGGCTTTGAAGATCTCCTCCTTCATTTCCTTCTCATCCATGAGGCTTCTCATGCCATTAAAGTAGCACATGATGGCATCTATGGGGGTAACTTTAGTGGTCTGGCCATTGCTAAACTATCCTTCACCTAAGTTACTATTGGCCCACACTTAATCAAGATTGTTATGACTATGTCAAGAAATGCATCAAATGTCAACAACATGCTAACCTTCATCATGAACCTCCTCATGGTCTTTAGGTATCAACTGACTAATGTCATTTTTCATAATGGGGTCTTGATCTTATCAGAGAAATCAATCTGTGTTCCTCACAATGACATCAATATATCATCACCGCTATAGAATATTTCACCAAATGGTGGAATTCATCCCACTAATCTCAATAAAAGTTAAAAAAATCATTGATTTCATTAATCATCACATCATTTGCCACTTCAGTGTTCCTCACAAAATTATCACTAATAATAAAAAATATTTTAAGAATAAAAAGTCCAAGAGCTTTACGATGCTTTTGGTATCGACATAATATTTTCGTCACCTTATCGACCACAAGCTAATGGCTAGGCCAAGAATCCTAACAAAACCCTCATCAAAATGCTCACTAAGGTGGTCAATGCTTTAGGCAAGGATTATCACCTTCATATCCTATTTGTTTTATGATCTTACCACACTAGTATTTGAACTGCCATGGGAGCTACGCCATTCTCTCTCATCTTTGGATTGAGGTAGTTCTCCCTCTTGAAGTCCAAATTCCATCCCTTTACATATCCTTACATGAGATTCTTTTTGAAATTGACCATCATCAAGAACGTCTTGCACACTTAGAACTTCTTGATGAATATCACCTTGTTTCCCTTAATCACCTTCACATTTATCAAGAGTGTATCAAGTGAGCATATAAAAATATTTGAAAACATGAGAATTAAACATTAGAGATTTCATCCTCAAGGAAAACCAACACATCACTAATATGAAAAAGACCAAAAAGGGCAAGTTTGTTTTTAACTGGTTAGGACATTACATTATAACCCATAAGTATGGATCAGGTGCTTATTGCTTGTCCTCTCTTGAGGGTAGGCCAGAAACTAATTCCATCAATGCCTTTGTAATATCCCCAACCAATAGGGACTCTAGAAAGACAAAAGATTTGATACCACTGTAATATCCCCAACCAATAGGGACTATAGAAAGATAAAAGTTCTGATACCACTGTAATATCCCCTATTTCCCTTCAATTTTGAAACTCGATATTTTTGAATTGCTTATCTTTATTCATGCAAAATATCTTCAAATAGATAAATATTTTGCTTTTTGATATTTTACATGAATAAAGATACAATTTTTCAAGATAAATTCAATTATATAGATAGATAGTAGTATAATCTATCAACTAACTAATTAGTGCTCTTATTATTCTTCAAAATGATTACAATAATGAATCTCTGGCATGCATATTAAGTAATACAAATATCATCTCAAAACCTAATCTTTTGCAAATCTGGAATGGCTCTTAGGTTGTTATGTCAACAATAGAGTCATCGATGTCGGTTATTCTGCCATCGTCAGTCAATAGACTGCCAACATCGATCTCTATCGGTCAGCCACTCTATCGACGTCAGTCTTCAGTCAGCCAATGTCGGTATATGGGATGCCGATGTCAGTCTCTACACTTTCCTGTGGCTTACAACTGCTAATGGCACCCTTCTTCAATTTTTGATTTCACTAGTATGGCCTGGTATAGATCTGTATAGATTCCATACAGCGGTGAAATACAATATAGCACAACCTATATGTTGGACCCTGATCTGAAGAAATATGGGCTAATACAAAAGATCTATATCTGGGTAATCTCTAAATCAAAACCTAATGAAATAAATCCCTGTAAATACCTATGATAACTTCTGTGTGAATTTATCTCTCAGCCTGTGAATCGCACACACTTAAGAGTGGACATTCTCCAATGCAAATGGAATCCTGGAACCCTTGGCTCAGTCTTCACAGAAGAATTCTTCAATAATCAATAATCAATAATCAATGGATAATTTGCCTCCCTCTAATAAGAAACCCTTATATCCTCCAAAAAGGTGTGCTTACCCTAATTAGGGTTTCATAATTAATAATTAGGGTTTCTTAATTAAAAATAGGCCAAATAATTAATATTTAATTAAATCAATCAAATATTAATATCTCCCTCAATACATGTCAGATACTCAAACCGTCTGAAGCCGGTGAATTAGAGAGTGATTCTGCACATGACCATACCAAAACAAGGGTGCTCTACTGCATGTCAAATATCCCTAAATAATAGGAGCTCAGGCAAATGTGTCTGAAAGAACCCAAATGAAAGCCAACTATAGAAATTTTGCTAATCAAAGCCAAGCCAAGCTCCTCCATGACCCTCTATCCATCCTATCAGCCTACAAAGGTCGCATAATAGGCTAACCATTCTGAACATGTCAACTAAAAAGGGGACATGACAATCTGCCCCTCCTAAAATTGCTTGCCCTCAAGCAATCGTAAAACAATGAACCACTTGATCCACCTAGATCCCAAATGTAGTCATGATCTACACTATTTTCAATCAACATAAGCTCCTATAATATCCTCTAAAATATAACCAAGATAAATCCATAATCAAACTGGTGAATGTAACTCAACCAATCTCTAAAATCACAACTGCCCTAGATGTGTCGATACTACAGGCTGTGTAACTTACATCTACCAATGCCATCTACAAAAGATGGTGCCAATCCATTCCATAATGGATGGTAAGAAATAGGTGCTGATCTACACCTACATGAAATCAAATCTTTGATCTCTAGATCAAAAGAAGAATAATGAGCATACCCCACCATATAATTCCAGTAGGAACCCCCAAACTCTGCTACTGGCTCACCATCACTGAACTAGGAATTAGCAGATGGCTCCAATATCTAACCCAAGTGGCTGTAGGTTAGATAGGACCTTGTGCAATCTGCTCAACAAACCCCACCTCAAAATCTCTATGAGGTAGCATAGTAGAAAGGATCACTATAATCTCCCCACCCAATCTGCTAATAGCACTAGTACCTCAGATGAGAACACCTTATGTCACTTTATGTGAGTTCAAAGAACACCTGCACTATCTAGCAAATACTCCATGAATGATTCGATGTAGTAAAAATTATATGTGGAAGCATCAACATAATCCCCCACACATCACAACTAATCCCTCTGTAAAGGTGGCACAACCAACTGTACCACACTGTCATCTGTGTGAGAAGAATCAATCTAGAGACTTGACTCCACTGGTATCCCAAACTCATCAGGTTTAGCTACTCCCAAATCCTGAACATGTGTGTCAGCCCCAACAACATGCTCCTCAGCAACAACTGTAGGAATGTACTCACCACCAACCACCTCAATATACAAATGAACTGGGTCTGGGGCTGGTGAAGACCACAAATGCTCTAACTCCATTGTCACCTTAGCCAAATGAAATTGTGACTCCTCATAAGCCAAATGCGTACTCTCAAGAATCTTAGAAGTCACCTCGAGTTGCTGAGTAAGCTCACTCACCTTATCTTCCTTGACCAATAATGCATCATATGTTGTGTTGCCCCACTCCATAAGATAATCTCTGTCAGCTACCAATTGAATATAATCTTGTCTCAAAATATGGATAGCCTCCCATAAAGAGTGGATCTCTGTCAAGGAAAAATAACTGCCTCCATGCTCATCACTAGTAGGAAAACCCCATCCATAAACTACTAACAACTGATGAGCAGCATCGAAATGCTTGCAAGTGATAGCAATGTCTCGATCACTAACTCTCAGTTGACTAGACACATGATGGCACTGGCTAGATTGTCTCTTACAATCCTCCTTTGATGCACTGTCTAAAAGAGTAGACTCAAAATTACTGATCTCTGAGTACTACTGTAGACACTAAAATCGTGTCTACCCCCTAGGTCATCTTTCACCCTTGGCCCCCCTTGGCCCATGTCCTAACCCTTGTCCTAGCCCCCTCCATTTATCAAATTAAAATAATTAAATATTTGGCCCTCTTCCACCTCACCCATGCCACCTTGGATCCCCTCCTTGGATGCCTCCACCTCTCTCCTAGCCTTTATTGCCCAAATCTCCCCTTTATCCTTCCTCCCGCATCCATTTATGCCTTCCTCGACCATTTTCCCATAGCCCCTTGACCCGGCAGCGTGCAAGAACGGACAGAGGCTAATTTTAGCCTCTGTCCCCATTCTTCGACTGCCGACGTCCATCATTATGCAGCTGACGTCAATGGTTCTGCCAGCGTTGGCAGCCTTCAAGACCATTCTATACAACCATTCTCTCCCCCCCCCCACGAACAGAACTCTCTTGATGCTTTTGCATTCATATTTTCTTCTCCTCCCCCTCGTACAGCAACACCAGCAGCTACAGGCATCTTGCAGGAACAGCTCCAAGCAATAGCTCCATTTGCAGGTCCTTTAACAGCTCTGACAACAGGTTTTTCCATTCTTCAATCAGCAAGCAAGAGGTAAGCACAGTGTTATTTTCCATTTCATTTCTTGTTTAATCTATCTATTTAGCTAATCACTGCCAAGACCTTCCCTGTCCTTCCCCTGAGAGGCTGAAAGGCCTTCTCAGACTCCTACCTCTCATTCATTCCCCTTTGTGCTTCTGGTTCCCAACCAGTCACTTTCTCGAACAACACTCTTAGTCCCTCAGACCCAAAACAAGTCCCTCAGACCTCTAGGCAATCTCTCAGACCTCTAAATAGACCTCCCTGACCCTCAGACAAGATCACAGTCCATTTCGCAGACCAGAAACTAGCCTGTAACCCAACAAGACCCTATCTAAGACTACTTCCCCAGCTGACTTCATCCATTTCCCCTACCGACGTCGACAGACTAACTGACGTCGGTGAACTTACCTGGCTGATGCCGGCAATACCACCAACGTCGGTGACTGTGCCAAAGCAGATTGCTTCTAAATAGGTACGCATTTGCCTTAAGTTCTTTCTATTTTTCATCATTTATCACTTTCTATTTCTGATCAACATTCTATTTTTAACAGTGGACTGTCATCCTCCAAGAAGCCTTTGCACTTCTAGGACCAAGTTCTTGCTTGGCAGTCCACCCTTTTGTCATCTAACATTTTTCATGTTTAGTGTCTTTCTCTTTCAGGTGTCATCCTCCACAACCAAAGAGGAGTTCTCACAATGTCTGAATTCTAGTGCGCATGTCTACAACCCAGGTACATACAAACCTTCATCCTTATTCTTAGTTTCTCATCTTTCCTTTCTTGAATGTAAAAAGTGAATCTAGCATAAAAACATTCTGGCACGCCTGGTGGGACCTTAGGGTCTCCCTTGGGTTCCTTTTCTTTTTGTTCATATAGGTGCATTAGGTTTCTCCCTTTTCACCTCTTTCTTCTCTTCTAAACAACATCATAAGCGAGATTAAAAAGAACCTTTCTTTCTTTTCTTGCATTTCAAACTAGTCAAAAATCATATCCTTCAACCCTTTCTCAACTTGTTTTCATTCAAACTCACATTTCAACTTGGGCCTAAAACACATTGCATATCATTTCTGCTTGCTTGCATTTCTTAGTCCACACCTAGTAATTAACAAATCACATCATGAATTAATCATAGTCCACTTGATGTTACACAACCGAACCACTTGCACTAAATCAAACATCAAACTTACCTGAGACAAGGCCTGACTGGGATTTCATCCCCCAGCAGATACCTTACCCGTCCTAGCAATCCTACTTGGATTTCATCACCAAGGGGAAAGCCCACTCTATTCTCTAGCAGAGTCTAATCTCTAGGGAAAGTATATTTTGGCTAAGCAAGACCAGCGTATCACTGGGCTCGTGAAGTGAGGGGAGCTTGCTCCTTAGCACTAGGCCATGTACGGAACCTAACCCAGACTCTTGAGCACCTAAACAAACCTGAAACCATCCATAGACTACCTCTTCTAAGACCCTTCTAACAGCCAACCTCCCCAAACATCACTTTAAGGCATAAGCCACACGAGTTTAATAATTTATTTCTAGGGATTTAATGCTTAGGCTCTGCTTGTGTTCTTCATCTTTTCTATTCTTATCTACTTGTTTGAGCTAGTGAGGACGTTCTTCTTCTTTTTTTTCAAAAACTCTCAAATCTTTTGGGTTTCTGGAAAACACAGTCACCGGCATCAGTTTTACCACCGATGTCGATAACCCTTTTCTCGCCGGCATCGGTTATCTGACTGACGTCGGCCATCTTTCTCACCGACATCAATTTTTCAACTGACGTCAGTCTCTGTCACAGTTCTTTTTTTTCAAAATAGCAGCCTTAAAACTGGCCCCTTTTTATGCCAAAACCCCATTCTGAGTTTCTGAAACTGAAAAAACATAGTTTCTAAAACCTGACCTTTCTTGCCTTGAATGGTTTTGACTCACAGTCAAGCCAAGGCTCTAGTCAACCACACAAGGCATCAACCGCTTTTGTCTACCCCATCCATAATCGGTCCTATAATGGAGTTCCACTCAGAGACTGAAAGAACTCCTACTCGCCCAACCCCACCCCAGACTCGTATTGTCCCAGAAGGGGACCAAGATTTTACATGATTCTTGGACCTCAACGTCAAAGCCTTGCAGCACTATCTCGCGCATAGCCAAATGTGGGACTCTTTAGGCAACCTAATCTATGGGATGTCGACTTCCTTAGTCGAGACAATGATCACATCAACAGCATCTACAATTCAACCTATAGACAATTAAGCCAACACCTCAACTAATAACCCAATCGTGTCCTACCTTCAAAATTTAGCCTCTCCTTCTAGACCTACCTCCATGGGGGTTCCAGTACCCCCTCAACCTCAAACTACTCAACCAAATCCTACACCTTTCCAAAACCTAGTGGTCTCTATCCCCCCTACTCTTGCACCTATCAACATAAGAGTAACTGTCTACCCTTCAACAAGTGTGGCCACTCCTCAACCATCTTTGACGGGCCCTATCCAATTTGTGCCTACCAACCCCATAACACAAGTGCCCTTGGCTTCAACTTCCACCCCGATAACTAGCTACCCATATGTTGCGTCTATGCAACCAACCATGTCATATGCCCCTCTCAATATCTTTCAAGCGCCTTATAATCTAGGGGGCACTCCACCCACCAATCCGTCAGCAGATATCATCAAAATGCTGATGGACAAGATGTCTAGCCTAGAGACCTCCATTTTTGGCTCATGCAATGCTCTCTCATATGAGAAAATTTGCAATGAGCCCATTCATCCTTCCATCCCGATCAGGCCATATCCCAACCAGTGGGAACTTCTTAAATTTTCTCACTTTCAAAGCAAGGAAGACCCACAACAGCACTTACAGGCATTTAGACATGCCTGTTACCTTATTGCCCATGACGATGCATTACTTTTACGCATGTTTCCTATGTCTCTCTCTGGTGCTACGCTTGACATGTACACTTCTCTTACTAGCCATTCCCTCTTCACATTCACATAGCTGGCCCAGTTCTTTCTTGATCACTTCTCCATCAACATCACCAAGAAGGTCTCGATCAGAGACCTCTATTCTATCTGCCAATTTGAGGACGAATCCATAGCTGACTTCATTGCTCGTTGGAGATGCCTCATCAATCAACTCTCCTTTTCCTTACCCCAACCCGAACTTATTAAACTTTTCTCCCAAGCTTGCCCCAAACATATTTCTTCCACCTTACGGGTTCAGACCTTCCGCACCTTCGACGAAGCCTTCACGATGGCCCGCAAACTTGAATTGCGTGCCATTGAGGAGAATAAAGTCAAGTTGTAGAGCAAGAATCCCAACTCTAAGACCAATGACTCCTCTTCTTCTAAACCTTAATCATCTAATCCTAAGTCTAAAGTTTAAGCTAACGCTATGGTTGTTAGACCTTCATCCTCTTCGCCTTCAACCAATTACCCTGAGCCATCCACATCTCAGAGCGCCACCCGCCAATTCCAGTAGAGATACATACAACGACAATATACTCCTCTCGAAGAATCATACGCGTCTGTGCTGGAAAAACTTGTTAAATAGGGGGTTCTCAATCTCCCCCAGATCCAACCACCTCCACAATTTGATCCCTCATGTGCCATCCCTGCGTGATATAGGGAAAATGACTTCTGCAACTACCACCGTGTTAAAGGACATGACACAAGAAACTACAAGACCCTTAAAAACATAATCTAAGACATGCTTTAAAAGGGTGACCTCATCCTAGACAATCCCAATGCACCCCCTAATCAGGGCATCAACATCTTCAAGCAACCATTCCCCAATCATCCACCGACCCAAAACAATGTCCAGACCTTGATTGATGACACTCATGAACACAACATTCGAACAGTCAATACGGTCTTGCCCTTCATCCCCGACCAACCTCAAGAGGTTAGTCCATCTATCAGTCCATCATGTGTGGACGAACCTCTTTCCCCGGTTAGTTCTCCATCAACCTCTCTCATCTTGGAGGATGCCTCAACCTTACCAGCACCACCGGTCTCACCATCCTCCTTCCTGCTGCCTATGGAGGACCCGACCCTTCCTGCTCCTCAACCGCAAGTGGAGGGCACCATCATCCCTACCCTTTACCCGCTTGAGGAGCCTCATTCTCCAGTTTCTTCTCCACCCAGGGAAGAACTTGCCTCTCCTTCGTCTCCAACCAAGGATGAATCTATCGTGACTTCATCATGCCATGGGTCTGAGACTGCTACACCTGTCTCATCTTCAGCCCCAGAACTGTCAACATCTTCTCAAGGACCCAAACCTTATCCAACATCTTCTCAACCATTTTCCCGACTAGTGGAGAAAATCAGACTTTTCCCTTCAAGGAAAGTGGAGCATCAGGGATTGTGGGAGCGTCTTAAAGCTCTTCAACATGCCCGTGCCCTCTTGTCTCATGTTGCCAATCCTCCCAAGGTAGAATCTCCCAAGACTCTCAACAAAGACCAGACTCCCACTTCTAAACTCGCATCTACCCCATCTAAACCTATCAAGTCACTTGGTGTTCACCCTGTTTCTACCCTCACTCACCTGCAAGTGAAGGTGGACTTAGACCAGACCTTGACCAATAGTAGTCTTCCAACCAAGTCGAAGAAGACTGCCAGACCATAGAAGTGAACGCCTCCTCCCCTGTCACCATTACCTTCCATTCTAGGCCTCCATCCTTTGACCCTAACCAGATTCCTTCCCACTCCGACCTCTAATCAAAGCCAGTTGCCTCCTTTGCTTCCTCTACCTATCTCTAGCCTACCCTCTCCTAAAAAGGTGGTACCTCTCATGAAAAAAAGTGCAATCTCCACCTGTCACCGCACCATCAACCCAAAAGGTGGTACAAAAACCTCCTCCAACTCTACCTAAGCAAAAGTCACCAGCATCTCACACATCAACTAACACGGACCCTTTAGTGGGCTCATACTTGTTGATATTGCACTGACTTTTGTAGACTTCCAGCATAACCCTTCCACCCATCAGGCCTTTCCAACCTCTCAGGTCCAAGCCCTCCTGGTTCGACGACACGAAGATTTGCTTATACCATCGTATGCCAGGACATGATATCGAGACTTATTGTGCCCTTAAGGCCATCATTCGCCGCTATATAGAGAAGGACACTCTTCTCCTTGAGGACACTCTTGACCGACCCTTGACACCTTCCCATCCAACCTCTTTAACCACATCAACATCTCACCAACAGGCCATGACCCCTTCTTCACCTCCTATCTTTGAAATCAATGCCATCCACATAACCACCAAGTCACAAAAGGCCAAGGTGAAAGAAAAAGCTGCCATTCCTTGGACCTACCCTTTCGTCAAACCACCTCTAGTGCCCAAGCCTAAAATTTCTATCCTTGGCACATCTCAACCCTCTTCTTCTCCCTCTTCGGGGCCGATTCATGACTCCATGTTGAAACAGCTTCACTAGATGCCTATGAATATGTCCCTTTATGACCTCATCCAAACCTTGCCTCAGCATTGTCAAGCCCTCATTTGAGCCTTGCAGATAGTGGAGGTCGAACCCGAGGACCCCCAACCACTCACTACCCTCGTCCACTCTTTGTCTCTCGTTGCCTCCATCACATTCAGCGACTCTGAGATTCCCACATCCAACACAAAAGATCAAGACGCTGCCCTCTTCATCACTGCCTATGTTGATCGAACACACATTAAACGCATTATGATTGATGGAGGTGCCAGCATCAACATTATCTCCACCCATGCCTTTGATTAGTTGGCTCTTCCCAAGAACTGCGTCTCTAAAACTGACGCAATATTGCGCTCCTTCAATGACACCACTACCACGACCATTGGCACAGTCATTCTTCACATTTGCATTGGTCCACGCATAGTCCCAAAGCTCTTCTATATCATCAAAGGAAAGTTTCAATACAACATGTTGTTGGGCTGACCCTGGATCCGTGCCATGGCTTGTGTCCCCTCCACCCTGCACCGTTGTGTGAAATTTGAGCATGATGGGCAATTCCACACCATTCCTACTGACCCTTCACCCTTCAAAACTTGTAACACAACCTACCATCCAAATGACATCCTCATTCCTATCAAGCCATCAACCCCGGCACCGCCTCCATCTGTAGAAGCTTCGACTAGTTCACAATCGATGGTCACCCTCACCCCACCTCTTCAAGCAACAACCAAAGACCCCTTGGAAGACATCTTCCAGTGACTTTCACTTGGGGAATATCACTTGCTAACCTTAGACATGTTCCAAACTCCGTAAGAGTATGGACGCCTTCACCACAGCCCCAATTACAACCATTGAATCAGGATGGTCGTGCCTTATGGTCCTCCTCACCTTTGAACCAATCTTGTCTATGGGGGGCTCAATCAAGCTCCTACTGATGGCAACCCTCTCTCTTCACCCCAACCATTCACATCAGACTTCTCATTTCTTGGCAACCCTGCCTTTGCACACACTTACCTTTACAGGTGTGCATGGAAGGGTTTTGGTTTCGGACACTATGAGCAGGGCTCCCATCATCCCATTGAGCCTCTCAATGATGATGATGCCAAGCAACGATATGGCTTGGGATACCATGACCCCACTCAGGCTCCTTTAGACCTTTGCTCTGAGCCAACCATTGACCAATCTCCTCTAGGCTCACCCATTCCTCCTCCTTCACCTATGGAGTCGGTGGTTTCCATCCCTCCTACTTTTTTTTCCATAAACACCATCCACCTGGAACCCCTAACCTATCAGCTAAATGGGGTGTCTAGGTCTCTCCCTCTCATTTTTCCCAGCATGATAGAGGATAAGTCAGTGACCATTCACACTTTCCGCTGCGTAGACAATGACGCCATTCTTTCTTACATGGGCACCGATGACTCTTTCATCCAACGCTCCCTCCCTTTTGAGACTCAGGTTATGTTAAATGAATCAACCATTGACATCAACCTCCCTTCTTCTGATGTTCCTCACGTCTTAAAGATTGGCCAATCTCTAGACACCTAGGAGCAGCTTGACTACACTCAGTTCCTCTCAGACCATAGCAAGGCCTTTGCCTGGACCTACAGTGACATGTCTGGCATCGATCCCACCATTGCTACCCATAACATCATCACCAAACCAGAGGCTAAGCCTGTTAGGCAAAAGCTTCGAAAGATGCATCCTCATGTTGTGATCCTTGTCAAAGAGGAGCTTCAGCACCTTCTTTTTGTCTCCTTCATCTAACCCATTGATTATTCGCAGTGGGTCTCTAACATCATCCCTATCACCAAGGTGACTGGGGGGATCTAGATCTGCATGGACTATCGTGACCTTAACCTAGCCTGTCCCAAAGATGACTTCCCTCTTCCTAACATTGACCAACTTATTAATCTCACAGCTGGCCATGAGATGCTATCTCTTATGGATGGGTTTTCAAGATACAATCAAATCTTGATCACTCCAGAAGACTAGCACAAGACTACCTTCATCACCCCATGGGGGACTTTCTACTATCGGGTCATGCCTTTTGGCTTGAAGAACGCAGGTGCCACCTATCAGCATGCCATGACTTACATTTTCCATAATCTCCTCCACAAAATCATGGAGGACTATGTGGACGACCTTCTCGGCAAGTCCAAGCTTCGCCGTGACCATTTGACCATTCTCGAGATCATCTTCTCTCACCTTCTTCAATACAATGTCTGCCTTAACCCAAGAAATGTGTCTTTGGGGTCCTCGTAGGTAAGCTCCTCGGCTTCATCATTTCCTTTTGTGGCATCGAGATAGATCCCACCAAGATCTGCACCATCCTCGAGATTCCACCTCTGACCAATCTCAAGCAGCTTCACAATCTACAAGGGAAGCTCCAGTCCATTCACCATTTCATCTCGCAACTTTCTGACCGCTGCCAACCTTTTCATCATCTCCTTAAGAAGGACATCTCCTTTAAGTGGGATAAGGACTACCAAGAGGCTTTTGAAGCCCTCAAATGCTATCTGGTCTCTCCACCAGTCCTCATTCCACCTAAATACGACCAACCCTTCTACCTTTACATCTCAACAACCAACCATTTGTTAGGTGCCATGATCGCGCACCGAGACGAGCATCACCGTGAGCAAGCGGTTTACTATATAAGTCGAACACTGGTCAACTATGAAACTTGGTATACTCATACTGAGAAACTTTATTTGGCATTAGTCTTTGCCACTACTAAGCTCTGCCATTATCTTCTCAATCACAAGACCTTTGTCATCACTCACACTGACCCTCTTAAATACATGCACTCCAAGCCATATCAAAATCAGCGTATGGCTGAGTGGCTCAAGCTGCTTGCTAAGTTCGATTTCGAGTTCATCTAGTAGAAATCCATCAAGGGGCAAACCATCACTAACCAATTGGCAGATGCCCTTCTTTCAGACAATCAACCTTTACAGTGTGAGTTTCCTGATGAATCTATCGTCGTGCTTTCCACCGATGATACCGTCTATCAAATGACCATGTTCTTTGATGGCTCCAAATGTCAACTCGATGGAGGTGCGGGAGTCATTCTCATCCCACTCAAAGGTGAGCCCATGCCTCTATCTTTCAAGCTCAAATTTGATTGTACCAATAATATGGATGAATATGAAGCCTTAATTTTGGGACTTCAAATCGCCCTTTCTCTCAGCATCAGGTCCATCAACATCTTCGGCAACTCACAACTTGTCATCAATCAAATCAATGGTTCATACCTCTGTAAAAATAAAAATTTTCAAAGGTATAAAAACCGTGTTGACACTCTTTTAGCCTCTTTCGACCATTACCTCTTGCAGACTATTCCTCGATCCATGAACAAGTTTGCTGACACCATGGCTTCTCTTGCCTCGCATATCCCATCTTCATCGTCTTCATCTAGAATTTTTGTCATGATGCATCGTGTGCCACTACCTTTATACATTTCTCCTAAAATCAACCATGTCAACACCATAGACTCTAGTCCATGAGATGATTGGTATAACGAACTTGTGGACTACTTATCTCATTCTGTCATTCCTCCCCATCTCTCTAGCAATGCTCGGTGAGCTTTCATCAAATGCACAACTCGTTACACCATGCTAGGGGGTCTTCTCTATAAGCGAGGCTTTGACGGCCTCCTTCTTCACTGTCTAACCTCCACTGAAGCCTCTCATGCCATAAAACAAGTCCACGATGGGATTTGTGGTGAACACTTCAGTGGGAATTTGGTTGCCAAGTGCATCCTTTGTCTGGGCTATTATTGGCCCACCCTTCATCAAGACTGTAGCGACTATGTTCGGTGTTGCATCAAGTGTCAGTAGCACTCTAACTTGCTTCATCTCCCCAGCCACGCCTTACAAGTCACTCAGGATTTCTATCCTTTTTCTCAGTGGGGCTTAGATCTCATCAGTGAGATTAACCCTCACTCGTCTCTTTGTCATCAGTCTATTATCACTGCCACTGAGTATTTCACCAAGTGGGTGGAAGCCATTCCTCTCATCTCCACAAAAGATGACAAGATTATCAACTTCATCAACACCCACATCATCTGTTGTTTTGGTGTCCCTCACAAAATTATCACCGACAATGGCAAGTCCTTCAAAAACAAAACTATCCAAAAACTCTGTGACTCATTTGGCATCAAGCTCAGTTTCTCTTCACCTTACTACCCACAAGCAAATGGGCAGGCTGAGGCTTCCAACAAAATTCTAACTAAAATTCTCATGAAGGTGGTCAACGACACAAGAAGGGACTGGCACATTCATGTTCCCTTCGCTTTATGGGCCTACAGCACTAGCATCCAAACCTCTACAGGTGCTACCCCTTTCTCTCTAGTGTATAGAACAGAGGCTGTCCTACCTCTCAAAGTATAGATCTCATCTCTCTGCATCTCTCTACATGACATTCTCTCCAATGATGACTTTCATCAAGATCACTTAGCTCAACTTGAGTTACTTGACGAACATCGTCTCGCTACCCTCAACCATCTCCATGTCTATCAAAATCGCATCAAGCGAGCCTATGACAAAAATTTGTGAGAACGAGATTTCAACATCAGAGACCTCGTCCTCAAAGAAAACCATCATGTCACCAATATGGAGTGAAGTAAATGAGGCAAGTTTGCCCCTAATTATCTTGGACCTTTCATCATCACGCACAAGTATGGGTCAGGGACTTATCGTCTATCTTCTCTCGACAGACGGCCAGAACCTGAGCCTCTTAATGCCTTGCATCTATGACCATTCTACTGTTAGTTGAGTACTCATCCACTTGACATTTAACTTGAGCTCATCCCTTGTGCAATCCCTGTCCTCTTAATCCTCATCCCTTTCAACCCTATTCCCCTAAACAAATCCTTTATATCCCTTTTATGATGTATGGATGCTTTGTCCTAATAAAAGGGATCCCTTGAACTTCTATAGTCTTGTCCATGACTCCAAATTCTATCAAAAAAAAATCAAGATGTCAAAACATATCCAAGGTCACCAAATCAAATCAAAAAGTAGACTGCTCCCTCGAAGGACAGCTGTACTATCATTGATGTAGCTAATAGACTACTCCCTCAAAGGACAGCTATTCAAATTTATATAAATCAAAAATATAGACCACTCCCTCAAAGGATGGCTATGACTAAACCTTGCTATAAATAGCACTTTCTTAGAATCTTCTCGCATCAATCAGCTTCACAAATGACCACAAAGCAAAATGACATCTCTATGTAGAATTCCCGCATTGATCAGTCTGCACCAAAAAAAAAATGGGTCATGGACTTGGCTTGTAGTTGTCTCAGGGTCTCCTATAAAAATGGGCAAGGTTATCCTTGTTCTTAAAATGGGTTACCCTATCCTCCCCCTATCATAACACCTGCTCAAGGGACTTCGAGCTCACTTTAATGTCAAAGTGATTTGATTACCACTCTAACACAACTCATGGTCAACGACGTAATGCATGAATGGGGCTCTTTGTTCTAACAACCCCTATCTATGTTATCATTCTGGTCCTTGTCAATGAAAGGGTGATTATGCCTTTCGCTTTCTACTTACACTTTGGTGACATTCAAACTTCATCATTTGTCAAACCAACTCAACCCAATCTCTTTTCAGACCACTCACATAGCCTATTCACACTAGTTTTTATGGACACCAATACACATGGAAACTATCGACCAGACACAATTTATGTTAAGCATAAACCAATACTTGCTGAAGCATAAATAGACCTCAATTCATTTTTAGCATACATCTGTCATGAATATGAAAATTGATAGGGATGAAAGACCCCTCAACCAATGTTACAGCATACACCATTTGGAAAAGGCTGTAACATCTTTTTCTCCTCATCATTTCAACACATGACCAAACCAATCATCGACCAATCTTCTCAACTAGTCTGAACTACATTGGTCTGAGGCCCTAAGACTGGGGCTATGTAGGTAGCACTCAGATGACATGACATCTTCTGGGGTTAGCTCGACCACCTCTATTTGTTCATCTCTCTGATGGACAAACCTTCTCTCCTTTGACCATGACATTGACCTCGACCAAGACCAATCAACCACTTCGACTCTTCCTCCATTTTTGGGAGAACTACATAGGCCTGAGGCCCTAACAATAGGGGATATGTAGGTAGCACTCAGTTGACATGGGGTCTTCTGGGGTTAGCTCAGCCATTCCTTCAGCGCATTTCTTCCATCACATTTTTTTCATCACCTACCAATCACATCACAAACAATCACCTATTTTCATAATCATTAGCATTAATCATTTACATCCATATCATTGATCATAATCATACATTCATCATCATATAATCACAACAATTTCAGCATCATAATCCTAAACATCATATCAAAACATGCATCAAAGTGCCATAAACATTAAACACATCCATACAATTTCTCATAACTCATGTCAATGCTCAAAATGATCATCATATATATTTCAAAATTTTATACAATCACACAATCTGTGCCTCTCTCTCTCTAAAAAATCAAGTACATCTCGCATCATCAGCTCGCAGGCTGGTATATACATCAAAAGTAACAATCTGGCCTCACGGATGTGGCTGTGGTGGTGGTGGCAGTGGCCAAGAAGATGTTGTATCCTCTCCCCCATCTGATCTATGCTATCTATGCAAATATGTAGCAGTCACCTGTGACATAGACTGCTACCGGCTCAGCTCTGCCCTCATATATGAGTATCGTTGTATCTGAGGAAACCCCCTAATAGCTCCCTCATAATATGTGATCTCATCCAATGCATTATTGTATCTAACTATAGATACAGTCTGTGGTGGACCCATCTGACCTACTATCGTGCCCTACACTGAACCCTGCAGTTGTGAAAAACCTGGCTACACTGACGCTGATTGTGTAGGCTACTGAATAGGCTATTGAGGTGGATGTTAAATTAGACCATGTCCTGCCAATGCCTATGCCTAGGTTGCAGCCAGCTGTCCCTGTAACAGAGTGACCTACCCTGTTAGCACTGCCACCTAGCCTGTCATCTCTATCACCTGTCCTGTCACCCCCACCAATTACCCCTACAAAACTATGACCTATCCCTACAAAATGGTCACCTGAGCTTGTGCCACGTCCCTCTCTTGTCGTGTTGTGTCCCTCTCCTCGTGGGTTGTATCCCAGTCCCTGGTGATAGCCTGCAGATCTAGCTGGGGACCCACCTATACACTTGTGTACCATCTTATCCACCATGCTGTGTAGGCCTCTGTACACCCTGGGTCAACTATCCCAAGTCCTACCAGCAACTCCTCAAAATATAGCCCCTCTATCTCCTCTAGCAGTGGAAGTGATGCCTCTATATCATCCTGCCTGTACTACAATAATGTGGGAGGTACATCCTGTAGCAACCCATACTAGCGCCACACTCTCTCTAATGGGATCCTCTCGAGCTCACCAGCTCACCTACCTCTGACCCATCGCATGCTCTAAGTCCCAACCATCTGCTCACCCTGGTCTCTGAATGCTGGATATACCAAGTATGGTCTCCAGATGATGTTTGCTAGAATCAGGGCCTCCAATACCCCTCTGTAGTGGTCAATATCTCTGACCACTCTGTCCACCCATGTCTATGCCATCACCTCACACCATCACCTGAATCTGACCCTAAAGCTGGCCTGGATTGCCACTGAGAGGCTGAGAGGTCATGTAACCATGATATGCTCATATGCCCAGTAGTGCAGAAGGTGGCCTACACACAGACTGTACCATCACTGTCGACTAATGCCCCATAGCTCTCTGTATACCTGGACTAAAAAGATGGGCACCCAGGTGAACACTGTCTACTACTCTAGCATGTCCATCAAAACCCTAGTCATGGCGATCGAGAACCTACCTCCCTCTGCATCTGGCAATGCATAGACTATGATGCCAATCATCATCAGGGCAGCCAGCCAATGTGCACCCTCATTCACCGCATACAAAGGCTCATAAGCAAAACTAGCTGAATGGTAGCTTGTCTCCATGACATGCTCCCCAAATAGCATAACCATGTGTATATCGTGCACCTCTCTTGAGCATGCATAAATGTTAGCTCCGTGTATCAGTAGCTACAAAATCTAGTACACGTCCTTGACTATGACCATCATCTCACCCGTGGGCAAGTGGAAGGTGTTGGTGGCATGGTCCCACCACTCAATCAATGCCACCATGAGGCTCACATCCTTCACCACTCTACAGTAGCATCTCAGCCTGCCTAGCCCCACTGCGCTCATTTGCGCCCACTCCTCGACTGTCACGCCTCTGCGCATCCACATCAGCAAGGTTAGGAGGTGATTCCATAGCATCAGAGTCTGCCTCACCTGCATCCATCAATAGTCAATCTCATATTAAAACTATTCTTACTCTTCCTATTTGATCAACCATTCTGACCATCTATGCCTAACCCAACACCTGAGAAGCCCTTGGCATAGCTTTGACCTTTCGACTTGATCATTTTTCACCACCCTTTCTACCCAGGTAGCTACCAACATCGATTAGCATGTTAGCAATGGCACTCACATAACCGATGTCAGTCACTTAGTAACCGACATCGGCAAGTGAGTAACTAATGCTGATCACTGGTTGGTTGACGTCGGCGAACCCATCGACATCGGTGACTGGTTCGGCCCTAGGGCCAAACGAGGTGAGCCCTAAATTTAGGGATTCCCCTTATAGACTCCCCAACCCCCTAAATTACTCCTAAATCATCCCTAATCTATCCTAGACCCCCTACCCACCTTCCTAGCTACCCTCCCCCTCAATTTCTTCCTAAAGCAACCAAAAATTTAAAAAACTAAATTAAAACAAAAACAATCAAATAGGGTTCAGAGACCCTCCTACCTCATCCCAGCACCACCAGCATGGTGGCACAATGGGTGCCACTGGTGGTGGACCTCCCGTGGGTCCTCTACTCCCCTCTGCCATCTCTTCCATACCAATGACTCTACACACACCTGTTGGCCCACACATGTCCCTGCAGCATCTAATCGACTCCCTCTCTCCACCAATGTTCCTCTGCCACCTCAGTGTGCTCACTCGATCAACTCTGGGTCACTTTCACTCAATCAACTCCAGAGCTCTTTTTTCTCTCAGTCAACAAGTAGCAAATGACTTTTGGTGGGCTACCAATCTGGTTTTGTCAAATTTGGTAGGCCATCGACGTCGGCATTTTCGTGCCCTAAGCTACCGACGTCAGCCAATTTCCACCGACATCAGTCCTTTTGGTCCATCGACATCAGTTATTTCACTGACGTCAGCATACTTCAAACCTCTTCATTGCCTAAAATCATGCCCCTAATCAGTCATTTCTCCAGACTAAGTCCTCTTGGCCTCCTGGGGCACCCTTAAGATCACTTTTGCCTCCGCTCGCCTTAACCACCAGACCTTGGAGATCATGACCATCTCCTCTGACGGCAACCACTTCCAAGATGACTTTGCCTTTGTTGTTTTTGCATGTATGCTACCTCATGAATGGTTAGCAAAATTGTGTGCAGACTATTTATGACCTTCACAAGTATAGGATCGCACGTCGGTCGATCCCCACTACTTGTGGCATTTTTGTGTTCCCAGGAGCACTTCCTGAGCTTGGGATACCTGAAACATGATGACCATTAGAGCTTCAGCTTAGATTGAATAACCTGATCAGCTACGACCAAATGCTGGGGCTCGGTTATTTCAATTTTGGCACTCCTCGACCTTGACCTGTGACAATTTGACCTGACCATCCCGTGAAGTGGTATACATGCAATCACGACTATTACAGCATTCACACTCACCCTCTCTCTATCCATCTCTCTGTCAAATTGACACTCGATCTCAGGTTCCCTTCCCTCGACTCTTTCTTTGAGGGGGGAACACCTCATCCCATACCTAGGGCAACCAACTCCTATTTTTGTCTTGTAGTTCGTCAAGAACAACCAACAAGACAAAAAGGGGCAAATGTAGACACTAAAATCGTGTCTACCCCCTAGGTCATCTTTCACCCTTGGCCCCCCTTGGCCCATGTCCTAACCCTTGTCCTAGCTCCCTCCATTTATCAAATTAAAATAATTAAATATTTGGCCCTCTTCCACCTCACCCATGCCCCCTTGATCCCCTCCTTGGATGCCTCCACCTCTCTCCTAGCCTTTATTTCCCAAATCTCTCCTTTATCCTTCCTCTCGCATCCATTTATGCCTTCCTCGACCATCTTCCCATGGCCCCTTGACCTGGCAGCGTGCAAGAATGGACAGAGGCTAATTTTAGCCTCTATCCTCATTCTTCAGCCACCAACGTCAGTCATTATGCGGCTGACGTCGGTGGTTCTGTTGGCATCGACAGCCTTCAAGACCATTCTCTGCAACCATTCTATAGCCCCCCCATGAACAAAACTCTCTTGACACTTTTGCATTCATATTTTCTTCTCCTCCCCCTCGTACAGCAACACTAACAGCTATAAGCATCTTACAGGAACAGCTCCAAGCAACATCTCCATTTGCAGGTCCTTCAATAGCTCCGACAATAGGTTTTTCCATTCTTCAATCAGTAAGCAAGAGGTAAGCACAGTGTTATTTTCCATTTTATTTCTTGTTTAATCTATCTATTTAATTAATCACTGCCAAGACCTTCCCTATCCTTCCCCTGAGAGGCTGAAAGGCCTTCTTAGACCCCTGCCTCTCATTCATTCCCCTTTGTGCTTCTGGTTCCCAACCAGTCACTTTCCCAGACAACACTCTCAGTCCCTCAGACCCAAAACAAGTCCCTCAGACCTCTAGGCAATCTCTCAAACCTCTAAATAGACCTCCCTGACCCTCAGATGAGATCACAGTCCATTTCGCATACCAAAAACCAACCTGTAACCCGACAAGACCCTGTCTAAGATTACTGCCCCAACTGACCTCGTCCATTTCCCCTACCGATGTCAGTGACTGTGCCAAAGCAGATTGCTTCTAAACAGGTACGCATTTGCCTTAATTTCTTTCTTTCTATTTTTCATCATTTATCACTTTCTATTTCTGATCAGCATTCTATTTTTAATAGTGGACTGTCATCCTCCAAGAAGCCTTTGCGCTTCTAGGACCAAGTTCTTGCTTGGCAGTCCACCCTTTTGTCATCTAACATTTTTCGTGTTTATTGTCTTTCTCTTTCAGGTGTCATCCTCCACAACCAAAGAGGAGTTCTCACAATTTCTAAATTCTAGTGCGCACGTCTATAACTTGGGTATGTACAAACCCTCGTCCTTCTTCTTAGTTTCTCATCTTTCCTTTCTTGAATGTAAAAAGCAAATCTAGCATAGAAACAACTACCATCCATACTCTATGAATCAACTCCAAAGCTCGTATCAACATACAGAGTATCAAAAACTGTAGCTTTGCTATCCAACTCCTTCGTGCCAAAAGAAAATGCCAATGAAACTAAGTCCTCAAAACTATCCACTACATTCTCTTGGGTGTCATCTGCAATAATTAGATCCTGGGACTCTTCTACAATCTCTAAATCTAGAGTGTGAATGCTGGACATACTCATATCATCATCAACATGTGCCTTGACTGTAAAAGAAAGCTTAGTCCCTGCCACATGCGCTAACTCCTAAACTGAACTCACCTTAAGACAAAGCTCATCCACATGTCTCTCAGAATCCTGGAGAGCCAACTGAGTACACACCAAGGAATTTTGAGTATCCTCCTGCTCATGAGAAAATCGGTCAACCTCCTCTACCTTCTTGTTTTGTGATGTGGACCCTTTAAAAAAGGATGTCATGCACCGTACTAATTTGGCTTCAAATGTAGGGTCTGAAAGAAATTCATTCATCCTCTTCTAGTTTTTAACAAACATTTTCAAACTTTGTTTCAGCTTCTTCATATCCTTGTCCCACTGTGTCTGAGTATGTGGAATAACCATGGTTACTTCACTGATTCAATGTCTAATCTACCCAACAAGATGGTAGAATATTGCTCTGATCTACCCAACAGGATGGCAGGAATTTGGCTCTGATACCACTGTAATATCCCCAACCAATAGGGACTCTAGAAAGACAAAAGCTCTGATACCACTGTAATATCCCCAACCAATAGGGACTATAGAAAGACAAAAGTTCTGATACCACTGTAATATCCCCTATTTCCCTTCAATTCTAAAACTAGATATTTTTCTAACTATTTCTCTGTATTTTGCTTTTTGATATTTTACATGAATAAAGATATGATTTTACAAGATAAATTCAATTAAATAGATAGACAGTAGTATAATCTGTCAACTAGCTAATCAATGCTCATATTATTCTTCAGAATGATTACAATAATGAATCTCTGGCATGCATATTAAGTAATACAAATATCGTCTCAAAACCTAATCTTTTACAAATCTAGAATAGTTCTCAGGTTGTTGTGTCAAAAATAGAGTCACCGACGTCAGTTATTCTGCCATCATCGGTCGATAGATTGCCGACATCGATCTCTATCGATCGGCCACTCTGTCGACATCGGTCTTCAGTCGGTTGATGTCGGTATCTGGGATGCCGATGTCGGTCTCTACACTTTCTTGTGTCCTACAACTGCTAACGGCATCCTTCTTCAATCTATGATTTTGTTGGTATGGCCTGGTACAGATCCGTATGGATTCCATACAGTGGTGAAATACAATATAGCACAACCTATATGCTAGACCCTGATCTGAAGAAATATGGGCTAATACAAAAGATCTATATCTGGGTAATCTTTGAATCAAAACCTAATGAAATAAATCCCTGTAAATACCTATGATAACTTCTGTGTGAAGTTATCTCTTAGCTTGGCAATAGATCAGTTGATATCTCACAGCCTCTGAATCGCACACACTGAAGAGTGGACGTTCTCTAATGCAAATGGAATCCTGGAACCCTTGGCTCAGTCTTCACAGAAGAATTCTTCAACAATCAATAATCAATAATCAATGGATAATTTGCCTCCCTCCAATAAGAAACCCTTATATCCTCTAAAAAGGTGTGCTTGCCCTAATTAGGGTTTCATAATTAAGAATTAGGGTTTCTTAATTAAAAATAGGCCAAATAATTAATATTTAATTAAATCAATCAAATATTAATATCTCCCTCAATACATGTCAGATCCTCAAACCGTCTGAAGCTGGTGAATCAGAGAGTGATTTTGCACATGACCATACCAAAACAAGGGTGCTCTGATGCATGTCAAATATCCCTAAATAATAGGAGCTTAAGAAAACGTGTCTGAAAGAGCCCGAATGAAAGCCAACTGTATAAATTCTGCTAATCGAAGCCAAGCTAAGCTCTTTCATGACCCTCTATCCATCCTATCAGCCTATGAGGGTCACATAATAGGCTAACCATCAACTCTGAACATGTCAACTAAAAAGGGAACATGAAAGCCTTGCATTTACATCTCTTTCATTGTTAAAACAAGGTTCAAACCCACTTTTGTGTCTCACTTAAGCTCATCCCTTAGTTCATTGACCTTCCTTTCTATCTCTTTTGAGATCAATTGATTATATGGAACCTTATGATTCATCTATGATAGTAATAACCAAATCCTAAATATGGGTACCCCATATCTACCCATATCATGATTATCATGGATAATTTTCATCTTTTTCATAGAAGAAATCCCATGGATAGTTTTTCTAAAAACCCCTTTCTCTAACAAACCTTCCATGTCTAGATCCTACTTCTTCATGGGTAGACCTTTCATGCCTAAATAGACTTGTCCATGCCTAATCTCAGTCTAAAATATATCCATACTTCAAAAATAAATAGCAAACTTCTGCCTCAAAGGACATTTGCCACATCAAATCAAAAGTTGCTTAAAATAGATTGCTCCCTCGAAGGGCAGCTATTCAAAATAAAATCTTCAACCACTCCCTCAAAAGATGGATAAAACAAATATTCATTATAAGCTTCCCACATTGATCAACTTCAAAAACTTATAAATAAAAAGTAATAAATCAAAATCCAAAATTAGTAGGCCACAATTGGCTTTTATATCTATTAATTGTAGACTTCTCACATCGATCAGTCTACCTACTATCCAATCAAGACTATAATTGAATTTTATAGCACAAAGTAAAATTATCATATTGATTAGTCTACACATTATTATACAGCATACCAATGGCATGGACTTGTTTTCTAGGGTTCTTTGGTTGCATATGGAAAATCCAATCACTCCACTAAAGATTTCATTTTCTTCTACCTACATATTCACATCCCTAACTATCACCTACAACCCCAATGAACCTAGGGGATTATGAGATTACTTGGACTGAAGTGGTCAAGATACTAGTTATCTCAATAAAGCACATTGCCATGATGAGTTTGATAGGTTTATGTTCACTAAGACATTCCAACTATGGATTCATATTATTCAATTCTTGCTAGTAGAGTACCATGCCCCTTTTTTATCCAAAATGTGGAAATGCATGTTTTCCTCTACCTATACCAACCCAACATCCATTCATCAAGAATTACATTTTCTTAACATTATCATTCACACTATCCCATAAATATGATCATCAATCAAATTAATATTACTATCATGCATAATAATAGTATCATCAATGACCAAACAATCATACTCATCATCAATCACATAATAAAATCCATAATCAATAATCCATAATCCATAAATCTACATCAAAATAAATAATCATAACTAACATCATAATCAAAACATCATCATATCACCATAATCATCATCTATAATATCTAAAAACATCATCACTCATATTCAAACACATCATCAAGACATAAGAATCCATCTCATCAAAATATAAAGCTAGAAAACATCTCAATACATCTACAACATCATATATATATAAACAACCAAAACATGTCTATACATGAAATATAGATCACTCATAAATACATCTCGCATCTTCAGTGCACAAGATGGTATCAAAATCATGAACAAAAGTCTATAATATGTGTATCATGATCCTAGGGCACCACTATCACTGGCCCCTCATGTACCTACACCTATCCCACTACCTATACCTATCCCAGGTGGAGCCCCTATCAACTAACTTGCTACTATCACCCACTGACTTGGGGTTGCAATCACTGATCCACCTACCAATCTAATCTGATACTATCCCCATCATGGCTCATTAGGACACTATCTAACACAATGCCCTCATAATAGTGTAACTCATGTATGGTCGCTAGATATCTATCATGAGTAACAAATCTTGGGGGGCACTCCAACTCTACCAGTTTACCATAGTAAATCTCTCTCTTATGTCATTATCCCTAATGAGACCCTCACCTAATCTCACTCTCCTATCATTATGATAAATTATCCCTATAAAATGGTCATCTAACCCTATAAAGTAGTAACTTAGACTTGGGCATGATATCTCTATATTTTAACTCCTCCCAGCTGACCCTAAAGAGTGGAAATCTACCCCTATAATAATGTTATCTAGGCCTATGCTAATACTAATGTTGCTACTACCTATGGATCCCCCTAAGCTAGTCTCCCTACTGGATCAACATCCATAGGCCCCTGGCCTCCATATCCTAACTCAAAATCAATGGTTGTGTACCTCCCCTAGAACTAAGTAGGATAATCACCTATGAAACCTACATCATCCCCATCTCTCAGAGGCAACTCCTTATGATCAAGCTCCTCCTCCTATGCCTATGGCTCTAGTAAATAAAACTCTACATCCTCCCTCTTGTATCACATAGAATCCTGAGGGATACCCTGAGTTAGCCCAAACTGATATTGTACCCACTTAAAGGGGATGCACTTTGTATCCCCATCTCACCTCTCATAGGCTCATCTCTAGATTTTTAAGGATAAGGTGTGATACTTGTACCCAACCCCTACTGGCCAAGTCTAATATGGCCTCTAGACTATGTCATCAGTAACTAAACCCTCTAAATCTCCTTTAAACCACTCAATCTATCTCAAACCACCACTAGTACCTATCATAGCCCCATCTCTCCTCCATCGATAAAATCCAACTACATAATTCGTTGATTGAAATCCCTCTATTGGAAGGCCCAAGGGTCTTAATACCCATATGTGCTCATAGGCCCAGTAGTGAAGTACAAATCCCACACTGATGCCATAATGCATATGCACCCTAAACCCCCATAAATATTTATATATCTATACTAATAAAACCTATGCCCATCTAAATATTATGCCACCCAAAAATAACTCCACCAACACCCCCAAAAACACACCAAGGTATCTCCCTCTAATAGAATCTAGCAATGCATAATAGGTAACCACTAACTACAACATAGTCAACAAATGTCTCTCTTAGAGCTCTTTGGATAGTGACCTAATATTGAACCCTTTAGAGTGGAATTATGCATTACTCTATCATCTCCATATAGTATCACCATGCACTCATCAATCTCCTCCCCCTCTATATGGTAGATGGGATCACCACAAATGGGTAGATGTGTGATCTGGAAAACATCCTCTAATAGGCTACTCATCTCCCCTATCGATAACCAAAAGGTATTCATCATCAAGTCCCATCTCTTGATGAGGGTGAATATCATCACAACATCTCTAAGAAGGTGTTGGTAATGTCACATCTCTCCAAACCCCATAGTCTACATGTGATTTTATTCCTTCACTAATATGGCATCCCTCACCTCTATAAAAATATCTAGCACTTGATCCCATAAATGAATCTAATCACATGCCTGTAACCATAAATGAGGTAGGTAAAATTCCCTATCTCATATAAATATATTTCAAATATAATCTCAACCTACCCTTTGAACACTAATTCTACTTCTAAAACCCCTATTCTATAACTTACTACATTTCTAACCCAACCCATCTCCTACATATTCCAATTCACCAACCCACTAATTCTTTAAAACTCAATCCCTTTTGATTCTTCCCAACCCCACCTATATTGCTTCTCAATCATCCCTTCAACATAACTCTAGACCCCCTTGAAAATTTTCCCTATTTTTTCTATCCCATCAACACCCATCTTACCTCCAACCCACCCTAACTCTAACAAAAATACACCCCACCCTATCTTCCATCCACCCCAACTCAGGCATCCTACCCCAACCACTCAATTGTTGGTAGTTTTCCCAAACCATTGACAATCCCTTTGAGGTCATTTTTCCCTAAGGTTGACCATCACTAGTTAGCTTTAACCACTGATAGTCACTACTAGGTGACCACAGGTAGAAAGCCTCAACCCCCTGACCTCTTCCCACATCCCTAAAATCCCTCTATTCCACTACAAACCCTCTCCCCCACCTTTAACACTTCCAACATACATCTACAAACAACCTATTCTTACCACAACCCTATTATCCCTTTATTCACACTACACATCCCAAATCCTAGCCCAACATTTATCAACATCTAAATCTCTTAAACTACCATCCATTATTCTATTTTTTCCCATGACATTCACACACTACACTTTATTTTTAATTTAAAACATGACATACCTCATTTCATGATCGATGACACCACTTCAATCTATGCCTAGCCACTTATCTTCGATCATCTCCTACATCCATCTCGACCCCACTATCCCTCTCACACTCTAACCTTGTCTCAATACCTCACTAAAAATTATATGCACTAGCAAGCACACTTCATACAAAACATACAGAATGAATAAATCATCAATGGCCTCATTTGCAAATGAGGACAAAACTTCATTTATTGACCTTTTTTTACCATGGTTTAGGGTTTTCCCCTAATCATTGATGGTTTCCTAACCATCAATAGTTGACCCTAACCATCAATGATTACCTAACCATCACCGGTTAACCCCAATCATCGTTGGTTAGGATTCAATATTTTTGTACCACACTTTTATTATCCTTTCCCTCATCTTAACCTATTCAAAAGTCCCCTTCTCCCTCAACATCCCAAGAACTACATTAGGCCTAAAGTCAATGTTGGATCAATTATCCCTGGAACTATGTAGGTAATGTTTTCTTACCTTGTGCATCAAGAGTTAGCTTAGCTACTATCTACCCAACCCAACCTACCCACCACATTACCCATGTCCACCTTGATGTGGGCCTTTGATAAACTTATTTTCATACTTTATGATGACTTTGCTTTGGTCATCCTAAACACTTTGCCTAATTTTTCCATGTTAAATGCACCACCTTGTGCGTGACCCAATTATTCATGTTTTTCTCAAGAACACTTCCTACCTTGGATACCTAAGCAAATACCAACCTTTTCTAGGAATCCATGATAAGTTGACCTGATCAGTTATGATAAATGTTGGGGACTGGTTACCTTGTCATTTATCTTAGAACTCAACCTTATTTTTACCAACATGGTAATGTTATTCCTTGCACATGGTTGACTCTTGAACTTTATTTCATTTTTTATGAATACTTATGTCTCCCATGACTAACCTTCTACCCTTCATTATCTTTTTTTATCAAACCCTGACCCAATTCAAACTTTATCTTATTGCCTTCTAGTTTGAGGGGGAACACCTCCTCCCTCCTTCACTCAGGGCAACTAGACCTAAACCTTGACTAACCACCTATTTTTTTTCTACATCTTGCTTAAAAGTACACAACAAAAAGGAGCAAAATATATACACCTAAAAACTACATAATGATAGTTTTTGATGTTATTTTAACCTGTAGACCTTTGATCAATTTCATGTCTAGTAAACCACCTAATCTATTGACATTTATTTATAATTTTTTTATAATAAATAACTTTCTACACACATCACTTAAATCATGACTTTTTTACCCATTTTCTTGTGGCCCCTCTACTTTTATTGGTTAGGGTAATCATTGATGGTTGACCCTAACCATCAATGATTGGGGTCACCCAAACTTGCCTTAAGCATTTTAAAGCATTTCCATCTTTAGTCAAGATTAGTATCTTATAGAATGGAAACTTTCATTAACACCAAATTTTAAAGATGAATGAAAATAGGCAACTTCATCCCCTCCCAACTTAGCAACTTTCCCTCAAGCTTCTCTCTCCTTAACAGTTTCATGTTAGAAGTACAGGGCTCTTGGGAAAGTTATGGGTCTAAAAATATGCATCTAGGCTCTCTTTTTTTCTTTGTGTAGGCATTAAATAACCCAAAACTCTATTTTCATGACTTTTGAAGGCTAGAATATTGTTATGCTATCTAACTCCTTTAAGGTTTTCACTTCTCCCACTTAACATCATACAGGTATTCTAGTATTTGTTTTAGCATTTATTTCTATATTAAACTTCCTTGTTTAGATTAGTCCACCTATACATCATCCCTTACCCTCAAAACTCCCATTTCACCCTCTACCATTAGTCATATTTTGGTAACTCCATTTCCACACCTTACCTAGGTCCATACAGGTAACTATAGTCAGTTACTCTAACCATCACCAGTTATAGTAACCATCATTGGTTATATAACCATCACTAGTCAAGCTAACTATTACTAATCACCCTAACTATCGATGGTCACTGTCATAAAAAAATAATAGAATTTTATTTCAGACCCCTTCAACACCCCACCAGACCCTCTTTTAGTTTCTATACTATTTGCAGGCTCTGTTTTAATTTTATGGACCTGACCTTGGTACACGGGTATGTAATTTATTTTCTTTTATACTTACTTTCCTATCATTTGAATGCAAGTATATTTATTATATTATTTCCAACTTAATTATCTTAAAAGTGGATTGAAAACCTCTTAGAAAGCCTTGCACTTCTCAGATCAAGCCTATGCTAGGCAATCCACTCAACCTACCATCTAAAAAAAATTATTCTAGTCTTCTTATGATTTTTAGGTAGTCCTTCTTAGCCAAAAAGGAGTCCTCACATTCATCTAGATCAATTCATGCATTCTACTAGGTATTCATCTACACACCCTAATACTCACTTTATTTTATCTACTTTCAAAACTAAGAAATGAAGGAAATAAATTGAAACAAATGGTTTGTGCTAGAACTTAGCATACAATAGTCTCACATCAAATATGTAACATCAAATTTCATACACATAAAGGTTAAACATCTGAATAAAAATTGGAATTTCAAAGGTCTAGGCCAAAGTGTTCCAAATAAGGTCTAAACTAGGAAAGAGAAAAGAGTTGTTAGGTCTTTTATCCAAACATGGAGTCAAAAGCTAAGCTCAAGCAGGCTATGCTATGACTTTTGGCTAAATGATGTCAAAATATAGGCTTGAAACAAATGCATGATGTGATATTGATTTGATCTAAAAAGTTTGGAAACAACTTTGACATAGACCCGACACACAAAATCAAACATAAACATGATCGGTTGGCATAATCCATAAGGAAAAAGACTCTTGGATAAATCTTGTGTTCTCCCAAAGAAAGGCATAAACAATTATTAAGATAGGCTTTGAACAAATAAATAATAAATAGTCATCAAGTTTGGTCAATCAATTAATCAAAGTTATGTAACACAAAAGAGAAAGATTTATATATCAGCCCCATGAATTGAAGCCTAAATAGAAATCAATCAATTTTTGAATTCAATATTGATAAGTTTAATTAGAAACTCAGCGTTGAAGACTAGGATTTGATAAAATAATCTAGACGAGATTGGATAGCATGATGGCACACAAATAAGGTCCAAATGGCATATGTGACATGGTTTTAAACAATGGTTTTGGTACAAGTCAAATGAGTTTTGAAATAATTTGAGTAGCATAACAACATTAGCATTCTCTAATGATGTGATCAATGTTATGTTTCATAGACTCAAAGGTACCAACTCAATATCTAATTTGGGTAGCATAACGGTACCCTTATCAACTCAAATGATATACACACATAAATTTTGACAAATATCTAAGGCAAAAGTGTGCTATCAAATGGACTCAATATAAATGGTAAAATAAGATGGATAGTATAAAATTTAGACTAGGACTTAAAATCCTTAGTGATATGTAAGATGATTTGAGTCCTAACAAATGATTATAATGATTTTGAGTCTAAAAAATTCCCTAAATTGAAATTGGGAATTGAATTCAAGTTAAAACAAGTCCAGTGTAAAGTGGCAAACCCAATTTAACACATCAACCTTTAAAACTTGGAAAATTCTAATTTTGAATTTAAACTATCAATGGGGGGGCTTAAGAAAATGTGGCAAATAGTTTAGACTCAAATGGACAATATGATTGTGCTAAATTTGAATATATGACACAAAGTTTATAATAAAATTTTGAATAAGGAAAAAGATGATTTTCACTTGGGTAGCATAATGCCTCCTTACTCAAGAAAATGTTGAAAAATGTGTTTAGTTATGTAACCATTGGTTTACAAAAAAAATTTACTCCAAACAATACCAAGTAATCTAAGACAAAGACTAATTAATTAACTAATTATCTTAAATCCTAAATTGACAAGATATGGCAAAGTGGGGTTAACTAACAAATAATTTTTTGAACATCTAGATGGATCAAATGCACAAGACTTTCACATCAAAATGCAAGAGAAGCAACAAATTAATTGGGTCCATATCACTTAGATTGTTGTAAAAAGGTCTTTCCCTTTTTACGACCACTACATCCATCACGCATTCAGTGTAGTGCGATGTACAATGTGCTTAAACGTCTCAGGCTTAGCCTCAATGATAGGACATGGTTTAACCGCTAAAACCACCATTCGAGTGGGGTGATCCCAATTTATATACCCCATATGGAGAGGGGTTGAAGATGATGCTGGGAGATGAATTTTCAAGTCAAGGATTCCCTAAATAACTTATGGGAGGTGATGAAATCTCCCTCATAAGCCAATATGCAATGAAAGTAAAAACTAAGTAAAAGAGATTTAAGGTTATTTCTAGATCATCCAAGCCATGTAGGTCTTAGAGAGAGCCTTCATAACTTCTCTTTTATGCCTTTTGACTAAGGTAATTTTAAATGAATTCGGTGATTTTGATCCCACAAGTTCCCTATTAGGGATGAAGGGAAAGCATACACGCGCAACTCCCTATTTGCTTAATCAAAACTAACTAAAGAAAGAAAGATAAACAAAATAAAAAAACTTAAAGTGTGTTCAATTTTAAATCACTAAATGAAATGTATGGTGATGTTCTTTAGCCCCTTAGCTTTAAGTTGTAAAAACTTGTAAATAAAAACTATAAATTATTCAAGTAAACATCTAAATGTTTCTTTAAGAACCAAAACAAAAGTTCCTAATCTCTTTTAATCACTAAAAAAAGAGGTTGAAAAGATTAGATGAAGCTTTTTTTATCACTTCTCAAGTTGGCCCTACAAGGAAAAATTCATATTTTTGTTTAGCCTTGAATCACTTTTCTAAATGAAACAAATAACTTTGAAAATTGATCTCTCAGGTTTCACATAGTGCAATCCCACTACTCCACTGTGCAATCCTGCTACTCTACAAAACTGTGACTTGAACAATTAATATCATTACTTAGGTTAGTTAACATAAATCCAAAATATCACTACTCAAGCTAACAATACCATAGGTCATAGTGAAATATCACCACTATGAGAGTTATGGTATTTATGGTTAACTGCTAATGGATTACCTACAATACCATGACTCAGATAGGCAATATCATGACTGTCAAGTCATGGTATTGCAATATCATGACTGTCAAGTCACAGTATTACAATATCAAAACTTTCAAGTTGTGTCATTACAATATCTCTACTAGCGATTCATGGTATTGTAATATCTCTATTTAGAGAGTAATAATGTTGTAATATTACTACTAGCAATTCCCAGGGTTGAGATATCACTACTTGTGAGTATCCATATTATAATATAGCTACAGGATCTATAGATAGAGATAATTTTAGTATGAAAACATAGTTTAAACATAATATCGTGACTTAAAACAACAAACTTGTGACTGTATCAGTGGAAAGATTTTGGTCTAGAGGAAAAAAATGTGACTCCATAGTGACAAAACCATGACTTCTAGAAAAATAGATTTTTGCTCAAATTTTTACTCTTGGCTCCCACACTTCAATATCATACATGACAAAGGTTAATATGTTTCTTGTAGGTGTTATTTGATCAAATTTATGAGGCTAGGTCCTACTGGGCATGCTATTTGTGAACATAGTATTGCAATAAAGAGATATTAGTATGGTGTTAGTGTATGAAACCAAATCCAAAACAAAACACACTAATGCTAAAACCTTAATCCTATCTCAAGAAGGGAGCATCATAACAAAACTAAATTCAAAATCACAACTCTAATGTAAAATATAAAGGATCCTTTACCTTCCTTAGATGTTCCAAATAGCTTGTTGAAGTGGCTTGTTTAACTTGTGCTCAATGAGTTCTCATCAAAGGAGTTGTTTAGCTCATTCTCTCCTTATCACCTTTGGAATTTTGTTGACCTTTTCTTGGATCAAAAATTAGGTATGATAACACTACATAAATGGCTTGAGAGGGATTTTTATAATTATAATTTTACACTAAAAGAGCTTTTAAATTCAATAGGCAATGCCTCCTATTTATAGATTTTGCAAAACGATCAGAATGAACCTAAATCATCCATCTCAAGATGAAGATGTGTGGCTAAGGATAAATTCAATTTTGGAGGCTAAATTTAATAAATTACCTCATAAATATCTGGGATCAAGAGGCATGGAAGGGCTTAATGAGCAATGGGAGGGATTAATTAGATATTTTATTCATTTATGGCCTAAGGATGCCTTCCTATGAAATGATGTCACTTGATGATGTAGGAACTCATAAACAATTTCCAAAAATAAATATTCAACAAGTTACATGGAAAATTGACTTAAGCTTTTGATCCAAATTAATTAGTCTTAAACATGATTTATCAATTTTGGGGCAAATCTTGGCAATTGGTGCACAAATTAATCAAATAGATTAGAATGTCATATTATTGGCTTAAATTTTGATTAGATTGGAATTAATATGTAATGTTATATGCATTAGATCCTCTATCCCATTTAGGATGTTGTTGACACAAGATAACAAAGGCATGTGTCTCGTATAAGAAATTTAGTAGAAAATGGCAATCTAGAGCACCCAAGTGTGAAAATATCATTTTGAATCAAAATGATTTGATCAAAGTTAGCCATATCATAAATTAACTTGCCCCATTTAGTGATACCCTCACCAAAATTATCACTTATATATAACAATTTCAACCCATTTAATTTATTTTAGTATTTTAGGCCAAATTATGTATTTCGATAGAAATTGGTCAAATGCCTGGTTGGAGGTTATTGGTGGCTAGTTTTAGGTGTCTACATTGGTGAAGTAATTGTAGTTAAAATTAAACCTAATAATTAGAACTTTGACATATGAATAAGAGAATTTTTTTTTTTGATAGGTAAGTGAAAATATAACACATAACCATGCAATTTTGTTTCGATCCATTTATATTAATGGAAATACTTCGTGAATTTTAAGTTTGACATTTTATTTATTTTAAAATTATTCTTCTTAAAAATCAAAACTATCATCATATCCCACAATATTTCTTTCAAAATTGAAAAAATGCATATACATTAAATAGAAAACATATATACCCCACAAAATTAAAAATTGTTAGAATAATAAATTACTATCTCAAATTCCAAGAGGTTGTGCATACACGTAATATTAAATAATTGGTGTATTAGTGACTAATGGTAATTGTATATTTTTGTAAACAATGAATAATTTCTTCTACCATGATGTGTTAAATGTGATGGACTATGACTCATGAAGCCTATATATGTAACCTTCATGTTTGACCAATATTAATGAGCATATTAAATATTTCATTATTGTATCACATCAAGAGTAAGGATATATAGGAGAAGTGATAATTTTATTAAGGAGCCTTGGGCACTAAGATTTCTTGCATTTGAAAGGAGAAATGCACCATTTCTTTCTTTTTCATTTTTTTCTAGATATATATATATATATATATATATATATATATATATATATATATATATATATATATATATATATATTTTTATTTTTTTTCTTTTGTTTTTTTAAGATCTCCAAAACATTCTAAAATTTACTTTAGAGGCATACAAATGAGGAAGGAGATTCATTGAAATTTCAAGGAACATAGGATTTCATGTGGAAATATTTAGATCTAGATTGATTAGGAAATAAATCAAATGGAAAGTGAAAAGAAAAGAAAGACGAGCACCATTGCACTTAAATTATTTTTATTCACATGTGCAACCTTCAAGAAACATAAGAATATTATTATTTTAATTTATTTCTTTCTTTCTTGAGACAAGATCTGAAAAATAAACAAATAAAAATCTATTTTTTTCTTACATAGTGGGGAAATTTTTTGGAGATATTGTATAGATTTATTTTCATAAAATTATGACTATATTATAAAAGGTTTTTCTCCTTAAATGGTGTTTCATTTATCCAATTATTTCATTCCTGGAAAGAGCACTTCAATATTTTTCCAAAAGATGGTCGCATTAAAGATTCTAAGCAGTATCTAACGAGATATCATGCTCTGAATTCATTCTTATGGACCTAATTTTTTACAATTGTTTTGTGCATAGCCTATGGAATAAAAAATAAAAAAATATCTCTGTTCTCATGATATAAAATTATGTTTTGTCTTATGTATTTGAAAATAAAAAATATATATTTATTTTTATACATATTTTTATTTTTATATCTATGGCATAAAGCAAGAAAAGATTTTAAAAAAAACTCAAAATGAGATTCTCAAATCTCATTCACAAAATTCATTATTAGTGGTTCCTTTGGTTCACATTTATGAGTCATGCCATTGTTCTTAAACTATTACATCCATAACCTAATATAGATGCAATAATAATGTTTGTGGTATCACCCCTATAAATCATCCGGGAGAAATAAGGCAAATAATTTCATTGAATCTTTCCTCTATTACCCATTAACCATGATCATTAGGCATAAATCCTAATATATGGAATATCTAAGTGTATAAAGAAATTATGTCCATGTATAAGAATTTCCACTAAGTAGGTGCCATTGATCATATGAATAGTTTTCATGTATTATCTTTATACCATGTACCACTCTATTCACATGTACATTAATGTCTCTTACATGCATTAATTGGTATCTAAAAAGGATGAGCTTATTTCATGTATCTAAAAGTATATAATAAGGGTGAATATATTTAGAGGCTTGGTATATCAGACAATAATATAAATAAAGGAATACTATTTAGGGTGATAATGAATAAATCCATCTCCCTTTATCAAATTATTTGCAATGGCTTCCTTATGTTAAAACTTTGTGGACCTCACTCCTTGCATTAGGTGAATTAGACCTTTAAATTTTTTTAAAATAATGACAGTGGTAGTAACACCAATGATGTTCAATCAAAATTTTTAACTTTTTTAAATGTTGATAGTGGTAGTGAATCTGATGATGGTCTACCAATGCCTCCAGTACCACCACCTATCAGAGTTTTAACTTTTTCATTTGGTGATATTGGGAAGGAAATTGATGATGGTCAACCAAGACCTCTAGTACCACCACCCACTACTCAATGTACTCCTAAGTGGTATACTAGTACAATACTAGATGATAAATTATATGGAGTCCCTGACACATCTAGTTCAAGACCAAGGACTCACAATATGACTTGTGAAAAGGTAAACATGGTCCTTATGAGCATAGTTACAAATATATTTGAGCCCTCTATAGTAATATAATCCAAAAATTCAAAACATTAAAAATATTCCATGGATGTATAATATCAGTCATTGATTAATAATAAAACTTTTAAACTTGTTGATCTTCCACCAGGGAAGAAACCCTTTGGATGTAGATGAATATTTAACACCAAGTACAAGGAAAATGGTAGCATAGATAAGTACAAAGTGAGACTTGTAGAAAATGGATACATTCCAAAATAATGCATTGACTATGAGGAGACATTTTCTCCCATAGCCAAGATTAAAACTATAGACATCTCAATTCTCCCACCCTAACTTTGACACTCCACTTCCAACACTTTCAACACCCCACTTTTGACACTTTCAATAAATAGCAATAACATAATTGCAATGACAACATGACCCCTATCTAACATTAATCATAATATGACATTTCACACCATAACCCTATGTAAATCCCACTAACATTACCCTCTAGATTAATAAACTAATTAATCATTATTAGTTAGTTGATTAGACTTAATAATAAAATTTATGCCCATGAAATCAAATAAATAAATAAATCAAATCATCACATCTCAAATAAAATCACAAAATACCAATTAAAAATTAATCAATCAATCCCATTCCTCATAAAGTCAAAACCATACATCCTTAACCTTGCTCATTAAATAATCAAACCCCCTCATTCAATGATAATGTTAACTCAATCTCATCCATCTAATTCTAAGCAATCTTGACCATTCATTTCCCCCATCCAAAATATATAATGTTATACCTTCATCCCTTAATTTGAATCATGATAAAAATATTGGATAGTCTAAGGATATCATTTTCATTGTATAAAAGATCCTTTATATCATCTTATAATCTAATCAAACATTCATCGTCACTCATAAGGACATGTTACCAAAAAATATTGTGTAAAATCCATTAAGCAACTATAATCAAAGTGAGAAAATCTAAAAAATAATGAGATCTTCATAATAATTGATGGTATAATTCTCTTTCTTATCTCAATCATAGGTATTTATCCTTAATTTATAGTATGAATTGATTTAATTACTTTTTTTATTGCATAACTCTAATTTTTGCATATTACATTATTGGTACATCCAGTGGTACTAACCCCATTTTATTTTATATTTAATCTTTGTGTTGAAGTGTATTCTTAGTTGAATATAAATTATAGTCCTATTAGCTTCAAATTTCATCAAATTTTACAAATTTAGATATATAATTTTGTTTTATGCAAATTAACGTGTTATGTGTAGTGGAACTTTCATCCTTAGGAATAGCATATGTGTACTAAGGAATGGTGTTTGTGTCCTTAGTGGCATATATCTACTAATTAGTGTCATTTTTATACTAAAGAGTGGTTTATATATCCTTAGTGGCATTTTTGTTCTAACTTGTAGTGTTTGTGTCACCCTAGTAGTGTCTATGTCACCCTAGTGGTGTCTATGTCCTAACATGTGGCATTTATGTCACCCTAGTGGCATCTATGTCCTAACCTATGGCATATGTGTCACCCTAGTCACATCTTTTTCTTGACCTATGGCATCTATTTCACCTTAGTAGTATTTGTGTCTTAGCATGTGGTATATGTGTCACCCTAGTGGTGTATGTGTCACCCTAATGGTGTATGTTTCCTAGCCTATGGTATTTATGTCACCATATTGGTTTATGCATCCTAATTATTAGCTTATATGTTTCTAAGACTCCTAACTTTCATGTACTCTGACATGTCAAAGACTTATACCAACTAAAATACTAATGCTTATGTTTTAGGTTCACTCAACGAATAATTGAAATCAAATGAAGCTCATATTTAATCATTTAATCTTAGTCAAAAACAAATTTATATCTTCTCTTTTTAGTTTTACTTGTGGGTCTTCATCTTACAACTACATATGGTATTTACTCACACTGTAAGGAAACCTTAAAAATAAAAAATGGTCTAAGTTATTTTTCCCAAAGGTTAAACATGTATGTTATTTCTTTATGCTACTTGGTGATCTTGTAAATGAGAAATGGTTCACCTTTTTTATTATCCTTCATAGGGTCTAATGACTTGGATTCCATGACTAAGCATTAACCAAATTTTGTGTTGTGATGAACTCTAAATATCCAAGTAGGAGATATCATTATTAGCTAAGAAAAAATTTAGTTTTAGCTAGTTTTCATGAAGTGAAGTGGTTATCCACCAATACCTAGGCCATAGCTATCACACTTATCACACAGAGTTAGGCTGAATATACCAAAATTTATATCAAGGACTCCCCTAGTCATCCATTCAAACTTACCATAGGATAAATCTAGTTGCATATAAATAGTGGTGTTAAGAACACAAAAAAAAAACCAATACCACCCACATCGTGCCTTTCAATGTATATTTGTGGGACACCATCCATTTACAATCCCATTTAAATAAAGCAAGTTTTTTTTGTGTGCATGCCATTGTATTCCACTTTGTGAACAACTTATCTAAATTTAAATTTAAACCAAATCCAATCTAGTGGAATGACATTTAATATTAGGTTTTAAACCCAACTAAATCAATACCTAAATAATTATAACCCTCTTTTATCAAAATCCATCCTATTACATTGATAGCACTAGCCAATTCCAAGAAAATATCCCATCCACTAGTTAAAATCTCAATCACAATATCCCCCATGTCAACTACAAATGGAAATTATTTTGGGCATCTCAATTCAAAAATTAAATCATACTTGACCAAATCAAACATATAATCCAAGAATTGGTGACCCTAGCATCCCATATTTATGATCATAAGAATCCAAGAAGGGAGGTTAGTATAGTGTTAGTTAAAGTAACAAAAATTTAAATAAAGCACACTAACACTTACACTTCAAACCTAGAACTTATGGAGAGATTATTAATAAAAACTAATTGAAAGCACAACTAAAACATAAAGATATTAATCTTTTACCTTCTTTTGGAGCTCTAAATGTTTTATTGAGTGGCTTTCTTAGTTTGTGCATTAAGAAGTATTTGGAAATGAAGCTTGCTTGGATCCTTCTCTCATTGGCACTTTGGATTTGATGTTGTTTGGCTTAAGATTTTAGAATTATAACACTATTGGCATGAGTGTTATGGAATAAATCCTTCATAATAACTATACAATATCCAAGCTTATAAATAAAGAGGTATGGCCTTGTAGTTATAGCCTAAGGATTTAACTCTCACCTAAGTTGAGTTAGGGTTGAGTTAAGGCTTGGAATGGGTTCAAAATTAACCTATGTGAGTCAAATATGACTCTAGTAGAGTTAAGGCCATGTGGGGAGACATAGGTAAAGATGATTATGGCCTTAATTCAATTCATATATAATTTCAAGTTGAATGGTGACTCATAAAAGCAATGATGAAGGGCTTGATATTTTGATTTTAAGAATTTTGATTTTTAGATATTCATTAATTTCAAATAGATAATTCAACTAAGAATTTAATTTTGTTTATCTTGTTAATTTATTAGGATTCTCTTTTTAACTCTTTCAAGATTTGACTTAAGTGTGTAGGTGCCCCACTTAATAGGTCCATAGGCCAAATTGATAGTTGTTATGTCGTAAGGTGATTAAGGATGAATTTATGAGATATTATTGATGCATATGGTAAAATACCCCAATTAGGGATGTCTCAACATGATTTTAAGATTTGATAAATGATACGTAAGTAAATTTTGGATGTTTAGTGATTATTAGACTTTATTTGCAATGGTTGGTAAGAATCAGTCTGAAGTCCAATCAAAGGCTAGTTTTGGCCAAGTTTAGGTGTCTATAGTTTGACCTTTTTTGGGAAGGCATTACAATTTTTAGGCACAATAATGTATTCTCAAAGAATTAAAAAGTCTTGTATGCCTATGACTTCAATGGTAATGGATGAACTATAGATGCCCTAATTTGCAAATGGGTTGATAATTGGTCCCTCAAAAGAGGAAATGATGGGACCAAAAAAATAAAATGGGGTGGAAGAGAGTGATTTTCCCATAGGTAGTTATAATTAGTGGCATATGGAGCTGCACTAGTTGGGTAGACAAATAGGATGATTTTCCCACAGATAGTTATAATCATCAGTATAGGTAGGATAAAATAAGAATGAAATTAACCCATGAGTGAGATTAATCCAATCAAAAAAATGCTTGCATGCATTGATTTAAAAAGAGTACTAATTTTCCTAAAAGTGGTTATACTTAGTAATAAAGGTTGAGACACTAATTTTCCCATAGGTAGTTATAATAAGTGGCATAGGCATATGCCCTAGTTAAGGTGGATGAGTCAAAATAATGATTTTCCCATAGGAATTTATAATCATTAAGATGATCTTTATTTTAAAAATGATATTTGATTATTCCCTAGTAGGGCAGATTGGCAAGCATAACTCAAGGATATAACATGTCATATAGATTAAAGATGAGTGGGTGCAAACATAGATATGATGGTTTAATGATTGAAGAATCCACAAAAAACCAAGCATACAAGGATGCACAAAGTGATGAAAGAGATGATTGGAAGAATAATAATTATGATGGAAGTGATTTAGTTGTATCTTCTAATGTGAAAATGCTCATCCTTATTAGCATTGATATAACCAAAATGGTCAAGGTGTTGATTTGATCAAGATGGGTGGAAGGATTTTCCTAGGTTATCAAAGAGAAACTTTTGTGACTCCGTTGTTTGTAAAATTTCTTAAGATATAAAACACCATCATAACTTAGCCATAATATGCATAAAGACTGACTCCTAATCCAATAAATAATTAAAAATAATGCACCAATGATAAAATCCATGATGACAATGTTAACGTATGAATATGGATAGACTCAAGAATAATGCACAAGGAATTACCCAATGAATTCATATATTCTAAGTTAAGGCACAGCAATGAAAGCAAACAATTAGGCAAACAAACAAACAACTAAGAAAACAAACACATAGAAAGCTTAAAATAAAAAGTAATAAAAAGCATCATATCATCAATTAAGTCAATATATACATGTGAAGGCTCAATGGAGTGATAAAAATGTGGTTATCCCAAGCAAGGATACATGCAAAGGGAAGGTCATGCCCATAATAGAAGTGGAATAGTGTAGAACTAATTGATAGAGTTACCCCAATAGGCTGGATCGAGAATGACTGAATAGGTTTAAATAGGATAAATGTTGATGGATTGTGAGACTTTATATCTCTCGAAGAGATTGTAAGCCAATTTTCAAATTTTTAGGATTTTGAAATTTTGTTGAATATTTTTGTAATTTTTAAAGCATCTCAACTTGATGGAGATTGATAAGACACAGAATGGTCCAACTTACAAAATGATGAGAGAGTGGCATAGGTAACTCATAAAATGGTGAGAACATTATGATGGAATATTAGCAAATAGTAATAAGGAAACATAATAATCCCATATTCATTGAGATTAGATATTGATAACTGATAAAGTAGGATAAATAAGAGTTAAACATAATGTGAAACACCATAAATTACCTTTGATGGAGTTGACCTAAAAGAAGGTTCCTTCTTGAGGAGGCTATGACTTCTAAAATTGTGTAAGAGCATAATCAAAATGTTAGCATCTATTTCTATGATCTGAGTTTTATAAGATGAGCATCTCTTATAATCTACATAATCTATTTGGCAAAAGGCCCTCATCACTATGAGTTGAGTTTTATGGGTTGTACCTGAGTGGAGACCTGCAAAAGATTTTCTTTGAAGGTTTTTCATTATCTGTTTGGCAAAAAAATAGTAGTGTGGTGAGTGATAAGGGATAAACTACACCAAACTCAAGAGCTACACAGCCAAGTTTGGCAAAAGGTGGTGATGTATGCATCCTCTATTTGAGTACCTTGGTACTAATGATCTACAAGTTCCACTAAGTGGGGCCCTAATATCATGAATGTCTATGACCCAAGATATTATGTATACAACTAAATAATGTGGGGTAGATTTTATAGTTATTCAATAAACAACTGGTCCTATGAGGACTTCAAGATATGAAAATAAGACAAAACATCATATGTAGATCGTATGTCATGGACATCTAAGATGTGCCATGACATGATAAATAAAGGATATCATGACTACATAATTAACTTGTCAAGATGACCATTTGATTAGAGGTGATGTGTCCATGCCAAAAGGTGAGTAGATATGACATGTTCAAGTGGAGTGACTATTCTATGGAATCGATGATGTCATGGGACCCATTCAATTGGTAGAGTGGAGAACACATTAGTAATTAACAAAGGTCATGTAGGCTAATTAATTCATAATCTAAAGAATAAACTGGTAATTTGAATTCATTTTTATTATGTAAGGCCTTGACAAAGTAGATAAGTACAAAGTTTGAAGGTGGCACATAATGGAAATAATGGAAATGAAGGTGAAGATGATTGATGACCACCATGTCCTAAAATTATCTATGAGGTGAATGTATGAATTTCCTAGATGTTGCACCAAGTGATGGACCTCTTGGAAGAATTTCAATGACAAAAAAAATTAATAGATATTCGACTACATCTTAAGCATGATCCTCAACCATAGCCTCAACCACAACAAAGAAGGTGAGAGTTTCATTGCATAAGATGTAGAGTAGGAGAGCAAAACTCAAGGCCATTAGAAAATGAACACCTATGATTTTATCACAAATAGAATCCCCACTATCTAAGGGGATGTGTAATGAGGTGATGTTAGGCATAATTCATGCAATATTAATAAAATTAAATATGGATGCAATGGTTGCATTGACTGAGTAGGGTACAAGATAAAGAGTGGAGTATAAGTATTTTCCTATGGGGAGGCACTTAGAAGATGGGAGTGCAATATGCCCATAGATATCCATGAATGTAGGGAGGAACGTGAATCAGCTAGAACAACCTACTTTAATGTGTATAAATTATGGGTAAAATGGCCATGAAAGTTGAATGTGTCTGAGGAGGAATGTTATTGATGCTAGTTAAGTAAGCAATCAACAATGTGTTTCTATTCAAATTTTGCTTTCAGATTCAAGGAATTAAGAAACTAAAGAAAGAATGGTCAAGGCTTGATGTGTACCTAGATATAGTCTGTGCACCGTAATCCAGATGCTGTGAGGACTCCTCTTTGGCTGTGGAGGAATGACACCTGCAAAGAAAGAGACTTGGACAAAAGAAGGCATTAGATGAGGAGATGGTGGGTTGCCAAGCAAAAGCCTATTCCTAGAAGTATGAAAACTTCCTTAAGGGAGGTCAACCCACTATTTTGATAAAGATAAAGTTTGATAAAAGATAGAATGTTAAAAATACTGAAACGATAACAAACTGAAAGAAATGGAAGCAAAAGCTTACCTGAATGATGCTGTCGGCTTGGTCACAGTCGTCGGCGTCGGTTGTCCTACCGACGTCGGTTGTTAAAGGTGCCAATGTCGGTTATTCTGCTAACGTCAGTTGGGGTAATGACCGGCGTCGATCAGGGCAGTGGTCTGTAGTCAGGTCTGGTCAAGTCTGTGGTCCGTGGATAGGGTCTGTGGACGAGTCTGTGGTCTGTTTAATTGGTCTGAGACAAAGTTTTGGGCTCAAGTGAATGGTCTAAGGTCTGGGTCTAAGAGTCTAGTTGAATGGGCAGAGTATATGGTCTGACAGAGGATAGAGGCAATAGGGAGATGGGATTTGGGTCTGGTCTGGTCAAGGGAGATAGAAATGTTAAAGGGAGAGATATTATCTGAAAGCTGTAATTCCAAAGACAATGAAAACATAGACAGTATACATACCTGTGCCTGCCAGAAGAGTGCTATTGATGTCGTACATGTTGTTGACATAGAAACCTGATGCTGAGTCCCTATTGTGCTTGATGTTGTAGAAGCCTAATACAGAATACCTATTGTTGCACCTGAAGGAGAGAGTGAGAGGCTTGGCTGAGAGATTAGCAGATTGGTGGATGATTAAAGACTGAAGAATTCGTGATTAGATGCGTGATTTCATGATTTAGGCGAGAAATTATGATTCAGGGGAAATTGTGATTCGTTGATTAGCCTTGGAAGAGGTTAGACACCGGCTTAAGTAAACCGACGTCTGTGATCTCGCTGGTGTCAGTCGACTGTTGACCGACGTCAGCGGGTGTAGAACGAGTAAAAATCCCAGAAACCCCGTTCTACATCCGCCAAGTGCATAGTTGGTTGGAGATTTGGTCGAAGGTAAGGATAAATACGCATGAGAGTTTGTTAGGCAGTTGGAGGGGAGTAGGAATAGGTCTTGGGTGAGTCATAGGATGGGAAATAGTCAAAGGTGAGGTGTCCTAGGCGAGGTGTCATGGGTGATGTGTCCAAGGAGGGGGGGTTAATTCAAAATAAGTTAATTATTTTAAATTAGTAATTGAATGGTTTAGGAATGGGTTAGGAATGGACCAAGGGGGAAGGTGACCAAGGGTTAGACACTTTTTAGGTGTCTACATTTGCCCCTTTTTGTCTTATTGGTTGCTCTAAGCGAACTGTAAGACAAAAATAGGAGTCGGTTGCCCCAGGTATGGGATAAGGTTGATTTCGTCTTGTTGGTTGTTCAAGTGAATTGCAAGATGAAAATAGGCGAGAGTTGGTGGTCTCGATTATGGATGAGGTATCCCCCTCAAAGCAGGAGTCGAGAGAAGGGAACTGGGAATCGGGTGCTGATTTGACATAGAGTGGATGAAAAGGGTGCAAGATAGAGTGAGAACACTACAAAAGTTGTGATTGCACGTACACCACTTCACGAGGATGATCAGGTCAAATTATCGTAGTTAAAAGGTCGAGGAGTGCCAAAATTGAAATAACTAGGCCTCGACATTTAGTCATCTGTTGATCGGGTTATTCAATCAAAGTTGAAGCTCCAATGGTCATCATGTTCCACGTATCCTAGGCTCAGGAAGTGCTCCTATAAACACGAAAAAGTCACAAGTAGTGCGGATCAACCGGCTTGCGATCCTATACTTGTGAGGGTCCAAAAATAAGGTCTGCAAACAATTTTGCTATCTATTCGTGAGGTAGCATGTGTGCAAACAAAACCAAGACAGAGTTGTCTCGGAAGTGGTCAAGGTCTACGGAGATAGGCGTGATCTCCATGGTTGCTGGTCAGGTTGAGATATAAGTGATCTCAAATGTGCCCCATGAGGAGTCAGAAATGACTTCGACATCAGCAGGGCTGCTTGATTGGTCATAATGAAAGATGATAGGTCGACATCTTGAGAGAGACGAATGAGCAGATGGGTGGACAAAGGAATGGCCGAGCTAACCTCAGAAGACTGAGTGCTACCTACATAACCCTTGTGTGAAGGGCCTCAGACCAATGTAGTTCGGAATGAGAGTCAAAGAGGTCGAATAGGTTGGTTTTGGTCGAGATTGGTCTTGGTCATGATGAATAATGAGGGAAAGAAAAAGATGCTACAGCCTTTTCCAATGGTGTATTCTGTAACATTGGTCGAGTGGTCTTTCATCCCTAGCAATTTTCCATATTCGTGATGGATGTATGCTAAAAATGAATTGAGGTCTATTTATGCTTCAGCAAGTATTGGTTTATGCTTAACATAAATTGTGTCGGGTCGATAGTTTCCATGTGTATTGTTGTGTATGGAAACCATAATGTTTAGGCTAGGTCATGTCAATGGTCTGAAAATGTTTGATTGGTTTGGTTTGGATTTGGTTAGAGGCGTGACCAAGATGTGTCAAAAGTGAAAGGCGAATTGCTCTTTCATTGACAAGGACTAGAATGAGAGCATGGATAGGGGTTGTTTAAAAACAAAAGACCAGTTCATGCATTGTGTCGTTGACCAGTGGTTGTGTTAGAGCGGTAATCGAATCGCTTGATGTTAAGTAAGCTTGAAATCCCTTGAGTATGCAGGGGTGATAGGATTGATACTGAGATGAAAGGGGGAACCCTTTTTGGCAGGAACAATGTTACCCCTTTTATAGGTGACCCCGAAAATGACTATAGACAAGTCCATGACTCTAAAGTTTTGTCAGTCAGTTTTTTTTTTTTTTTTTGAAGGCAGACTGATCGATGCGAGAAGCCTGCGATGGGATATTGTTTTGCTTTGTGGTCATGTTGCGAAGCTGATCGATGCGGGAAGCTTCAGAGATAATGCTATGTATGTAGCAAAATTTATGCATAGCCATCCTTCGAGGGAGTGGTCTATATTTTTATTTTTATGTTTTTGATATGACGTTGGCCTAGCTATCCTTCAAGGGAGCAGTCTAGTAAATATAGCAATGATGATGCAGTTGTCCTTTGAGGGAGCAGTCTACATTTATAGTTTATGACCGTGGAATATGTATCCCATTTTTTATATATATTTGATTGATTTGTTGACTGGAATTTTGGTCATGGACTTGACTATAGAGGTTTAGAGGGTTTCCCTTTTATTAGGACAAAGCATTTATGCTTGCCAAAAGGGTTAGGATTGAGGGTTGAAAGGAGATAGGAATGATGGTGACAGGGGCTGCTCAAGGGATCGAGCTCAAGTTAAACGTCAAATGAATAATTACTTGACTAACAGTGGATTGGTTAAAGAGGCAAGACATAAAAGGGGCTCAAGTTCTGACCAAATCCTGACCCATGATGGTGTTAAGGTCTGAGTCAATTGGGAGCAAACCTGCCCCATTTGCTTCGTTCCAAATTGGTCACAATGATTAATGACAGTTTGAAGAAGTGATAGGTGCTTGGTTGGGTGGTGTTTGATAATTGAAGTTTGGTCGAGGTTTGGTTGATGCTGGTCGGGGTCATGATTAAAAAGGTTGGTTGATGATTGGACTATGTGTGGTCGAGGTTTAGTCGAGGCCATAGTCGATGTCATGGTCAAAGGCTTGGTTGAATGTTTGGTCGAGGTCATGATAAGGTTGGATTCCCCCAGTCGCTTAGGGAGAATGTTGGATAAATTGGTCAAGGTCGGTTGAGGCTTGGTGGCTAAATGGACTATGTTGATGTCGAATAATGGGGTCAAAGGTGGCAAAGGGATCATAGTCTGGCGTAGAGATCCCGATTTAGGCAATGAGGTTTGAGAGGCATGGGTTGGTGTTGATAATTTGTCGAAGAGGTGGTCAAGAGGATCCTTGATTAGAAGGGTATCCTTTCTCTGTTGTTGACAAATGACAGCTTTGAGAGTGCAACAACGCTCAGTGTCATGTCTCGGAGTGTGATGATAATGATAGAATTTAGAGTTGTCGAACCAAGATGGCCTTGATCTGAGAGTTGATGAGTGGGGTGGTGTTGAAGGTTTGCTGACGATATGGTCGAAAAGAAGGGTGTCATTCCCCAGACATTGGCGAATGGCAACCTTGAGGGCACAACAATGCTCAGTATCGTGTCCAAGCGTGCAATGATATGCACAAATGTGAGTGTCATCGAACCAGGGTAGTTTTGGTCTGAGAGAGTGATAGGGTTTAAGAGGCAGGAAATAGATGCGAGAGGACTGCAACAATTGCCATAACAGCAAGGCATAAGAACCTGCTAACGGGTCTGGATGTTTTGTCGCAGTGGGGATTGATGACTTTGGTTTGAGATGCATAAGAGGCCTAGGTTGATGGTTTGGAGAAGATATATGTTTGAGGGGTTGAGGGAGTAATGGAGGCGACTTACCTCTGTGAAGTATGGGAGTAGGAAGAACTCCTATTAAAGTGGGTGGATGCGGGCCCAAGATTGAAGGTAATGAAAAAGGTGGGAGAGGAGTCCTCCAGTGTGGTCTAGTAGCTTTCTTTGATATGGTTTGAGGGTCATTATTGCGAGAGGCGAGGTTAGATGTGGGGCAAACACCAAGAGGTTCAATCTCTTTTGGTAAGGTGGGCGCTTGTGCGGGTTTGGGCTTAGATGTGGACAGAGGTGAGTGAGATGTAGAAATTTCAGGCAAAGGGTAAGAGGAAACCGTGACTGGGTCTTCCTCAGTTGAAATGGGTGGAGAGACTGGTTCTTCTCTTGGTGGAGAAGAAATAGGAGAGTGCGGCTCCTCAAGAGGGCAGGAGGCAGGGATGATCGTGCCTTCTGCTTGTGCTTGAGGAGTAGGCAAGGTAGGGTCTTCGGATGAAGGTAAGGCTAATGACGTAGGCATGGTCGAGGTGTCCTCTGGTATAAGAGAGGTAGATGGAGGAATAATAGTAGAAGAAAGTTATTCATCCTGTGATGGAGGAGATTGGTCAGGGACAAGAGGCAATATAGTGTTGATTGTGTGAATATCATGGTCTTGGGGGTCATTGGTCATGGTTTGGATGTTGTTTTGAGTAGGTGGATGGTTTGGGAATGGTTGTTTGAAGATGTCGATGTTTTGATTTGGTGGGGCGTTCGAGTTATCTAAAATAAGATCCCCCTTGTCGATCATGTCTTGGATGATGTTCTTGAAGGTTCGGCAATTGTCGATGTCATGGCCGTGGACGCGATGAAAGTGACTGAAGTCGGCTTCCCTATACCATGTAGGGAGGAATTTTGAAGGGTCGAATTGAGGTGGTCAAATTAGAGGGAGATTGAGGACCCCCTGCTTGAGTAGTTTTTCCAAAATGGAAGCGTATGGTTCTCCAAGTGGAGTGTATGAACGCTGGACGTACCATTGTTGGAATTGTTTAGTGATGCTTGGAGATGTAGAAGGTTGAGAGTAATTAGTCGTCGTCGAAGATGGTGATCTAATGACCACAGTGTTGGCCACTCCTTTGGGTTTGGAGTTGGCAGAAGAAGAAGGTCTGGAAGAAGAATGGTCTTTGGTTTTTGCATTGGTATTACGTAATTTGACCTTATCCTCTTCAATGGCATGGAGTTCAAGCTTTCGAGCCATGGTGAAAGCTTCGTCGAAAGTGCAGAATGTCTGAATCTGCAAGGTAGAAGAGATGTGCCTAGCACATGCTCAAGAAAAGAGCTCGATGAGCTCAGGTTGAGGTAAGGAAAAAGAGAGCTGGTTAATCAAGCCTCTCCAATGGGCGACAAAATCGACTATTGATTCATCGTCGAATTGCCTGATGGAGTAAAGGTCTGTGATTGAGACTTGTTTGGTGATGTTGATAGAAAAATGGTCGAGAAATAATTGGGCAAGTTGAATGAATGAAAAGATAGAATGTCTAGAAAGAGAGCTATACCAGTCAAGGGCGGAGCCAGAAAGGGACATAGGGAACGTACGTAAAAGTAACGCATTGTCGTGGGCAATAAGATAGCAGGCATGTCTGAATGCCCATAGATGTTGTTGTGGGTCCTCCTTACTCTAGAAGCGATTGAATTTAGGAAGCTCCCATTGGTTGGGGTATGGTCAGATAGGGACAGAAGGATGAATGGGCTTGTTGCAAATTTGCTCATACGAGAGAGCATTGCGTGAACCAGAGATAGAGGTCTCGAGACTGGACATTTTATCCATCAGCATTTTAATGACATCTGCTGATGGATTGGTGGATGGAGCACCCCCTAGGTTGTAGGGCGCTTGAAAGAGGCTAGAGGAGGCATACAACGTAGTCAGTTGTACAAGTAAGGGGGAAACGTATGGATGACTAGTCACAGGGACAAAAGTGGAGGCCAAAAGTGGTTGAGTTATGAAGGTCAAGGGTATAAGTTGACTAGATACCACCAAGGGTGGTTGCGTGATGGCACTGGGAGAAGGATAGGTTGGCACTCATGCATTCATGGGTGCAAGAGTGTGAGGGGTCGAGACAATCAAGTTCTGGTATGATGTAGAACTTGGTTGAATTACGTGTGGTTGAGGGGGTAATGGAACCCCGATGGAGATTGGTCTAAAAATGGATGGGGAGGCCAAACTTTGCATATTGGCCATGGTCGGGTAAATGGTTGAGGCAATAGGATGGGTAGTGGATGGTGTTAATGTCATCACTGCTTCACCTGAGAGGTCTCGCGTTGGGTCTCTTATGAGATAGTTTTGGAGGGCTGTGACGTTGAGGTCCAAGAATCTATTGAAATCTTGGTCCCCTTCATGGATGATGGGAGTCTGAGTCGGGGTCGGTCCTGTAGGAGTTCTTTCAATCTCTGAATGGAACTCCATGATAGGATTGGTTAGGGACGAGAGAGCGTGGTCAAGAAGAGGGTTAGGTTCTAGAAGCTATGTGTTTTTAGTTTCAGAAACTCAGAATGAGGTTTTGGCAGAAAAAGGGGGGGGGGGGGGGGGGGGGGGGGGGGGGGGGGTTTTAAGTTGCTATTTTGAAGAAAAGGAAAATGGACAGTGACTGACGTCAGTATAAAAACCAATGTCAGTGAAGGAGACTATCGATGTCGGTCAGATGACCGATGCCGGTACAAAAAAGTTGCCGACGTCGGTTACAGGACCGATGTCGGTTACTGTGTTTTCCAGAAACTCAGAAAAAAAGTTTTTGGAAATGGAGAAGACGTCCTTACCATCTCAAAAAAGATAGATAAAAATAGAAAATAAGATGATGACAGATAGAGCCTAGCGTTAAATTCCTAGAAATAATTTTATTAAGATCGTGCGGCTTATGCCTTAATATGATGTTTGAGAAAGTTGGCTGTAAGAAGGGTCCTAGAATAGGTGATCTAAAGATGATTTCAGGTATGTTTAGGTGCTCAAGAATCTGTATTAGGTTCGGTACATGGCCTGGTGCTAAGGAGCAAGCTCCCCTCACTTCACGAGCCCAGTGATGAGCTGGTCTCGCTTAGCCAAAATATACCTTGCCTAGAGATTATCCTTCACCAGAGAACGGAGTGGGATTTCCCCTTGGTGATGAAATCCAAGTGAGATTGCCAGGTAGGGGTAAGGTATCTGCTGGGGGATGAAATCCCAGTCGGGCCTTGTCTCAAGTAAGTTTTATGTTTTTTTGTGCACGTGGTCTGGTAGTGTAACATCAAGTGATCTACGCTTTATTCAATATGCGGTTTACTAATTACTAAGTGTGGTCTAAGAGATGCAAGCACAAGCAGAAATGAAATGCAATAAGTTTTAAAGCCCCAAATCGAAATGTTAAATTGGAATGAAAACAAGTTGGAGAAAGGGTTGAAGAAAATGATTTTGGACTAGTCTAGAAATGCAAGAAAGAGAAAGAAAAAGTTCTTTTTATTTCCTGCTTATGATGTCTTTGGAAGATAGAAGAACAAGGTGAAAAGGTAGAATCCTAATGCACCCTATATGAAAAAAGAAGGAAAGGAACCCAAGGAAGGCCCTTAAGGGTCCCACCGGGCGTGCCAGAATGTTTATATTCAAATTTTGCTTTTAGATTCAAGGAATTAAGAAACTAAATAAAGAATGGTCAAGGCTTGATGTGTACCTAGATATAGTCTGCACACCGTAATCCAAATGTTGTGAAGACTCCTCTTTGGCTGTGGAGGAATGACACCTGCAAAGAAAGAGACTTGGACAAAAGAAGGCGTTAGATGAGGAGATAGTGGGTTGCCAAGCAAAAGCTTGTTCCCAGAAGTATGAAAACTTCCTTAAGGGAGGTCAACCCACTATTTTGATAAAGATAAAGTTTGATAAAAGACAGAATGTTAAAAATACTGAAATGATAACAAATTGAAAGAAATAGAAGCAAAAGCTTACCTGAATGATGCTATCGGCTTGGTCACAGTCGCCGGCGTCGGTTGTCCTACCGGCGTCAGTTGTTAAAGGTGCCGACATCGGTTATTCTGCTGACGTCGGTTGGGGTAATGACCGGCGTCGATCATGGCAGCGGTCTGTAGTCGGGTCTGGTCAAGTCTGTGGTCTGTGGACAGGGTCTGTGGATGAGTCTGTGGTCTGTTTAATTGGTCTGAGACAAATTTTTGGGCTCAGGTGAATGGTCTAAGGTCTGGGTCTGAGAGTCTGGTTGAATGGGCAGAGTATATGGTCCGACAGAGGATAGAGGCAATAGGGAGATGGGATTCGAGTCTGGTCTGTTCAAGGGAGATAGAAATGTTGAAGGGAGAGATATTATCTGAAAGCTGTAATTCCAAAGACAATGAAAACACAGACAGTATACATACCTGTGCCTTCTAGAAGAGTGTTGTTGATGTCATACCTGTTGTTGATGTAGAAACCTGATGCTGAGTCCCTATTGTGCTTGATGTTGCAGAAGCCTGATATAGAATACCTATTGCTTCACCTGAGGGAGAGAGTGAGAGGCTTGGCTGAGAGATTATCAGATTGGTGGATGATCAAATACTGAAGAATTCGTGATTAGATGCGTGATTTCATGATTTAGGCGAGAAATTGTGATTCGGGGGAAATTGTGATTCGCTGATTAGCCTTGGAAGAGGTTAGACGCCGGCTTAAGTAAACCGACGTCGGTGATCCCACCGGCGTCGGCCGACTGTTGACCGATGTCGATGGGTGTAGAACGAGTAAAAATCTCAGCAACCCCGTTCTACATCCGCCAAGTGCATAGTTGGTTGGAGATTCAGTCGAAGGTAAGGATAAATATGCACGAGAGTTTGTTAGGCGGTTGGAGGGGAGTAGGAATAGGTCTTGGGTGAGTCATAGGATGGGAAATAGTCAAAGGTGAGGTGTCCTAGGCGAGGTGTCATGGGTGATGTGTCCAAGGAGGGGGGGTTAATTCAAAATAAGTTAATTATTTTAAATTAGTAATTGAATGGTTTAGGAATGGGTTAGGAATGGACCAAGGGGGAAGGTGACCAAGGGTTAGACACTTTTTAGGTGTCTACACAATGAATATGGCTTGATTTGAATGTAGAGTCACCAAATAATTAGTATAATACTAGGAGAACAACTAGACAAAGGCAAAATTGTTAAGTATAAAAATATTTATATGAACCTTAGGTGATATGTGTGTAATTTGATTACCATGCATGGTGCATACCCCTCATTGTATGCATTGTTTAATTATTACTTATGCCATGGTTATGAAATGTTATGTTGGTTATCATCTGCTTATGGGGTATGACTTATATTTGTATTTATTCAGAGATGCATGTCTATATAGACACATAATAAATCATATGTTTCTATTATTTATTATGCATGGATTCAAGAATATGTTTGATTATTTGGTTGGTTTTGATATAACAAATAAATCAAGTGTAAGACTAAATATAATAATTTGTAATTGAAGTACATGATATGGATAATCAAGATGTAAGTGAAAATAAATTGTAATAATCCTATGGCGACCGAGAAGTAAATAAAAAATATAAAAAGAGCTAAAAATAAACAACATATAAACAAATAAAATAAAACAAGGGGGAATAGAATAAAAGGAAGGGGTGGCCAAGCTGACTCCAAATACACTAGGCAACTAGATGTTGCCTATATAATTCCATGGACATGAGAACCAACATGAACTTTAGGCTAAATGTAGTTCTACAGGATATGGGATAGAATAAAATGATTATCAAAGAAAAATAAGATTGTTGTATATAGTAATATGGGAATGGTCTCAAAAAATGTTGAGTGCATGGGATGAAGCTAGTAAGGATGGGGAAACTAAAGGAAAAGTGGTTACTTGTGAAGTAGCTAGGGATCTCAGAATCATTAAGGAAAATAAGTGGTCAATCTTTAGGATTTTCAAAGATATTTTACAAATGTTTTTGGAATTTTTCTAGGTATCTCAACTTGATTGAGAATGATGAGATGCTAAATGGTCCAACTCACAAAATAATGAAAGCATTCAAACTTAACATGATCACAAAATCGAATGAGCATGGCAAAAGGGTGACTAAGATGACCTCAACATGAATCAAGTGCTACCTACATAGTCCCATTAGGACCTCAATTCATTTTAGTTCCACCATATAGTAGAGTAATCTGACTAAGTAGCAGCAAGTTCACAAATAAAATAGGCAAAGTACGCAAATGACATAGTATGGCATAAGAATGGCAAGGTGATACTTCAAGGCATGATAAAGATGTTGTTCCTAATTTTTCCATAGGTAATTATAATTAAAAAATAATGGAAAAGGTCAATGCTATTAGTTTTCCCATATAAAGTTATAATTGGTAGCATGATAGTGGTACTCTAATTTGCCCAGAGGTGGTTCTAATCAATAGTAATTTAATGGAATAAAACAAGGAAGAATACAACTACCAAACCACTATCATACTATGCCAAAATATGGTTTCTACCTATAATATTGAATCAACTACTAAAACTTGATATGAATTCCCTTACTAAAGGTGCCCAAAGAACCAATGGAGCAAAACCAAGGTTAAAGGGTGGGGTAGGAAAAGGTATGATAAAATGGTATATGGTATGACATAAAGAAAAATTTTGATACTGTGTTATAATGAAAATGGGCCTCATAGAAAATACATTAGGTCTCTCAAGCAAAGTAATGTTTGAGGTGTATAGTGTTCATTGGCTCTTTAATTTCATCTGCATCTAGTGTAGTGAGCCTATATGTTTTGAATCCATAATATGAAATAATGATATAGGGGCCTATCCAATTGGGTTTAAACTTGACCTTGTGCTTTTTCTTGACCATGGTATTTTATTGGGTTTCCTTGAGAACAAGATCCCCAAGTTCAAACTCTGGATGTTTTATGTGTCAGTTATAGTGGTCACTAAGTTTGTTCTATTATGCTTGAAGGTTGTTGATTATGGCCATGTATTTTTTATATAGTAACTCCATATCTTATAGGCAAGTAACTCGATAATATTCATCATCTAAAACATATTTTAGAGATATTCACAAATAAGGTAACTCAACCTCAATGGGAATAATGGCCTCCATACCATAACTAAGTGAATATGGATTGGATCTTGTGGGAGTATGTTAATTGGTGTGGTATGCCTAGAGGGCATGGAAGATTTAGAGGTACCAATCATAGCCAACATCATTGACAATATTTTTAAGGATGTTGACTATGGTTTTGTTAGATGCTTCATCCTGGCCATTACCTTGTGAGTAATATAATGTAAAAAAATGTTGAGTAATTTTTTACTCGACATAGAGTGATTTAACATATTTATTTTTTAATGATATACAATTAGCAGATATAATGTCAGATGGGATACCATAGTGATAGATGAGATGGTTAAAGATGAATTTGGAAATTTGCTTTCTAGTCATGTAAGTGAGAGGTATAGATTCAACCCACTTAGTGAAAAATTCAGTAGTGGTAAGGATGTTTTTATGGCCATCAAAAGAGGTTGGGTTAATCTTCCCAATGAGATTGAGGCCTGAAGTAGTAAAGGACTAGGGTGTAAGCATTGTTTTTAGAGTCTTGACTAGGACATAAATTAGATTGGCATGTCTTTGACATTTGTTGCACTTTTTAACATATGTAGTTACACATGCATCTATTATTAACTAATAATACCCAGTATGTAGGATATTTTTGGATAGGACATCCCCACTTGTATGGACTCCACATACTCCTTCATGAACTTCCCATAATGCTAATGTTGATTTTTTCAAAGTTAAACAATGAAGTAGAGTTCCATGAAAGATGTGTAGGTAAAGGATTGGTCCAAGTAAGGTATAATGTGTAGTATGGTGGATAAAATAATCAGATTTTTTGCATGATAGGTTTGGTGGTGTAATGTGTTTATAAAGATAGGCATAAATTTATAAATACCATATAGAGCTGGGACTAACAATATCATAGATCATTATGATGGTTGAAGGTTCCTAAGTTGGTGCTAGCAGATTTTTAATGAGAAGTTAATATTCTTTTACCATGTATGTATGATAAATCAAAGATCCAATGGTGGCCATGGAATTTGTTATTCTATTACTAGCCCTTGGTATATGTTCAAATTGTATATCAATAATTTTCTATTTAAGAGTGTCAACATGGCCTTATACAGTAGCATCTTATCATCTTTGGTCTAAAAATGGTATGTAACTTGATTAATGATTAACTGAGAACCACCATAAACCTTAAAATACTTAATATTCCATTGTATTAATTGTATAAGTCCTGTAATGAGTGCTTCATATTTGGCCATATTATTAGTACAAGGAAAATTGATCTAGAATGATTTAATGATAAGATCCCCTATGGTGTAATGAATAAAAGGCCTACCCCCAATCCATGTACTATGAATGATCCATCAAAATATAGCTTCCAATACTACTCTTCAAGAGGTGTTTCAATGATGGTCATAATAGGCTCATCAGAGAATTGAATTATTAGTAGTTCTATATTTATAAGGGGAGCTTTAACAAGTTTATTTGCAAGTACTTATCCCTTGATAGCTTTTTGGTTGGCATACTTGATCTCAAACTCACTCAGAAGAATCATCCATTTAGTCATGTGACCTTGTAAATATATTTTGGATAGTATATACTTGAGCAAATCTACTTTAAAAATAACTATGGTCTTATTGTTTAATAGGTAATGTCATAGTTTTTAGGCTGCAAAGACCATAGATAAATAAGATTTATCAATGGATGTATAATTGTGTTAATATGTGACTAGTGTATGGTTTAGATAGTACATGGCATGTTATTTTATTATGTTGTCATATTAATCTAGAAGTACCCCTAGGGCATTGTCTATGGCTAATAAATACAACAAGAATGGATTTCCTGGCATAGGTGGTAACAAAATAGGTAGATTGGCAAGATAATATTTGAGGTGTTGAAATTTTATCTATCATTATTCATTCCAATGGAAGGTGACACCCTTCTGTAGTAGGTGTGTAAATGGATGACATTTATCAGTTAATTGAGATATGAAACATCTAATAGATTAAATTTTTCCTTTAAAACTACAAAGCTACTTCAAATTAGAAGGTGATGGCATATTGGTAATGGCTTGGAATTTAATAGGATCAACTTCAATACCTCTTCAAGAGATGATGAAGCCTAAAAATTTTCCTAAAGTGACACCAAAAACACACTTCTTAGGATTGAGTCTAACCTTGTACTCATGAATCCTTTTAAATATCTTTCATAGTACATTTGGATGATCTTCATGAGTATTCAATTTACCCAATATGTCATCAACATAATATTCAACAATGGAATGCATCATATCATGAAATATGGCAGTCATGGCTCTTTGGTATGTGGCCCCATCATTCTTGAGACCAAATAGCATAACCTAATAACAAAACACTCCCCATAGAGTGGTGAACATTATTTTGTGTTGGTCTTCTAGCATAATCTACATTTGGTTATAGCCTAAAAATCCATCCTTTAGTCAAAGCATTTCATACCTTGTTGTGGACTTGACTGTCATGCCAATGTTTAGCAAAGGAAAGTCATCCTTAGGGTAAGCCTTGTTTATATCTCTAAAATTAATATAGATTATTATTCTTTGTGTCTTTTTACTGACTAACACAACATTTGATATCTACTCAAAGTAGTTGATCAGTCAAAAACAACTCACTTCTAAGAGATTTTCCAACTCTTTATTTACTAATACAACAATGCAAGAATGCATCTTGTGTAATATTTGCTTCATAAATTTGGCATCAAGGTGTACAACAATATGGTGTGCAACTAAGGTGGGGTCTAAACCAGGCCTATTGAAGTAGGTCCAATCATATATATCAACAAATTCCCTCAAAAGAGTTGTAAATATGTCACGTTCCTCCTCAGTGAGTTATGTGCCTAATGTTGGGAAATACAGAAGCACAATTGATTACCATGCACAAGCAACTTAAATATGCGGAATTAAACTAGAATCACAAGTAACTAGAATTTAGAAATAACATAGAATATGAGAGAGAATACACAATTGTATTAATACTCATCCAGAAAAGAATACAATAAAGAAGATGCCACTTCTTCTCCACACCTCTCAGAGGCTTCCCACACCTCAAGTGTACAGTAATTCTCTCCTCAAAGCTCTCTCTCTTATGGTCCCAACACACAACTCAAACATAGAGTTGGTGTTCACCTCCAACTAGCCAGTATCGACTACTGCCAGTACCCAAGTGCTCTACGCACTCCACAAGTGCTCCACACACTCCAAGTAGATCTCCCCTAAACTTGCAACAACCTGCAACCCAAACAATCTTACTTATGGAAGGAACTTCCTTGCCTTCCTCTTTGCTCTCCAACTGAGTACACACCGTACTCCAAGTAGATCTCTCCTGATCTTAATACCTGTTGTGTTGATGTCCTCCCTGATCTTGCACACCTACAAATCAATCTCGTTCTGCACACCTGCAAACCTGGATCTTGCACACACATACACCTACAGATCAATGATCTTACTTACCATGTAGATCTCCTAATGTAGCCATGCAACCCTACTGACCAAGATCCTACACACCTGAAGAACCCTTCTGATTCTCCAAAACCAGCACCCACACTTGGTACTATGGCACTAGGAGGAACACACCATACTCTCTTCACTCTGAAGGAGCTTATTTTGCTCTCTTACTCTCTAGCACAAATTACAATATAGCCCATGAGTTTATTATATATATCTCATGCAAACAATAATTAGACATCTAATTATAATAATTAGATCCACAGCTTCAAGTCTAAAATTGGCTCTTAACATGCAAACACTCAATTCATTAACAAATTGTCCATAACACTCACAGTTCTGAACTGCACAGGTGACCGACGTCAATCCCTGTCTGCCTAGAGATGACCGACACCATCCGACTTCTAACTGACATTGGTTGCTCTTCTATCTACTTCTTTCTGATGTCAATTGGCCTGACCGATGTCACTATCTATGACACTCAGCAACCTCCTCCCCTATTTGCATTAGTGAAGATTTTAGCTCCACAACCTAACAATCTCCCACTTGGAGATAAATAGCTGCACTGTACCTATACCCCATCTAATCTATTTCCTAGCTTGTATCCCTCTTCAAGCTCAACCCTAAAGACTACCCACCACACAACCTGTGGTGCACCTCCTGTCATCCGAGTACCCTACCACATCCAAACCTACAAACCCATGTAGTGAAGTCCTAACCCTGCATAGCATGAATCCCTGTTGTTGGTCCCTCTCAAATACTTGAGAATCCACTTCCCCAAATTGGCTCCTAACTCTCTGACAGCACCCACTGCTTGGGCAAACTCAGGTCTATACCAGACCTCATGTGATTTCAAACACTGAACTATCCAGTGATTGGTGTGATCTAGTTATGCATCCTACGTATTGAACCTCACTAACACCTGATTCACATCAGCTCCCACTGGAGACAAAAGCAACCTGTGATCTTCCATGTCTCTCATGCTAAAGAATTTCACTGCTCTAAATTCCTCATGGCATGCCACTGAACTAACCTTACCCTTAGCTCAGTAAAACCCTATATGTACAAACCTGCTAGCTAGCATACCATCCACATATAATAACAAGATAATGTCATGACCATCATCCCCCTGGTAAGATAAACACAATGGTTACACTGACACTGACTAAAGCCCTGCTTTGTCATCCACCTATCAAAACCTGTACCACTGTCTTACAACTTCCTCAAGACCATATGACCTGGTCTTCTATCTCATGTTTCCATTCTCTCTATTCTTTAACTAAGGTATCCATTCATCTCTCAATGCTTTTATTCCAACTGGCAACCCTACCAAATCTCCCATTTGGTTCTGCATCTTAATCATGCCATGCTCCCACTATTTCCTGGATCCTTCCTACTCTATAGTCAACAACTAGTATAAAGAAGAGGAACAATGAATTTGAGGCCTACTTACCCTTTCAATCCTCCCCATGGGAATTTGAGACTCCTTGAAAGCCTGCTGTCCACCCAAAATCCATTACAGTGACCGACCTCGGTCACCACACAATCTGCATCCAACTGATGTTAGTTCTATGCACCTGTCCTAACTACCAACCCCACCAACTTCAGTGTCTACCTACAACCGATGTCATTCCTCATGACTGACGTCAGTCTTACTATCACTGATGTCGATCCTCCTGACTGACATCAATCTTACCCTGCCTGACATCACCGACTCTGGTCTGCACATGACCGACATCAACACCTGTCTATTTGACACCAGTTCCCCATGACCGACATCGGTACCTGTGTTCACCTGCGAGTGATGAATTTCTACCTACGATCTTTCTTTGAATCAAATCCCTATCCAAACTGCTCTGCTCAGAAGTATCCAGCCCCATCCACTGAACTCTATCCGTCATCTCCTCCAAGAATACCAAGGCTTTCTAGTTCTTAAGTCTATCAAACACATTTGTCTTCTACTTAAGAACATGCATCTCCTTCTTGCTCATGTGACCAAGCCTACAAAGCCACGTCTCCACAATAGAAGAAGAATTAGTAATATAAGTAAATAGATAAAGGATACCTACTTTCTTACCACTAGCTAATTCAAGTGCATCCGCTATGAGAGTTCTTGTGCATCTCTCATCAACCAACTTTCTTGAAGAAATTAGCCACATCTTCAAGCCTAGGACCTACATGGCCTCCTTTAACACCCATGTGTTGGCCGCCTGCAATTTCAGCTTCACTTCCCCTTTGCCAATTCTTTGGCAAGGCACACCAGCCCCTAAATAAATCTTTCCAAAGTCTCCAAAGACCTTAACATGGAAAAGTACTCTATTTCAGACTGCATGGAAAGAGGCAACAAAATCTATAAGACAAGATTCTACTTTATCCAAGAAACCTCCCAGAGCATCTTGTGCAACAACACCTGCAACATCTACTTCTTCAATTCCTTCATGCTGATCTTCTACCAACCAACAATTTCTCTTTACCTGCTCTTTCTTTCCATACGACCGTAATTGACCATTCGTGCTTTTCAATTCCTCCATTTTTAGCTTACTTTCTTTTACCATTGCTCTACTCCCACTCAATCAGAAACCCCTGAGAGTGACCTATAATCAAACACAAAACCTACTCCCTGCAACCTTAGCTCTGATACCACTTGTTGGGAAATACATAAGCATAATTGATTACCATGCACAAGCAACTTAAATATGCAGAATTAAACCAAAATCACAAGTAACTAGAATTCATAAATAACACATAATATGAGAGACAATACACAATTGTCTTAATACTCATCCAAAAAAGAATACAATAAAGAAGATGCCACTTCTTTTCCACACCTCTCAAAGGCTTCCCACACCTCAAGTGTATAGTAATTCTCTCCTCAAAGCTCTCTCTCTTACGGTCCCAACACATAACTCAAACACAGAGTTGGTGTTCACCTCCAACCACCCAATATCCACTACTGCCAGTACCCAAGTGCTCCACACACTCCACAAGTGCTCCATGCACTCCAAGTAGATCTCCCCTAAACTTGCAACAACCTGCAACCCAAACGATCTTACTTATGAAAGGAACTTCCTTACCTTCCTCTTTGCTCTCCAACTGAGTACACACCATACTCCAAGTAGATATCTCCTGATCTTGCTACCTATTGTGTTGCTATCCTCCCTGATCTTGCACACCTACAAATCAATCTGGTTCTGCACACCTGCAAACCTAGATCTTGCACACACATACACCTACAGATCAATGATCTTACTTACCATGTAGATCTCCTAATGTAGCCATGCACCCCTACTGACCAAGATCCTACACACCTAAATAACCGTTCTAATTCTCCAAAACTAGCATCCACACTTGGTACTATGGCACTAGGAGGAACACACCCTGCTCTCTTCACTCTGAAGGAGCTTATTTTGCTCTCTTACTATCTAGCATAAATTACAATACAGCCCATGAGTCTATTATATAGATCTCATGCAAACAATAATTAGACATCCAATGACAATAATTAGATCCACAACTTCAAGTCTAAAATTGGCTCTTAACATGCAAACACTTGGTTCGTTAACAAACTGTCTATAACACTCATAGTTTCAAACCGCACAGGGGACCGATGTCGGTCCCTGTCTGCCTGGAGATGACCGACGCCGGCCGACTTTTGACCGATGTCAGTTACTCTTCTATCTACTTCTTGCCGACATCAATTGGCCTGACCGACACCGGTGTCTATGACACTCAGCAGCCTCCTCCCCTATTTGCATTAGTGAAGCTTTTAGCTCCACAACCTAACACCTAATTTGACCCATTTTAGGTTATTTGGAGTCTTGATGTTAACTTCTATAGTGTCCTCAACAAGAAGACTCAAACTATCTTCTAGAATAGTTGGTAAATATTTAAATTAGTCTATAATGAAAAATTCCTTCATGTGAGCTGGCTCTTTGATTTCTCCTAGGCATGATGAATCAAAATCCCCTAATGGTAGGGATGGCCATGTGACAAACACTATTGTAAAATCTTAGATGATTTGATAAAAATCATGTTGTTTTTCATAATTAAACTCATACCTATAGGAAAGTTCATCATTAATGATCTCTTGAGATATGTTTGAGGAATGTTGAACACCCCTATCTAATAGCACCTGAAATAGGTTTTCACTAGAAGGATAGCCTTTCTCTTTACTTTTACCTTGGCCTAAAATCACCTCAAAGAGGTTTTGACTTTGGGACCTCAATGTTTTATTTATTTTTTTGTGGTTAGGGGTGTTAACCCATTCTCCAAAATAGGCTACAAGATCTAATTTGATTAAGAACCCTTGTTTATGATCCCCAATAGAACATTATCTCTTAGGCCTAAAAATCATAAATAGCCTCATCATTCTCAAACTCATCTATAGGTACTATGGATTCTTGTTGGTCTCAAGATATAAGTTGAGGATAATATAGACTAAATGGATTAGTGAGAATAACTAGGCTAAGGGTACAAATGGCATGGGTGTCAAACAAATTGGTATTGGCTAGGTCTTCATAAAGGATATGATTGGACTATGCTTTGTTGTTGTCATTATTATCACTAATCATAAGCATTAGAACATGAATAAGATATGTGGGGTCACCCCAGGTAGTTTAAATTTGAGGCCATAAGTTTTTTTGTATTGAGTGATAAAAAATGGTTCCATCTTTCCTTACTGATTTGGCCCAAGGTCTCCTCCTTCATAGGTGTGCTTCTCCATTATTCTATTAGTAATGGGGTACTTGGCATTTTTACAACAATTAGCTAATTTGTCATTTTATAACCATGATTCATATCTACAAGTGAGTATTATTCTTGGCCATAAGATGGTGTGAAAATGATAGGAGTTAGACTATGCAATCTTCATGTTCCTTTTCACTGTCATTCCATGCAAGGTGGTTTGGCTTTAGGTATTCCATAAGACTTGGAGTTCTATGTAAGCTTGGTAATGTGAAATGTGTCATGAGTCAAATATTATTATGGGCCATTAGCTGAGATGGTATAATTATTAGACATTTTAGGAGGTGGCATATATGAAAGTGAATCAAGGGTATCAAGATCAATGCAACTAGCCTCTAGTGAATCAACACGTATTTCCTTCCCCTTATCTTTTTTGAGAATTAGATTTAAGAAAAATTAGTAGGTATATATTTCATACTTGGCCTCCAAATGTTTGAAATGTTAATAGGGTTGAAAATCTCTATTAATGGTGAACTCCATGCCACAATGAGATAACTTAAGACATTGATGCAATGTTGAAGGGATTACACAAATTTCATGTATCCAAGGTCTACCCAAGAGCAAATTGTATGAAAAATCTAGGTCTAACACATGGAATAATTTATCATGGGTCAAATTCCCAATGATAATTATAAATATGATGGTTTATGTGGCTTTGATACCACTTGATGTGGCCTCTAACCACAACATGGATTTAATAATCCATAAACTCTACAAAATCACATAATAACTCATTAATTCTTCACATAAATTCAACATTCTCTCATAAAATATCACACCATTATAATAAGATTATTCAACAAATATTTCCTCTCATTATAAGCTTAAACAATCTATCTCAAGACACATTATAAACTTGTCATCCCAAGCCAAGGAGGCTCCTAAATCTTTCACACAAGTTTTCTTCCCAAATTAGCCTAATTACAAAGCAAAGGAATACATTTATTTATAGAAATACAAGGATATAATGAGAGGGAAATGAAGGAAGACAATAATTTCAACATCCTCCACTTGGAATGACTATTAATCAATATTAAAATGTCCTCCATCATGTGATCCACATTATTTTGGACCCCTCCAACAAGTGGAATCTTCAAAAGGTGTTCCCCACTCCACATGTGCTTCCAAAAACTAGTGGAAACTCCTTTTGACCAAGTTTAAACCCATTAACTTTGATTCCCACATGGAATTTGTCCCACTCTAATAATGGAGGTCAAAATCAACTTTAGCACATGTGAATATCCTCCATGGGCCATGCCAAGACACATCATCACCTGTATCATCTTCCACATCACTATGAATAATACCCATGAGTAGTACTTGTGAATAAAGATAGTGAATAGTGTTGCATGAATAGTGTTTTCCCACCACATAATTATCCTCTAGTTAAAAATAACTCAACTCCTTCAATCTATCCTAATTGTATCCATGCCATTTATATTAAAAAAAGAATAAAAACACACCACTCTATTTTTGAGTGATGCATGATTGTTTAATCCCTTGGATGCTCCTACATTAGACATCCAAGGTAATTTATGTGATCTCATGATCACATAGAGGGGGTGAGTGTTATAACCACCCTTTTTGCCACTTGACATAATTACCTTAGCATCCCCTCCCAATGCACCATGTGCACTCAAAGAATTTTCTTTTCTTTCTCCTCCTCTTCCAACATCTACATATTAGCCCTAAAACCATCCTCCTCCTCCAAAATCTCATTCATATACAAATAAATTTATATGTGGACTCTAATCCACCACAAATAATCATGGTATCACACCCACTACAAACCATACTTATGGGATCACACCTCCCATCTGAAATCATCCTCTTCCACCAAGATGCTCTATCATGCATTTTTCTATCCACATGAGCTCTAGCCCACCACTGACCATCCAACTCCACCAAAATCCCATATGGATTTCATATTCCACCATCTAATGACCTATTGTATCATCCATAACATCATACTTCACCATCACTTATATCTCCTCACTCATGTTTGTGACAACACTTGCCACATGTGCATCCACTTGCACAAAACTTGCATCCAATGTTTCTTCCACAAAAACATTCAAATTCTTATCTAATTAGATATAATACCAATTTATTTGGATTTTATACCAATTTATGTGGATATGATACCAATTTATGTGGCCTCCAACCATAACATGGATTCAACAATCCATAAACTCTACAAAATCACATAACTCATGAATTCTTCACATAAAATCAACATTCTCTCATTAAATCTCTCACCATTACAATAATATTATTAAAAAAAATATTTCCTCTCATTTCAATCTTAAACAATTTATCCAAAAACACATTACAAACTTTTCATCCCAAGCCAAGGAAGCTCCCAAAGCTTACACACAAGCTTTCTTCCCAAACTAGCCTAATTACAAAGCAAAGGAATACATTTATTTATAGAAATACATGGATAGAATGAGAGAGAAAAAATAAGCCCACAAATTCAAGCTCCACTTATAATTACTATTCTTAAATAGTAAAATATCCTCCACCATGTGATCCACTTTAGTTTGGACCCCTCTAACAAGTGGAATCTTCAAAAGATGTTTCCCACTCCATATGTGCTTCCAAAAACTAGTGGAAACTCCTTTTGACCAAGTTTAAACCCATTAACTTTGTTTCCCACATGGAATTCATCCCACTCTCATAATGGAGGTCAACATCAAATTTATCACATGTGAAATATCCTCCATGGTCCAAACCAAGCCACATCACCTTCTTGCATCATCACCTACATCACCTACCATATCACCATAAATAGTACCCATGAATAGTACTTGTGAATATTGATAGTGAATAGTGTTACATGAATAGTGTTTTCCTACCACATTAATGGTGCCTTGTGATTCTCTCTCTTCATTTTCATAGGCCTTGATAGTGATCTTCTCTAGCTAGATATCGGTTGTTATGTATTCAAGAAGCTTGATGAGCTTTAAAGACATAATATTTAGGCATGATCCAATGTCTATGAGGACACGCTTCACTGTGTGCCATATGATGATAACTTTGATGTATAATTGATTATTATGGAGATGGTGGAGGGATTAAAAATCACTTTGGTTAAAGTATAATTGATGGCATGGGTCTAGATGTCTAATTAAAGCTTGGAATTTATCTAGGGATATGTCTTGGGGATCATAGGATTGGCCAAAGAACTTCATCAAAATGTTCTCATGGATGGTTGACATATGCAACAAACCCAAAATGGGAATTTGTGTGGGCATCTTTTAATGTTTTTACATAATATTGAACATCTTTTAAAACACATTGGTATATAGCTTATTTTTAGCCAGAACAATGGGTTGGATGGGTGTAGTGGTAGATGGATGTGGGCTTGGGATGGTAATATTCAACCATCGAGTTGTAATTACATACTCAAGATTAAATACAAGACTATTATTTATAAAAAATGATGGTGGAGGGGGGATAGATAAGATAATTCTCAATTTTCGGTGCACTTTTATGTGGTCATGAGGCAATGATGAGTTATTGGTATAACGTCCAAAAGTGGTAATACTTTCTTAATGGCACACTTGTATGTGGTCCCAGGTCACAAAAGGATCATTAGCATAGGTTGGTTGAGGGTAATTGGTTATTAATGGTCTTATTTGGTTGATACTTGGTCTTAGATTGATGGTGATGGTATAAATTTGACCTCCCATAATATAACCTAAAACCTTGTTGTAATCATATGAAACTGCATGGTAAGTCTGTTGGTTATTGATATCAGTTTGGCCTTGGTTTCATCTATTTAGATGATTTTTTTGTTGTTCTTGTTGTTTTTATCTCATATATTGATACTATTATTTCTATTGTTCCAACTTTTGTTATTATTGTTGGTTGTTGTTATTATTATGTTGTAGAAATGGGTTTTGATAAATACCCAAGTTATGATTAGACATAGAATCTCTATTATCTAATGTTATTTCCCCATTTTATAACATATTATAAATAATATGTTTGATCTACACACAATTAAAAATATTATGTCCATTAACCTAATGGTACTCACAGAACTCTTTTTCTCATTACTGGTTAGGATAAGGAATGCCCTCAAGATAGTATTTTAGAATCGACCAATTAATCAAATTAGCTACAGATAGTTTTTAAAAAATAGCTTTAATAGTCTTCAAGATCATTGAAAAATCTATGATTAGGCACATTTATCCTTGGAAGAGGAGGGGTTTTCAAAATCAAAGTTTATTATGTTTGTTGTACTAGTCTAGGTTGTTGTAAAGACTGTGCTTGATGAATGGGTTGTTGGTGAGGAGTATTTTGCATTTACAGCATAGGTTGAGTAAATAATGTTTGCACCATTTGGACATGTCATGACTTGATCACTCAATTTCCAAAAATAATTTTTTTGTGGTTAAACTTCTTGGGATTTTCATAATTATCATCTTGGGCTAGTTGTGATGCTTGTGCTTGGACTTGATTATGGTTCTAATTTTCATTATTTCCCTAGTTTTGATTCTAGTTTTGGTTTAATGTGGGAAGCTTGATGATCCATTTATTAATAAGGGCATTTTTTATTAATAAACCTTTATCAATGATCTCTTTAAAAGTGTGTGCACATTATAAATCTAGATGGTAAGATATTTCATTATGTAGATTTTTGGTAAACAGAGTAGCTAATTGCATTTTTTGTAAACTATGAGTGAAGTGGCTTGTAAGTGATCTCCATTGATTTAGATAACTCATGAAACTTTCACTGACCTTCTACTTGGATTGCATCAAATATACCAATGAAATTTCATGTCTAATATTTTAGGAGAAGTGATGCACAAACTTATCTGAAAGGTCATCAAAATAAGATACTGAGTTCTTGGATAATTTTATAAACCATTCCAAATCATATCCTACTATATTCTAAGGAAAAAATAATATGATCTATATGTCACTATATGCCACTAGTTGTCAAGCAACAAAGAATTCCATTAAATGGATCTTGGGGTCTCCTTTACTCTTGTATTTGTCAAACTTTAGTGGTTCATACCCTAAATGAAATGGTATTTATAAATAATCAATATTTAATGGGTAGGAATACATGTCATCTAACTTGAAGTTTTCTTGGTCTATTTCCCATCTTAGATGGTGACAATTTCATCCTTTATCTATTGCATCTCTTGTGATAATAAACTAGTTGGAATATTGGCTTGAGGTGGAGGATTGATAGTAAAAAGTGGATTATTTTGATCGAGGTATAATAGAGGCATGATTTGTTGTGTAATATTGGTTTGGTTAGGGAATTTACTAGGAATATGCATTTGTGGATTAGGATGTGATTGTTGAAATTACATGTGTTATAGTGCAATATTCTAGTTTGGGTTGGGTATGTAGGCTTGGTTTTGAGTAAATTATGGCTGAGATGTAAATATATGGCTCTAATTGAAGTATTGTGCCTATTGAGGTTCAATAGGTACTTGTTGTCAACTAGTAAAACCTTGATTAATAAGGGGAACTTATGAACCAAGGCCCTATCATTGAGTTTGTGGCATATTTGGCACAAAAGACAATGGTTGCCTAATTGGTACTTATATAATGGTAGAACCTCTTTGTTTATGTAAACCCCTATTGTGAAGTAGATGATTATAGAGTGTTTAACATTTATCATTTACTAATCAATGTACATTATTGATTAGACATTATTTATGATTGTTATGGTATGTTGGTTTACGACTGAAGAGGGGCATTCTTCACTACCTAGCAAGATGGAACATTGGTTTCCCCCTATTAAGGTGTTAGAATGTTTTGCCTCTCTTGAATTGGTATGTTGTACTATGCCTATTATTGTGGAATTTTAGTTATCACCTATTGAGTTGGAGTAACATTCATCACATGTTATTGAGGAAAAGCACTAATTTTTACTTGACTATTGAATCCTTTCATTTTCATGCTTGATGAAGTAGTGAGTTTAGGACTAAAGGTAGTTGGTTGAGGTTTGGATGTAGAAGTTCCTTCTCCTTACATTTATGAACCACTCATGGTGTTAACTTGAGACACATTTTATTATGGACTAGTTATTTGTGCATTTACACCACTTTGGTTTGGATTGGATAATACTTGTGTATTATCCATTTTGTTTGGCTCATTCATTTGTGTAGAAGCATAAGACACTTCTTCGATGACTGGGGCATTGAATATGTCTCCAATGGAAGTGATTTATGTGAATGGGTCTATACCCTAGTTTTATTAGCCTATCAATTTAATTAAGACCCATGCTAAAGGAGTTAACTCAATAAGAGGAGTGTTTGACATGGCCATGTTGGTAAAAGTGCACACTAAGTTTAAATAAGTCTAGTATGTTATCTGCATCTATATGAAGTGATCCTCCATGAGGCATTTTCCTTAGATAAGAATACATGGGACCTAATACATCATTAGTACTAGAGCTTGAGGATTTTTAGAAGAGGCTTGTTTGTTGGTTTTATTATAAGGTGTATTGTAAGGCACTCTTACTATACTTGACAAGTTTTCATGGGGAATTATACTAGAAACTTAGCCCCTACCTTCGTAGCTCTGATTAAGAATTTGTATTTATTTGTAAATAAGTGATGATTAAATAAGTAAGGGTCATAGGATGATGGAATCATAATTTAGTATGGTTATTGTTGAGCTTGATCTACAATTAAAGGTACATTAGCTAGGTACTATGTTGTTTTTCTTGGTCTTGAGCCAAGTATGGGGCATGTTAACCAAATAATGAGCTAAAAGCTCTTGGTTTTGTTCCAATAATTGATATTTTTAAGGTGGATAAGGATCCATCTCATAAATGACATCATCACCATAGGGGTATTAAACAAATTCACCTTGTGTGACCACATTACCATATTTTGGATTCTACATAGCTCCACTACGAGTATAGTGAGACATCTTCGAATCAATGGTGAAAGTTTCATGATAAAAAGATAGTATAGTTATAAAAAATTTGAAAAACAATGTCTAAAAATACAAATGGTTTAAACTTGGTCTAACTTACTTAAATAATGGAGTTGTATCTCCAAAAAGGCTTATGTTAAAACTTGGTAAAAATAATCTAACATTAAATTTCTTACACAAAGAGATCAAGTGGATGAAATAAAACTAGAATTCCAAACTATAGGTTCAAAGTGTTCCAAATAAGTCTAATCTAATAAAACAAAAGTTTATAGGTCTTTTGGCTAAATGCGACATCAAAGCTAGGATCCATATAGGCATGTGCTAGGACTTTTGGCAAAACAAGCACAAAAGCTAGAATTTTAAACAAAATGGTATGATTTAATCTAAAAAATATGAAACACTTTGGAATAGACTAGGAATTCAAATTTAGACATGAACTTGTTCAATTGGTATAAGGCATGAACTAAAAGTCATAAATAAGATAAGTTATTTCTCCCAAATTTAGACACAAACAATAATTTTCAAAGTAGGTAAAGAATTAACTTTAGTTACACAACCCGAAAGAGAAATATTGGTGTCTAGGACTAAAGTACACAAGGCATAAATATAAATCAATCAATGTTTGAATTTGAACTTGGAAAGGTTAATTAAAAACTCAACTTAGGAAACTAGGCTTCTTTAAACAAATAACAAGCTAGATAAAATTGAATGGTATAATTGTACTAGGTAAAGATTCAAAATATGCACGTGGATTGGTTTTGAAAATTAAAAACTTTGACACAAGGCAAATAAGTCTATGAAATGATTTGAGTAGTGTAACAATGTTATTACACTCTAAATATGCAATCAATGGTTAGTTTCAATACTCCAAGGCACAAGATTTGAAATGAATTGCGTAATGTAATGTTACCCTTTTCAATCAAGTGACACACATACAAATATTTTGTCAAAATACTAAGGCAAAAGTATGATGTCAAATGGATGGCATAATGCCTCCTTAAATAACAGAGTGATGTTTAATACAAGACTCATTTTGATGTGGCATAACAAATAAAATAGGTAGTTTAAACTTAAAATCCATGCAATAAAAGATAAAATGACACAAACACCTAAGTGTAACATCTTAGATCCTAAAACTAAAAAGGTTGCATAGTACTATCAAATTTTATCTGTATAATAATCTTGAGATGATTTTTAAATGTTAATCCAAAAATAAAAGTGCATGAATAAGTAGGGTTTTTACACCCCCCTTCTCTCAAGATATTATACAATAACATGGAACTTCAGGGTACTAACCCTACATCAACGGTATGTCCATGATAAGTGGGGTTATTCTAAATATAAATTTTCATGTGTTTCTAAATGGTCCCAAGTATGGCTAAAACTAGATATGTAATCATGTCAGTTGATTTCATACTACATAACTTACTATGCAAGGGTCTATTCCTTCACATAGTGATTCCATCTATGTACTTCTTAGTAGAATCACCTAGTTAGCCAGACCTAACTTGGGTTTTTATTACAATCAAAGAGGCTAGCTAATCGACCCATTGGTAATCACAATATTCATGCCTTAGTTTATATGCCACACCATGGAGTGGGGTTGGTACAATGCTGGGAGATGAAACCCTAAGTCATTGCACCCCTAGAGAACTTGTGAGGGAGAATTGAGTTCCCACTCACAAGCTAAAATGCATGAAAATAAAAGACAAGTGAAAAGATTTTAGGGTCACGTTTAGAGCACCCAAACCATATAAATTTTAGGAGATCCTTAATGAAGTTCTTTTCACACCTTTGAATAATTCATAAATGCAAATAATGAGTACCTTTGGTCACCTAAGTTCCCTAAAGGGGATGGGGGAGAGCATACATGCATCAAAAAGAACCAATATAAAATAAAACACTCTTAAGAGTATGTAATCTAAGTGTGAGTGTTTATTTTAATGCTCCAAAGTGAAATTTTTATGAAATTTTTCCCCTTGGCATCAATTGAAAAACTTGTAAAAACTTTCACAAATAACTAAGTATAAAAACACCTAAGTTCCTTTTAGGCACCCAAAAAAATGTTCAAGACTTAACCACTATCAAATTTGTACCTTTTTCTAGCTTAGGTCCTACAATTTTTAGAGGGTTTTTATTTACTTAGAAGCACTTTCATGGGTGAACAAAACATTTATCAAAATTACTCTCAGGTTTCTCTATTTTTTGTCTCAAAGATAGATCATTGTCGATCCACACAAAGATCGATATCAATCTATACAGATCAAACTCGATCTAAAATATCATCATTGATCTAGAAGATCATTGGCATTTCTTAAAAAAACATAGAAAGACATAGGTTGTTTTGACAAAAAAGATGGTTGGTAAAATTAGCTCAAAAATAAAAACACCTCACTAGATCCTGTAAGAAATGATTAAAAAAATAATATGTTGGTTCTTAAACACAGAATGAAGACAAAAATATCAATCTATTTATATCTCCATCATGATCTATTTTTTCATAGGGATCATGGTCAATTTTAGTAATAAACATCGATCTATAAAATTAATGTTGATCCCTATTAATTTTGAAATACTATGAGTTGATAAAAATAAAAAGATGTGGAAAATGAAGTTAAAACTCAAATTTTTAAGATTATCAACCACTCAATAGAAAAACTAATAGCTACATATTAGTATTCTTTTTTTCATGGGATGTTTGACATCCCACCAGGTGTGCCTTTTGTGATCATAGGAATCCAAGAAGGGAGGTTAGTATAGTGTTAGTTCAAGTAATAAAAACTTAAATAAAAACATGCTAACACTTACACTCCAAGCCTATAACTTAGGGAGAGATTAGTGACAAAAACCAATTGAAAACACACTAAAAGATAAAATATATGAATCCTTTACCTTCCTTGAGAGCTCCAAATGTTTTTTTGAGTGGTTTACTCAGCTTATGCATCAAAAAGTCTTTGGCAATGAAGCTTACTTAGATTCTTCTCTCCTTGGTATCTTGGCTTTGATGTTGCTTGGCTTATGATTTGGGAATTATAACACTGTTGGCATGAGGCTAATAGAATAAATCATTCATAATAACTCTACAATATCCAAGCTTAGAAATGAAGAGTTATGGCCTTATATTTATATCCTAAGGATTTAACTCTCACCTAAGGTGAGTTAGGGTTGAGTTAAGGCTTAGAATGGGTTTAAACTTAACCTAGGTGAGTCAAATATAACTCTAGTAGAGTTAAGGACATATGGGGAAACATAGGTCAAAATGATTATGTCCTCCATTTAATTCATATATAATTGAAAGTTGAATGGTGACTCACAAAAGCAATGATGAAAGGCTTGATATTTTGATTTTAGGAAATTATATTTTTAGATATTGATTAATTTCAAATGGATAATTCAGCTAGGCATTTAGTTTGGTTTATCTTGTTAATTTATTTAGATTATCCTTTTAACTCTTTTAATATTTTATTAAGTGTATAAGTGCCCCACTTAATAGGTCCATAGGCCAAATTGATAGTTTTTATGCCACAAGGTGATTAGGGATGAATCTATGAGAGGTTATTGTTGCATACAGTAAGATACCTTAATTAGGGATGTCTCAACATGATTTTTAGCTTTGATAAATGATACATAAGAAAATTTGGGATGTTTAATGATTCCTATGTTTAATTTGTAATGGTTGGTAGGAATCGGTCTGAAGTCCAGTCGAAGGCTAGTTGTGGCTAGTTTTAGGTGTCTATAGTTTTATCAAAATCCATCTTATTACATTGATAACACTAGCCAAGTCAAAAAAAATATCCCATCAACTAGTTAAAATCTCAATCATAATATCCCCTATGTCAACTATAGATAGAAATTAGTTTAGGCATCTCAATTCAAAAATTGAATCATACTTGACCAAATCAAATAGATAAGCTAACAATTAGCAACCCTATAATCCCATATCCATATATTGACATCAAGACCTTTATTTCTTAATCAATCCCATAAAAATAAACCCAATAAAAATATTCATTACCCATCAGGCCCCTAAGCCATATAAACCCCACTTTATCTTACCCTTGTCGAATAAATCCAACAATGAAAAATACAACACTTCATGATTCAACCATCAACCATCCCATAACAATCTAATCCTGAGCCATGAAAACTACACTTTCCCTAGCTTTGAATTTTTTTTATATATCAACAAGCCCAAAATTTACAATCCCAAAATTAAACAAAATCTAAACAATAATCACCCAATCAATACCCTACCAATCATGCCCCTATACCATAATAATAAAACCATCAACAATATGATAAGAAATTAGGACCCTGAGCTACAAAAATCAAATTATACCCTATCATCACTACTCCAAAGAACATCTCTTACTCAAGAATAGAGTGTATACACATGAAAACTAGTAATTGGGGATATACCAATATTCCTTTCCAAAGAAAAATCAAACTCCTCTATAGATAAATATAAGTCAAGCACTCATTAGACACCTCTCTTCAAGTCAAAAACCCACCTTTTATCAACTTGTACTTGACCAACCCACATTTTACTAACCCATCGTTTACTAGCCCATTTTTAGCCAACATGACATACCTCCAATATTTAACCAGCCCACCTTTGATCAACCCATCTTTTGCATATCACATTATATTCCTTCACATATTTAATCCTCCAACACTAAGGATAAATTAAATAAGTTACTTTTATACAACTAAATAAAAATTGTTTTCCATGCAGCTATAATCCTTATCTCTCCTAAAATCCATGGAAAGACCAACATAAATAGAAAAATAAAATGAACACCAAATAAGTTTTGCTTGACCTAATTTATCTAAACCATCCTTTTTTAAGATAATAAAATCTAAATCTCAAATGACTCTTGGTTGTACAATGATGACTTAACATCCTATTTTCAAAGCAGAGAATACCATGTCACAAACAAAATGTGTACAATCATGAACTACGAATGGAAGGGGCTCAAACTTCATGAATAGGGGATCTTATAAACGTATTCAAATGTATGCAAAAGAATCATCTCACACATAGGCTAAAAACCCCCTAGTGATCAATACGAGGATGTTAAGGACACTTCTAAGATTTTTGAGGAAGCTTCTTCTAACATCAAAACAAGTTCTCTCCATACTCTCTATAAAGATCTTGTTTCCACCAACATTTTCAATGACACCACTATCCTTACCACTCCCTTGACCTCCAATATCCTAAACTCATCAATTTATACCAATAAGGTCATGTACCATTAGACCTTATTCAAAATGATGAAGCTATTTCAAAATTTATGACTTAAATATGGCATCTTGTTTAGTGACCACATTCATATATTCAAACTAAATCTATACTTGACAAACTATTTTGAGGAACATGAATATTTATTTAGTCAAAACAAATAAAAAATAAACCAAAATAAAAAATAAAATTCCCTTAGTTAAAACCTCTTTAAGGTGTTATCAGCCAAAGAAAATCAAAAATCAAAGTCCCTTATTGACAACCTATTTTAAGTATTTTTATATAGAGAAAATCAAAATCAAAATAGGAATAACAAAAAGAATCTATTGGTGACAACCTTTCTGAATAACTAATAGATGAGTAACTCAACCTTCCTCTTATATGAACATAGTTTCAAGTTAGATCCAAATCACTTGTTGAAAAAATAATTGATATCAACATGAGAACAAAGGATGATCCAATAATCATCAAACTTTTAATTACCCTTAATTTTGTAGAAAAAAAACTTTTATTGTCCTCCTATCAAAAATTTTAGGCATCCTCACATGGATAAATTATTAAAGGTGTGTGAGACTATTGGTCCCTATTCCCCTTGGTTTCATGACACATACATTTACATTCACAAAAACACCATTCCTAAAACTATTTCACATAACTAATTAAAATCTTACCATCTATTATATGGGATATGATCATATTTACTTAAGATGGTTGGAAGAAGCCAACTTGGTAATCAACAATTCTCATTATGGAATATGTGTTGTATAAATGTTAGCCACATGATAAGGAAAAGATATTTAAAAATTCTTCCCTACTTGAAGGATCTAATACTTCTATAAAAAATCAAATTTTCAAATTTTCAAAAAAAAGAAAAGTAAAAAAAAAAATAGAGAGAGAGAGAGAGAGAGAGAGAGAAGTCAAAAGGTGAAAACCATTTTTATGGAGCCTTAGTAAAGTACCATGATGAAAACCAATTTTTTGAATCATTCATAAATCCATTATCTATAATTACCTCTACACTTTAGATCAGGCCCATTTCTCCATCCAAATATAGCAATTTTAAAACATCTTTCCCATCTTTATCCATTGAATCCTAAACCACCCTTTCCATCCTTATCCATTCAAGCATAAACCATACTTGTCATATTCCCATCATATTTATCCTTATTCCCACCTTTGACCTTGTTTAGGACATGGAAGAAGTCTTGAGACATATTTTGGAAACATCTTGGTATGCCAGATCTTATTAAAAGCACAATGTACACAATGACAACATGGCATAGGAAATATTAGGCACATGGTTCTTACATGATGTGGTCCTTAGAGATACCACATGATCCCTAATCATCCTTCATAATCCCTCATCATACTTACCATACCTATTCATCCTAAACATCATCCATAATCCTCCCTAATTATCCCTAAATGTCCCTAGTCATCCCTAATCCTCCCTCATCATCCCTCATCATCCCTAAGTATAATTCCTAATCATCCCCAATCATCCCTAGTAATCACTAATCATACCTCATCATCTTTAATCCTTCCATAATTTCATCCACTACCACTTCCATCCCTCATGATAGAATAGATTTTCCTTTTGCTTGTAGCTTTGTCAAAAATACAAAAAACCTACAAAAGTTTGAAAAATAGAAAATTCAAAAAACCCAAAATATAAATATAAAAATATAAGAATAAAAAATAATATAAAATCCATTTAATCCCAAAAATATTTGTCTTTTCCTTACTCATGTTAAAATCCTTATTCAAAATTTAAAAAAAACAATCATTGCAAATTTATCGAGATATATCATTCCTAATATCCCCCCCATACATATATCATTCCCTAGGGAAAAACAATGTTATCACTATTGTCACTCACCAAACATTGGGTTTTTAACTTGATAAGGGAAAAAAAATATACTTTTTTAAAATTTATGTGTGTTCTTGTTAATGTTTATTTATTTTTGTTTTTTTATTATTCTTTTAATGTGACTATGTCAGTCCTACAACATATTTCAATAATTGCATCATATTTTTGCATATCATGGTGAAGCTTATTATATGTTATATTAAATATTAGGGTGATCTAAAATTATAATTACTTATAATATTAGTGACATGCACCATCACATCATCAACATCCATTTCTAAACATACATTTCTTATAACTAACTATCCTTTTTTGTCATCCATTCTCACTAAGTATGCATAATAAATAATCCAACATGAGCTTTAATCCATCCATCACATACATATGAAATACATGATATCCATAAATATTGTCCTTCATCTTCACATCACCAATCCACATAATTATTTAATTCCTTGATTTATGTTTGGACATCCAAACAATCAATTAAATCTAAGCTTGTAGCTTTATCAAGATATATCATTCCCAATCTAAACTCCTCGAATATATCATTACTTAGAGAAAATATAAGCTCATGTATTTATTGGTATATATCATTCCTAATCAAACCCCCTAACATATATCATTATTTGGGAAAATAAAAAAAAATCAAAGCATGCAAGCCTTAGATCAAGTGTGTTAATCTCATCCATCCATAACATCCCCAAAACTATCCATAATCCTTATCTTCATGGTAAATCCTCACATAAGTCCCAACCACAATTTATTCACCCAAAACCATTTATTTTAACCCATGATTATTATTTTTCATCCCATTTTCTCATTTTGATAGTCCATATGTGTCTTTCATTCCTGCATGTGGTCACGTGGGGAAATAATCTCTAGCTAGATCATCACTTGATTTCATACATATCCCAAACCAATCATGCCACTAGGGGAATATTAGTGTAACTATATTTCTTCATTTACATTATTTGAAATTTTACCACTTCCCCTAGTTGAAACACCTTTTTTAAAGAGTGGGAAAATGTAGACATCCCATTTTCTACCTTAATTTTGACACTCTACTTTCAACACCTAGTTTCAACACTTTCAATAGCCCACACTAACATAACCTGAATGACAACATGAACCCCATCTAACATTAGCCACAATATCACATTTCACTCCATGACCCTATTTAAATTCCACTAACATTACCTTCTATATTAATCAACTAATTAATCATTATTAGTTAGTTGATTATCCCTAATAATAAAATCCATGCACATAAAATCAAATAATAAATAAAATCACCAAAACCAAAGTCAAAAAGTAAATAAATTGATCCCATTCCTTATCAAAGCAAACCCATAAATCCTAAACCTCTCTCATTCAATAAGCTAACCCCTCATTTAATGAGAATGTTGACTCAATATCATCCATTTAATTCTAAGTAATCTTGATTGTCCATTTCCCACATCTAAAATCTATAAATTCAACCCTTCATCCCTTCATTTGAAGCATGAGAACAAGATTGGATATCTTAAGGAGATCATTTCCATTATGTGAAAGAGCCTTGATATCATCATAAAATAGAACCAAGCATACATAATCACTCATAAGGACATGTTGCTAAAATTATTGTGAGGAATCCATTGATCAACTACAATCAAAGTGATCAAATTTAAACAAGGAGGTCTTAGTGGTAATTAAATGTATAATTATCCATATTATTTCAATTATATATATTTATTATTTAGAGTATGAATAGGTTTAATTGATTGTTTTGATTACATATCTCAAGTTTTACATATTACAAATATAATCAAAATGATATTTGTTATGGTTGTATAGTTTGGATGGAATGTTAATTATATGAACATCAAAATTAATTTCTAGAATGGATATCTATAGGGAGAAGTGTCCATGAACCAATTTGAAGGATATATCAAATAAGGTCAAGAACAAAAAGTATGCAAATTAATCAAGTCATTGTATGGTCTCAAACAAGCTTCTAGAGCCTAGTATATAAAAATAGATGAGCATCTCATACAACATGGTTTTAAAAATATTCCATATGATCCCAATATCTACCTAAAATAACAACGAGAGATTGTTATAATCATTATCTATGTTGATGATCTAGTCATTACTATCAATTCATTAAAGTTGATCGATGTTATAAAGAATTATATCAAGTGATCATTTGACATGAAAATTTTTGGGTTATTTCACTATTATATTAGATTTGTAGTTTGGAAAAAATAGCATGGTATCTCTGTGTCAAAAATGAAATTTACCATGAAATTTATTGAGAAGTTTTAGATGATGTATTATAAACCAATGGCCATTCTTATAGAGATAAGACTTTAATTGTCTCATGTAGATCTATCACCACTAATAGATGTCACTCTCTATTGGTAGTTGATTGGGAGTCCCATCTATCTCACCTACACTAGGATAAATATCAACTATGTTGTTATCTATATTTTGTGTTATATATAAGAACCCAAAATAAACCATAAAAAATTATCTAAGATTAAATTAATATGTATTTAAGGAACAATGGAATATGGTTTTCACCTACATATTTATTTCATCCATGTATTTCTTAGTGGAATCCCTTAGTTAGCCAAACTTGACTTGGGTTTTCATTATGATCAGAGAGGCTAGCCACTCAGACCCCTAGAAATCATAGTATCCATGCCCTAATTTATATAGCCCACCATAGATCTAGATTGGTATGATAATGGGAGATGAAACCCCAGGTCATCACATCCCTAGAGAACTTTTGAGGGAAAATCAAGATCCCATTCATAAGCCAAAATGCATGAAAATAAAAGACAAGTGAAAAGACTTTAGGGTTGTGTTTAGATCACTAAAACCATGTAGATTTAAGGAGAGCCTTAATAAAATTATTTTCACACCTTTGGATAAGGCATAAATGCAAATAATGAGTGATTTTGGTCACTTGAGTTCCTTAAAGGGGATGGGGGGAGAGCATACACACATCAATCATTTTGAAAAAATAAAAAACTTTGAAAGAACAAGCATAATGCAAAATTCTCTTGAGAATATGTAATATAAGTGTGAGTGTTTATTTTAATGACCCAAAGTGAAATTTTTATGAAATTTAACCCCTTAGAATTAATTGAAAAACTTGTAAAACCTTTCAAAAACAACTAAGCATAAAAAACACCTAAGTTCTTTTTAGGCACCAAATAAAATGTTCAAGACTTAACCACTATCAAATCTATGCCTCTTTTCAGCTTAGGTCCTACAATTATTAGAGGGCTTTTTCCTATTTAGAATCACTTTCATGGGTGAAAAAAACATTTGTCAAATATTACTCTTAAGTTTTTATGCGTTTTATCTCAGAGATAGATCGTCATCGATTTATGCAAGGATCGATGTCGATCCATAGAGATCAATGTCAATCTAAAAGATCATCATTGATCTATAATATCATCAACATTTCCTACAAAAATATAGAAAGACAGGTTATTTTGATAGAAAGGATAGTTAATAAAATGAGATCAAAAATAAAAACACCTCACTATATCCTACAATAAAATGGTTAAATAAACAATATGTTGGTTCTTAGACATAGAATGAAGATAGAAATATCAAAAAAAACTTGAGTTAGTTATGTCTCCATCATGCTCATTTTTTTCCACAAGTATCATGGTCGATTCTAGTAATTGATGTCGATCTATAAAATTGATGTTGATCCCTGTAAATTTTGAAATAAAATGGCATCGATCCCTATGACTTGCTAAAAATAGAAAGATGTGAAAAATGAAGTTAAAAATCAAATTTTAAATATTCTCAACCACTTAATAGAAAACTAACAGCTAAATATTAGTCTTATTTATTGCATGGGATGCTTTACGTCCCATTGGGTGTTCCATTTTTTATCATAAAAATCTAAGAAGGGAGGTTAGTATAGTGTTAGTTCAAGTAATAAAAACACACTAACACTTACACTCCAAACCTAAAACATAGGGAGAGCCTAGTAACAAAAAGCAATTAAAATCAAAACTAAAACATAAAAGATATGAATTATTTACCTTAATTTGGATATTCAAATGTTTTGTTGATTATATTACTTAGCTTGTACATCAAGAAGTATTTGGAAATGAATCTTTCTTAGATCCTTCTCCCCTTGGCACCTTAGCTTTGATGTTGCTTGGTTTAAGATTTGGGCATTATAACACTACATGATGCTTATGGAATAAATCTTTAATAATAACTCTACAATATCCAAGCTTATAAATGAAGAGGTATGGCCTTGAATTTATATCCTAAGGATTTAACTGTCACCTAAGGTGAGTTAGGGTTGAGTTAAGGCTTGGAATGGGTTCAAATTTAACCTAGTGAGCCAAATCTAACCTTAGTAGAGTTAAGTAGATGTGTGGAGACATAGGTCAAAATGATTATGTATTCCTTTTAATTAATATATAATTTCAATTTTAATGGTGACTCAAAAAATTAATGATGAAAGGCTTGATATTTTGATTTTAGGATTTTTTATTTTTAGATATTCATTAATTTCAAATGGATAATTCAACTAGGAATTTAATTTGGTTTAGCTTGTTAATTAATTTATATTAGTATTTTAGCTATTTCAAGATTTTATTTAAGTGTGCAAGTGCCCCAATTAATAGGTTTATAGGCCAAATTGATATTTTTTATGTCACAAGGTGATTAGGGATGAATCTATGAGAGGCTAGTGTTGCATATGGTAAGATACCCCAATTAGGGATGTCTCAACATGGTTTTGAGATTTGATAAATGATACGTAAGAAATTTTGGGATGTTTCATGATTCCTAGGATTAATTTTTAATGGTTGGTAGGAATTAGTTTGAAGTCTAATCAGAGGCCAGTTGTGGCCAGTTTTAGATGTCTACAATTTTATCAAAATCCATCATATTACATTGATAACACTAGTCAATTATAAAAAAAATCCCATCCACTAATTAAATCTTAATCACAATATCCCCCATGTCAAATACAAATGGAAATTAGTTTGAGAATCTAAAATCAAATCATACTTGACTAAATCAAATAGATAAGCCAATAATTGGTGACCCTAGCATCCCATATCCATCTATTTTTTAGGAATACATAACACAAATCAATAGTAATTAATTAAATATGGAAATAAAATGTAGAAAACACAACATAATAGAGACATATATTTAATGTGGTTCACCCAATATGGGTTATATCTACATAAAAACAACCAATCCTTATTATTTAGTCCAATAAATGAAGGTAAAAACCTACAATACAACCACTGCAATATCCTCTTCACTCACATTCAGTATGCCACCATAATTATAATGCCCTAATATCAAAGGAAGGTTACATACTAGGAAAAAAATATATAAACATAATTTCTACCATTAGATCTATGACCTAATACTGAATGGTCCAGATTTACTACAAATTTGCAATATTTTATAGCGTATTTTTAACAAAATTTTGATTCAGGGGCACTACCCCCAAACCCCGACTAGGAGGACTCCAAAATAGGTCACCTCCCCTTTAGATCCCCATGGTGACCCTAGTTGGGGGGAATTGCCCCCCACACCCTCATATTTGGAACTAGGCATTAAAATAAGATCAAGCTCCACCATCCAACACTATTGACATCAAGACCTTTGTTGCCTAATCAATCCCATAACAGTCTACTCTTTAGCCATGAAAACTACACTTTCCCTAGTTTTGAATTTTTTTTGGCTATCAACAACTTTAAAATTGACAATCCCAAAATTTAGCAAAACCTAATCAATAATCACCCAATCAATACACTAGTAATCAAGCCCCTATGTCATAACAATAAAACCATAAACAATATGATAAGTGTTGGAGGTTTGTCAATGATGTCTCCAAAGTGACCAAGGATGTTGATGAGGTGTCATGTATACTAAAATGATAATGACAAAGTGTGCTTTAATGTTATTCAGTAGTGTGACATAGTTATTCCATGTTTGACTTGGATAGGTAGATTTTGGATGTTATTAATGGTATGGTCAAGTTGTAGAGATCCTATGGGGTGTTATAAATGCTTAGATTTCTTATGTAAGTAAATAGAAATCATCAAAGTAGTCAGATGAGTGTCTAAGTTCAATTAGTCATCTTGATTTATAAGGCTAAGTAAGAAGTTTGATGATGTCATGTTTCACATGTGTGAAGGTTTTAGGAGTAGTTTGATACATCGATGGATTCTCCTATGTGAGATCATATGGTTTAAATTTTAGTTCATGAGGTTGAGCATAACAAAAGTTATTGAGGTGTAAAGTTGGCCAATCAAGAAAAATTCACTAAGGTCCCATACTTAACCAAATTTTAATTATATGAGATCTATGGTTATCATTTAATCAGATCATAGATCTAAAATTGAGAATTTAATCTGAATGGATAATGATCTAATAGAGTGTGTGATCCTGTCAATAATGATCCAATGGTGCCTATTAAGTCAAATTATCAAAGGATGCTCATAAGGCACACACTAGTGACAAGTGTCTCTATCTCATTAAGTTAATAGAAGATAAATGCTACATAGGTGTTCATATATATGGATATTTATGGAGAATATTAATTCAAATAGTTAATTTGCAGAAGGCACGTAGAGCTACCAAGTGGCACAATCATGGGAGCTCTAATCTAAGATCAATGGTGAGTATTACAAGATAAAGATCAAGCTAATCAGAGGAGATAAATGGTGCATATTTTTCCATAATATCTAGGAATAATGATATGAGGTTAAGATGATTGATTTTTAGTGTCTGAATAGTGATTTTTGGAATTTGAATATTTAAATTAACAAAGGAAAAACCTATCTACAGTGTTTGAGCCATAACTTTTGATATATGCAGAATTTGATGGTGAAGTAAAGAGAAAATTTTTAAAGGACTTAAAAATGTAACCATAAAAATTATTTTTAATTTATAAATGTTTGTAAATTTAAATATATTAATCTCCAAAGTTTAATATGTATTTTACCATGTTCTTCAAGTGACCTGAGAAAGATAATTGAAGAGTTTTTGATGTTATTTCAATGTTTCAATATGAAATAACTATTGGATAGTGTGTTAAAATCCATGAGGAAAATATATATGGATTTTATAGGTTTCAAAAATCCATATTTATTATGAAAAATTTATTATAAGTTGATTATGTTTGTTTAATGCACTTGCAGATTGAGTGACCATGTTACAGGAGTGAGTTGAAGGTGTTCTGAGTGGAATTGAAGAATAAAATGAGTATGGAGATGTTATATAAGTCTCTAAGTCTTATTATAAACTATTTTATGTCATTATATTCCCTTTATCAGATATGGAGAGTCAAAATAGTATAATTCCATTTTGACTATGTGTGACCAGCTTGAGTGGTCATTTTGAGAGAGTTGTTTTTAGTGCTTAGATTTTGTGTTGAAGTGTCTAAATCACATGGAGGTGTTGAATATATCTTGAAGGTTTAACCCATGTGATAAAATCATATGGATACATGAAATATTTTAGTGTTTTCTTCAGAAGTTTGAGATTGTGTTTTTTGTGTATGAGGACCTAAAGAGCAAGGAGACCTAATTGGTAGGTTCAAGTGTTGAATTGGTGTTCCATGTGGCATGGTTCCATATGAGAGTGGTAAAGGGTCTATTGGATATATTTTTTATGTTTTAAAATAATTTTTATTAGTTTAAAGTGGCACAAGGATTTGAATTTATAATGTATGGGTGAGTAGGCCTAATTGTTTTAGGTCTCACCAAGATCTAATGGTGATTTGGGGTTAATGATGTAATGGAAAACCTAAGGAGTGTGGGTTTATTATATTTAATGTATATTAAGACCTATTTAAAAGGTATAATAAGTATGGTAAGAATCTTGGCTGACCAAGATGGGTTAGATGAGTGTATGATATAAATACTAAGAATAAATAGCCTATTTTGTGTAGAGTTGTGAAAGTGTAGAACCAAGTGAAGGAGAGAACCTTTTAAAGAGAAGGTACATGTCATTAAGGACAAAAAAATAATGAAGATGATCATTAATACTTATCTAATTAAGTTGATTAAGGTGAACACATTGGTTATTGGACCTAATGAGCCTAAAAGACACAGATTGAGTAAGTAAGCCCTAAAGGCAGATTGAGCGAGTAAGCCCTAGAGGCTGATTGAGTGAGTGTGCTTAGTGGATGGATTGAAGATTAGAGTAGTTTGAATATTTTTTTCATGACCTAAAATTAATTTTTCTAATGGTGTGATATATTTGTTGCAATTTTTTTGATTATGTATGTGCTAAGAAGTGAAAAGTGATCCAAAAGGGTGTTTTGGATGCATTTCTTGTGTGTGCAAGTTTGTGAGAGTGTAAAATGGAAAGATATCAAGTAAGAGAAGTCTATAATCGGGTGTAGAATACATAAAATCAGAATTGGATATCAGATCAAGGTAGTTGAGTTGGTGCTTCGTTGCCTAAGGGATTGACTCCTCCTTATGGGATGGGTGTCTCACTAAATTAAAGGATGGGTGTTCCTTGATCAGTTGGTGTTGGTCTAAATGTTAAATCTTATATTTATAGTACTATATTCCATATTTCAAGGTTTAGTGGGTTTTATCCCCCAAGAGGGTTTTCCACATATATCATGTGTTATGTGTTTGATCTTGTTATATCTTCCTTGTTCATTATAATGATTAATTTATATGCATCATGATTATATGTGATAAACGTTTAAGAGTTTGAAATTGGATTGGATTATCTAGAATCATTGATTCACTCTGCCCCCCCCCCTCTTAGTGATTTTACCTCTAAAAATTGGTATTAGATCAAGACCTTCATTGTAAGTTTAACCACTTGAAGGTGATCTAAGGTACAATATGGTTATGAAGGAAAGTTGTTCAAAAGCAAATATCATCATGTTTGATAAATAATTTTGCCATAATAGTAAAGAATAATAAAATTTATATGATATCAAGGAAGATGAATTTGATCTAGAAGCTGAGCTCATGAGTGCACTTGGTGAACTAAAAGATAAAAATAAGAGGAATCATAAAATAAGGAATATGTTCAAAGGTCTTGAAGCATAAGTTAGGTATCTTGAGGGGAGTTTGTTAGGAAAATCCATAATAAAGGAAAAGGAGAATCAATATATAATGAATTCTATGGAAGAGCAATCATGTAGATTGAAGGATGACATGGCTAAATAAGCTAAGTAGGATAAGGAGACCATCAAAGATCTTGTAATTAAATTAGAGGCTACAAGTTCAAGTATAAGAGCTAAAGAAGATTAATGTGTTCAATTGAACACTAATATTTTTCCCTAAAGGATGAGCATGAAAAGGTCATAATCAAGATAGGCAATATTGAAGAAGAACAAAAGAGATTAGAACAAGGCAAAGAGGATGGTATCATGAAAGACAACAAGTCAAATCAGGTCAAAGGCAAAATAAAGAAGCTAATCAAACAACCAAATGCTTCAAGGTATGCCAAATATTTTATATCCCATTGTTTTTTTTGTCATCATGTTGGTCATAGGGAAAAAGACTATGTAAGAAGAAGCAATCAGTCAAGGGAGATCACTACCTATTAAAACAAAAGGTATGGAAGACATTGTTTGCTAAAGTTATCATAGAGTTGGTCACATTTCTAGGTATTGAAAGAATAGTTTGAATGAGTTATAAAATCAAAATAAGGTGTATGTAACTCTTAGTGTGCAAGGAAGAGGTCAAAAATGGTTTTGGAAACCTAAGAATATTATCAGAGATTAGATTGAGACCAGAGATGATTTGTTTACCATGATAGACATGAAGGAAAGTTAAGATTTTTTATTATTTGTATTTATTGACAAGTCTGAAGCAAAGAATGAATTTAAGGATCCATTCAAAGTCAATTTGATAATGAGGTAAGACTGCAAGTCAAATGAGAGTATGGAGATATAAAAGTCTCTTGAGTTTTGGGACTTTTAGTCTCACTATGTCAAAGGGGTGTCTCTCTCTAGGCTTTAAGGAGACACTTTATAGATAGAGGAAGCATGGTGGATGCTTGTTGGGTCTTGGTTGGTGTTTCATGATAATAAATCCATGAAGGTGAGTTTTTGTATTAGTTTGAGTTATGAAAAAAACAAATTACAATTGTGTGTTCCTTTTTGTTGATTCATTTCATGAGTCATGTTATGATATACAAGAGGTAGTCCTTGGTGTAAAGAGAGAGGTCTTTGAGGGCTAAGATTGTGAAGATGATTTGTACTAGAATAAAGGTATGGATGAAATCAGATTTCATCCATAGTTGGTCTCTTGAGGTAGCTTGATCTTGTGTAGTGCGTTGAAAGTACTTGTGAGCTTGGTTTCAGGTGAGTAGTATGGTGACTCTTGAGAAAGGACTTATGGGCCCTAGATGTTTAGAGATTGGTATGGATTTAGGGAGAGATAACTCATGTGTATTGAGTGTGGTATGATGTTTTCACATGTTTATTTTGAGAAAGATATGTTAAGGTGAAGATATTGGTTGTATATGTGGTCATGATCTAAGGGGGAGCATTTGTGAGATGCTTCAGTTCAATAGGCTTGTGTGGTTTGGTATGCTTCATTAACTCAATTAGAGAATCTCAACTAAAGGTGTGAAATAAAGGATGATGAGTTTTTAATATATTATATTACATAAAAATACTAAAGACTAATTTAATATGTAGTATGAGGAGAATGTTGTCATGATTAGTTTCTGGTGTTTTGACATGTTGATTGTTGTATGTGCAAAGTTTATAGGCTAGGTATGGAGATTTTCAGGTGTCATTTGAAGAATTTCAAGTTGTCAAGGTTTCTTAGTGATATATAAAGGTGTGTTGACCTCATTAAATTTTGTTCCATGTGATTTCAATTTTTGAAGGTCTATTATGTATAATTGGATAATTTTGTTTGCTCTCAAGTTTCCCAGTTTGTGTTTAAGGGTAAGCAGGTCAAAAAACCATGGTTTAGGAAGTAAGGATTACCAAAGTATTATGAGCTCAAAATTTTGTCTAGAAGTGTGTATTGATGACCTCTAGGTGTGAGAAAAGTTTCATAGATGGGCATTGACCATAAGGTGGTGTGTTGACGGAGTTTCTCTTGTAAACCTATTATTTTTGCTCATGTTGGAAAAATGGTTTGCCTAATGATTTGAGATATGAGGTTGCTTAATAAATTTAAATAGACAAATGGGTGATAAAAACATCTTTCAAATTCTTCTATAAGTGCATGGGTGGTTCCATGGAGGAGGATTTATGTAAATAGAGGGCTAATTGGCTAGTAGGTTTATAAAGTATGTTGTAGAAGAATATATGAGTGTTGATTTTTTTCATGCATGAGGGGGAATATGAGATTGCTTCAGATATGAAATTTCAAGCCATGAAAGTTCATATATATAAATTTATGGGCTCTTCAAGGTCCAAGTAGGGCTACAAGGCCTCTAAACAAGGCTAGTATGAAGAAGTCTACTGCAGATGTGAACTCAAGCATGTTGATATGATGACTTAATAAAACCAAGTCATGTGTTTTTTACAATATATTTAATCCTCATGCATAAACAAAGGGGTATTTTTGTAAATGGTCAGGTCTTAGGATCAGAGGAATGTGTAGTAAAATTTGAGAAAGAAGGTGTGAAGGCAATTATATTGATTCATCATTGTTGGAAATGGTTTGAATATGTTGAAAGGGTACCTAAGCTCAAGTGATTTAGGGGGAGTCCTTAATTTTTTCAAGTAAATTTCATGTAGTTTTTTATGTTTATGTATGTTTTGTCTTCATAGAAGTTATGTATAATCAAAGAAGAGTGTAGTCATGGATCATGTTTCATAAGCTCAAGCTAAGAAGAGGTGTGCATAATTTTAAGGGGAGTCTATATCATCTCTTGGAAGTGGTCATTTCCTATTATTGTTCCTTGAAGTCTTTTTAGGTCCATAGGATCAGGGGTTGAGCCCACTTTATCATTGTGTCAAAGGGGGAAAATGTGCTTGAAAAGAGAGATAGTGTCTGAGTATAAGCTTTGTATTGGTGTTTGACATCAATGACAAAGGGGGAGATTGTTGGAGGTTTGTCAATGATGTCTCCAAGGTGACCAAAGATGTTTATGAGGTATCATGTATGCTATAATTACAATGACAAAGTGTGCTTCAATGTTTTTTAGTGTTTGACTTGGATAGGTAGATGGTGGATGTTATTGATGATATGGTCAAGTTATAAAGACCCTATAGGGTTTTATAAGTACTTGGAGTGCTTATGTAAGTAATAAAAATTCATCAGATTAGTCAAATGAGTGTTTAAGTTCAAGTAGTCATCTTGATAAATAAATATGAGCAAGCAATTTGATGATATCATATTTCACATATGTGAAAGGTTCAGGAATATTTTGATACATGCATGCATTCTCCTATGTGAGGATATCATATGGTTCAAATTTAAATTCATGAAGTTAAGCGTAGCAAAAGTTATTAAGGTGAAAAGTTGGCTTCTTAGGTATAATTCACTAAGTTCCAATACTTAACCAAATTTTCATTATCGAATATCTACGGTTAGCATTTAATCAGATCATAGATCTAATGGTGAGTGTTTAATCTAAATGTATAATGATCTAATAAAGCATTTGATCCTATCAGTAATGATCCAATGGTATGTATTAAGTCAAATTATCAAAAGATGCTCAAAAGGAATATGTTAGTGACAAGTGTCTCTATCTCATTGAGTTGATATAAGATCAACATTATGCAGGTGTTCATATAAATGGAGATAGACATAGCATATTGAGTCAAATAGTCAATGTGTAGAAGGCACACAGAGCTACCAAGTGGCACAATCATGGGAGCTTTGATCTAAGATCAATGGTGAGCATTACAAGATAAATATTAAGCTACTCAAAGGAGATCAATGATACATATTTATCCATAATTTATAGAAAGCATGAGATGAGTTAAATGTGCTTGATGTTTAGTTTCTAAATAGTGACCATTGGAATTTGAATAATCATATTAACAAAGGAAAAACCTACCTACAGTGTTTGAGCCATAATTTTTTATATATAAAAAATTTGATGATGAATTAAAAATAAAATTTGTAAAGGACTTAAATTTGAATCCATAAAAATTATTTTCAACATCTAAATATTTGTATATTCAAAGATATTAAGCTCCAAATTTTAATATGTATTTGACCATGTTCTTCAAATGCCCTAAGAAGGATAATTGAAGATTTTTTGATGCTATTTAAATGTTTCAAGATGAAATAAATATTAGAGAGTGTGTTAGAATATATTAAGACCATATTTATTGATTTTGGAGGTTTTACCAATCCATATTTAGTATGAATAATTGCTTAGAAGTTGACTATGTTTTTTGAATGCACTGGCAGATTAAGTGACCATGTTGCAAGAGTGAGTTGAAGGTGTTATTTGAAAAATTGAAGAATAAAATGAGTATTAATATTTTATATAAGTATATAAGGATTATAATAAAGTATTTAATTTCATGATATGCCCCTGATCAGATATGGAGAGTTAAAATAGTATAAATGTATTTGACTATGTGTGACCAGCCTGAGTGGTCATTTTAAAAGGTTATTTTTAATGCTTATAAATTGTTTTGGAGTGTATAAATCACATAAAAGTTTTTAATATGTTCTAAATGTTTAAACCATGTGATATGATCATATGGATATATGAAATATTTGAATGTTTGCTTCAAAAGTTTGAGACTATGTTTTATGTGTATTAAGACCTAAAGAGTAAGGAGACCTAATTGGTAGGTTCAAGTGTTGAGTTGGTGTTACACATAGCATGGAACCATATGAGAGTGATAAATGGTCTATTATAGATAGTTTTTGTGTGTTAAAATCATTGGTATAAGTTGAAATTGGTTCAAGGATTTGAAGTTGTAACATATGGGTGAGTAGGCCTAATTATTTTAGGTCTCACCAAGACCTAGTGGTGATTTGGGGTTAATGAGGTAATGGACAACCTAAGTAGTGTGTGCTTATTAAATTTAAAATGTATGAAGACCTATTTAAAAGGTATAAAAATTATGGTAAGAATCTTTACTGACCAAGATGGGTTATATGAGTGTATGCTATAAATACTAGGAATAATTGACCTATTTTGTGTAGAATTGTGGAAGTGTGGATCCAAGTGAAGGAGAGAACCTTTGAAAGAGAATTTACATGTCATTAAAGAATAAAAAAAAGTGAATATTATTAGTCATTCTTGTTTTATCAAGATGATTAAGGTGAACACATAGGTCATTGGACCTAATGAGCCTAGAAGAGGCAAATTGAGTAGCAGATTGAGCGAATAAACTCTAGAGACTGATTAAGTGAGTGTGCTTAGTGGATGGATTTAAGAGAAGATAAAGTTTAGGATTTATTACATGAGATAAATTTCATTTTTTTTATGTTTTGATAGATTTTTTGTAGGTTTTATTATTGTATATGTGCTAAGTGAAGAGTGATCCAAAAGGGTGGTTTGGATGTATTGCTTGTGTGTGAAAGTTTGTAAGAGTGTAAAAGGGAAAGAGAGAAAGTAAGATAAGTCCATCATCAGGTGTAAAATTCATTATATTAGAATTGGATATTAGATCAAGGTAGCTAAGTTGGTGCTTGGTTGCCTAGGAGGTTGGTTCCTCTTTGTGGGATGGGTGTCACACCAAATTAAGGGATGAGTGTTCCTTGATTGGTTGGTGTTGGTCTAAATGTTGAATATTGTATTTATAGGATTGTAGTCCATCTTGAAAGGTTTATTGGGTTTTATCCCCCAAGAGGGTTTCCAAAATATATCATGTGTTATGTGCTTGATCTTTTTATATCTTCCTTGTTCATTACAATGATTAATTTGTATGCATCATGATTATATGTGTTAAATGTTTAAGAGTTGGGAATTGAATTGGATTATATATCATCACTAATTCACCCCCCCCCCACTCATTTCAGTGATTCTACGTCTAAAAATAATAAATTAGGCCCTTAAGCTAAAAAAATCAAATTATATCCTATCATCACTACTCCAAAGAATGTCTCTTACTCAAGAATAGAGTGTATACACATGAAAACTAGCAATTGGGGATATACCAATATTTATTTCCAAATCATAATAAAACTCCTCTATAGATAAATAAAATTAAATAACTCATTGGATACCCCTCTTCAATTCAAAAACCCACCTTTTATCAACCTATACTTGACCAACCTACATTTTACTAACCCATCTTTGACTAGCCCATTTTTGGCCAACATGGCATACCTCCAATATTTAACCAGCCCACCTTTGACTGGCCCATATTTAGCCCATCAAATAATATCCCCTCACATATTGAATCCTCTAATTCCAAGTATAAATTAAATAAGGTCATTATATACAACTAAATAAAAAATGTTTTCCATACAGCTACACTCCTTGTCTCTCATAGAAGCCATTACAAGCCCAACATAAATAGGAAAATAAAATGAACACCACATAAGTTTTTCTCAACTTCATATATATAAACCAACCTTTTTGAAGATAATAAAATAAAAATCTCTCATTACTCTTGGTTTTACAATGATGACTTAACTTCCTATTTCAAAGTAGAGAATGCCATGTCATAAACAAAATGTGTCAAATCATGAACAATGAATGGAAGGGGCTCAACTTTCATGAATAGGGGATCATATAAACCTATTCAAATGCATGAAAAATAATCATCTCATGCATAGGATAAAAACCCCCTAGTTATTAGTATGAGGATGTTAAGGACACTTCCAATAATTTTTAGGAAGCTTCTTCTAACATCGAAACAAGTTCTTCCCATACTCTGTACAAAGATCTTGTTTCCACCAACATTTTCAATGACACCACTATCCTTACCACTCCCCTTGACCTCTAATATCCTAAAATCATCAATTAGGACCAATGAGATCACGTATCATTAGACTTCTTTCAAAATGATGAAGTGATTTCAAAATTCATGGGACTTAAAGATGGCATCACGCTTAGTGACCACAAACATATATTTGAAATAAATATATACTTAACAACCTATTTTGGGGAACATGAATATTTCCTTAGTCAAAAAAAATTAAAAAATCAACAAAAATAAAAAATAAAATTCCCTTAGTGAAAACTTCTTTGAGGTGTTATTATCCAGAGAAAATCAAAAATCAAAAGTCCCTTAGTGACAGCCTATTTCAAGTATTGTCATATAGAGAAAATAAAAATCAAAATAGGAATAATAAAAAGAATCTTTTGGTGAAAACCATTTTGAGGGGCTAATAGATGAGTAACTCAACCTTCCTATTGTATGAACATAGTTGAAAGATAGATCCAAAAGACTTGTTGGAAAAATAATTGATATCAACATCAGAGCAAAGGATGATCCAAGAATCATCAAACTTTTAATCACCCTTAATCTTGTGGGAAAAAAAAATTCATTACCCTCCTATCAAAAAATTTAGGCATCTTCACATGGCCAAAATATGAAAGGTATAGAGGCTATTGGTCCCTATTTCCCTTGGTTTCATGACACATACACTTACCTTCACAACAACACCATCCCTAAAAATATTTCATGCAACCCATTAAAATCCTACCCTCTATCGTATGGGTTATGATCGTATCTAGTTAAGATGGTTAGAAGAATACAACTTAGTAATCAAAAATTCTCATTATCGAATTTGTGGAGTATACAAGTTAGACACATGAGATGGTAAATATCTTTAAAAATGATTCCCTACTTGAAAGATCTAATATTTCTATAATAAAAAATCAAAATTTTAGAAAAAAGAAAAGTTAAAAAAAAATAGAGAGAGAGAGAGAGAGAAAGAAGTTCAAAGGTGAAAACCATTTTTATTTCACCTTGGTAAAGTACCATGATGAAAACAAATTTTTGGCATCATGATTAAATCCATTATCTACAAGTACCTCTATACTTTGGGGTGGACCCATTTCTCTATCCAAATATAGTGATTCTAAAACATCTTTATCATCCCTACCATCCTTATCCATTCAATCATAAACCACCCTTTCCATCCTTATCCATTCAATCCTAAACAATACTTGTCATCTTCCCATCATGTTTATACTTCTTCCCACCTTTGACCTTGATGAAGACATGGAATAAGTCTTGAGACATATTTTGGAAACGTCTTGGTATGTTAGATCTTCTTCAAAGCATGTTACACATAATGATAACATGGCATAGGAAATATTAAGCACATGGTTCTTACACGATGTGATCCTTGGATATACCATATGATCCCTAATAATTCCTCATCATCTTTAATCATCCCTAGTCATCATAAACATCATCCATAATCCTCCCTCATTATCCCTCATCATCCCTAGTCATCCCTAAATATCCATCATCATCCCTCATCATCCCTAATCATCCCCAATAATCCCTAATAATACATCATCATCTTTTATCCTTCCACCATTTCATTTGCTACCACTTCCATCCCTCATGATAGAATGGATTTTCCTTTTGCTTGTCACTTCATAAAAAATTCAAAAAACCCAAAATATAAATCTAAAAATATAATAAGAAAAAATAATATAAAATCCATTAAATCCCCAAAATATTTGTCTTTTCCTCATTCATGTTTAAATTCTTATTCAAAATTTGAAAAAAATCATTACAACTTTATCGAGATATATCATTCCTAATTTCCCCCCGTGCATATATCATTGCAAAGAGAAAAATAAAGCTATCACTATTGTCACTTACAAAACATTGGGTTTTTAAATTGATAAGGGACAACACATATGCTTTTATTATCTTTGTGTGCATTATTGTTATTATTTATTTATTTGTGTTTTTTTATTATCCTTTTATTGTGTCTATGTTAGTCCTACAACATATTTAAATAATTTCATCATAGTTTTCCATATAATGGTGAAGATTGTTATACATTATATTAAACATCAAGGTGCTCAAAAAATTATAATTACATACAATATTAGAAACATGCACCATCACATTATCAACATACATTTCTTCTAACTAACTATTTGTATTTATCAACCATTCTCACTAAGTGTGCATAATAAATAATCCAACATGAGTGTTAAGGCATCCATCACATCATCACATACATATAAAAACAACATATTAAATCCATGATATACATAAATATTAACCTTCATCTTCACATCATCAATCCACATAATTATTTAATTCCTTAATTTATACTTTCACATCCAAACAATTAATAAATCCAAGCTTGTACCTTTATCAAGATATATCATTCCCAATCCAACCCCCTCAAATATATCATTGCTTAGGGAACAATAAATGTCATATATTTATTATTATATATCATTCCCAATCAAAACCCCTAACATATATCATTTCTTGTGGCAAATCCCAAATAAATCAAAGCATGCAAGCCTTAGATCAAGTTTGTTAATCTCATACATCCATAACATCCCCAAAACTATCCATAATCCTTATCTTCATGCTCAATCCTCACATATGTCCCAACCCCTATTTATTCACCCCAAACCATTTATTTTAACCCCTAATTCTTCTATTTCATCCCCTTTTCTCATTTTGATAGTCCATATGTGTCTTTCATTCCTACATGTTTTCTCAAGGGGAAATAATATATAGCCAAACCATCACTTTATTTCATACATATCCCTAAATAATCATGCCACTAGGGTCATATTAGTTCACATATATTTCTTCCTTTAAATTATTTGAAATGCTACCACTTCTTCTAGTTGAAACACCCTTTTTAAATAGGTGGAAAATGTAGGCATCCCATTTTCTACCCTAATTTTGACACTCTACTTTCGATACCCACTTTCAACACTTACAATATCTTGAACTAGCATAAAAACAATGACAACATGTACCCCATATAACATTATCCATAATATCACATTTCACTCCATGACTCTATCTAAATCCCACTAACATTACCTTCTAGATTAATCAACCAATTAATAATTATTAGGTAGTTGATTAGCCCTAATAATAAAATCCATGTACATAAAATCAAATAATAAATCAAACCACCAAACCCAAAGACAAAAATTAAATGAATTGATCCCATTCCTCATCAAATCAAACCCATAAATCCTAAACCTTTCTCATTCAATAAGCTAACCCCCTAATTTAATGATAATGTTGACTCAATATCATCCATCTAATTTTAAGTAATCTTGATTGTCCATTTCCCACATCTAAAATCTATAAATTCAGCCCTTCATACATTCATTTAAATAATGAGAACAAGATTGGATATCTTATCCATTATGTGAAAGAGGCTTGATATCATCATATAATATAACCAAGCATACATAATCACTCATAGGGATATGCTACTAAAATTATTGTGAGGAATCCATTGATCAACTATAATCAAAGTGATCAAATTTACATAACAATGAGGTATTAGTGGTAATTGAAAGTATAATTATCCATATTAGTTCAATTATATATATTTATGATTAATTTAGAGTATGAATTGGTTTAATTTATTATTTTAATTGCATAGCTCTAAGTTTTATATATTACAAATATAATCAAAATGATATTTGTTACAGCTACATAGTTTGGATGGAATGTTCATTAGATAGACATCAAAATTAATTTCTTGAATGTATATCTATAGGGTGAAGTGTACATGACCCAATTACAAGGATATATCAAACAATGTTAAGAAAATAAAGTATGCAAACTTATCAAGTCATTGTATGGTATCAAATAAGCTTTTAGAGCTTGGTATATAAAAATAGATGAGAATATCATACAACATGGTTTTAAAAATATTCCATATGATCCCAATATCTACCCAAGACAAAAAAGGTGAGATTGGTATAATCATTGTTTATGTTGATGATCTAGTCATCACTATCAGTTTAGTGAAAAAGATTAATGTTACAAATAATTATCTCAAATGATCATTTGACATGAAAATTCTTTGGTTATTTCACTACTATATTTGATTTATAGTTTTGGAAAAAATGGCATGGTATCTATGTGTCACAAATGAAATTTACCATGAGATTTCCTAAGAAGTTTTAGATGATGGATTGTAAACCAATGGCCACTCTTATAGAGACAAGACTTTAACTATCTCATGTAGATCTATCACCACCAATAGATGCTACTCTCTATTGGAAGTTGATTTGGAGTCCCATCTATCTCACCTACACGAGGCTAAATATCAACTATGTTGTTATCTATATTTTCTATTTTATAGAAGAACCCAAAATAAGCCATGAAAAAGTAGATAATCATATATTAAGATGTATTCAAGGAACAATAAAATATGGTCTAGCATCTAATAATAATGATAAATTCCTCTTCACAGGATACATAGATGCAAATCATGTAGGTTATATTGATGATAAAAAATTCACTTATAGATTTTTATTGTTTTTGGGATCTAGTCTAATATCAAGGATGAGTATGAAGCATAATTATGTTTCAATTTATTCCATAGAATTTGAATATCACTTTATAACACAAATTATTTTTGAAGTGATATGGATATGTCACATTCTTACAGGATTAAGAGTACCAAAATCTCAGTCTACAATTTTGTACTCTGACAACTAAGGTGTTTTGAACTTGTTCATAACCCTTGTATTTCATGAGCACATGAAGGACCTTGAAGTTAATATAAATTTCATATGTGAACATTTTCAATAACATGATATAAAGCTCTAGTATTTCCCAACTCAATATCAAGTGTAGATGTCTGTACAAAGTCACTTGCACATGAAAAAGTTTGAGGGGTTCATAAACTATCTCTCGTTTACCCTTAAGAATATGATCCATCAAGGGTAATAATTTTAGAATAATAACTTGCTATTTCATAGTCTAGGAATTTGTACATGCACCCAATGTTAAGTAAGTGATGCATTAGAAAATAAGGGTAGTTTTAAACATTTAATAGTATCCTCTACCATAATGTTTTAGGTGTGATGGACTATGGCTTATGAATCATATATATGTAACCTTCATGTTTGATCAATTTTAATGAGCATATTGCATATTTAAAAACCAAAAGTGTAAACATTGATAGAATAATAACAACCATCATGACCAAAACAATAAATGCATACCAATTTATTTATTGAATTAATAAGGAAAATTAGAAGAAAAAAATATGTTCAAATATAAAAGAGTGTCAAAATATATGAAATATTATTTGTGTATAAAATTATTTATTTGGCATATTTGTGTAAAGTTGTTATGATTTTTTACAAAATCATAAGATTTCATGTCATCATGGTCATCATCATTATATCTTGGGAAATTCCCTCTACCAGATATGACCACTCGTACAGACATTCTACACCAAACAAAATTACATAAGCTTCAGGAGCTTGAGATGTTAAGATTGGTGAATTATTTTTCATTATACCATTAAATCTTGAGATATTTTTCATGATGGAAGTTATCTGTAATAATCATGGTTATCTCTTTGGGATATGGATAAATGTGGATGCACATTCTACTCCCCCCCCAATTCATGCATTCCTCTCCATTTTATAACCATAATAAGTATCAAAAATAACTTATAGAATCAATACTAGTTAAATTAAAAGTAATTAAATAATAACTTAATGAAAAGAAATAATAGAACTACAATAATTATCTCAATTCTCAACCCAAATTAAATAAATTAGATTCACATTTTTTGTGTAAAATGATATATGGTGATAGTGGTAATGACCATTGATGATGATCAACCAATACCTACAATACCACCACTTATTACTCAATGTATGCCCTAGTGGTATACTAGTATAATACGAGATGTTAAATTATATGGATTCCTTAACACATCTAATTCAAGACTAAGGACTCATATAATGATTCACAAATAGGTAAACATAGCCCTTATGGGCATAGTTTTAGAAACATTTGAGCCCTCTATGTAAGATAAACCCAATAGTCAAAACCTCAGAAAGATGCAATGGATGACAAATCTCATCCATTGATGAAGAATAAAAGTTGGAAACTTGTTGCTCTTCCACTAAGGAATAAACTCATTAGATCCAAATGGACATTTAATACCAAGTATAAGGTATATGTTAGCATAGATATGTACAAGGCAATACTTATAAGAAAATTCTCCTCATAGTCAATCTTGAGTTTGTCTCAAATGTCCTTTTCAATAAGTCTCACCTTGTACTTATAAAGACTACCATATAACTTGTACTACATCTAATGAGATTCTTCCCTAGTGATATATTACCAAGCTTCCAAGTTTTATTCTTCATTAATGATTGATATTATGTATGCATGGCATCTTTCCAAGGTTTTGATTATTGTTATTTTATTACTATAAAAGGCTCAAATATTTTTTTAATTATGCTCATAAGGTCCATGTTTACCTCTTTATGAGTCATGTTATGAGTCTTCAATCTTGAACCACATGTGTCATTGACTCCATCTAATTTAATATCTCATATTGTACTATTTTAACACTTGGGATATATTGATTAATGGGTGGTGGTATTGGATACCTTTTTTATCTATCATCAATATTGCTACCACTATCACCATCTAAAAAATTTATAAGTTTAATGCCTTTATCACATACCTATGTGGAAGCTAGACTATTTCCACTCTTCTCATCAAAAACAACATCCTTGTTAATGAACACATTCTTAATTTATAGGTCAAAGAGCTAATATGCCTTCCAATCTTTATTAAATCCCATAAAAATTCATTCCTTTATTTTCTTGTCCAATTTATTTATTTTCTTTTTTTGGACATCAATGTATGCCTTGCAACAAAAAAATCGAAGATATGAAACTTTCATTTTGTTCCTAATCTAAGCTTCTTATAGTGTGATCCCATCAATATCTTTGATGGGTAACCTTTCAATAGGTAGAACATTGTGTGACACTTTTCTTCCCAAAAGTAATGATATAGTTGTATTTCCTCAACCATGATAAAAAATGCCTCTATAATTACATGATTACATCATTTTTCAAAGGATGTATGGGACAAGCTCAAGACTAATTATGATGATATTTTTGCTACAAGTATTGCCTTGTACTTATCTATGATACCATATGCCTAAACTTGGTCTTAAATATCCATCAACATCTGATGAGATTATTCCCTAGTGTAAGATCAATAAGCTACCAAGTGTTATTCTTCATTAATGACTTATATTCTTCATCCATGGCATCTTTCCAAGACTTTGACTATTTATCTTCTCTTACTGTAGAGGGTTTAATTTTTTTTAAACTATGCTCATAAAGGCCATGTTTACCTCTTCATGAGTCATGTTGTGAGTCTTAGGTCTTGAACTAGATGTGTTGATGACTTGATATAATTTGTTTATTTCATATTTTACTATTATACCACTTGGGAATACATTGAGTAGTCGGTGGTCGTACTAGAGGTCATGGTTGACCATCATCAATGTTGATAACAATATCACCATCTAAAAATGTTGTATGTTTGATGGGTGGTTATATCAGTGGTCTTGGTTGACCATCATCAAATTCACTACCACTATCAACATCTAAAAAATATATATTTCTAATGGATGGTGGTATTGGAGGTCTTAGTTGACTATCATCAATGTTACTACCACTATCACCATTTAAAAATGTTATATGGTTGATTGACCCAATATAAGCACCAAGGCTTGTAAAGTTTCAAAAAGAGGAATCCATGTAAACTTAGGAGGAAGTAGATTAATAACATACACTTTCATTTAATTATAAATGGAATAATCCCATGAATGGTTCAAAACAATCCCCCATGAAGAACAATCAACAAAAACAAGGAAATAAACCTTATTCTTAGAAAATATTTTAGATTTGTGGAAAAATAGGGCATGATTTGAAATAATGATGATATAATTCATGCACACATGTATCATATAGTAATAATTATACTTCAAAAAATACACCATATGTAAAAAAAATTACCACCAAAATGCCAATAGAAATAAAAATCTTCCAAATCACAACATGGGAATGTTACAACATAAAATGATTATTTAAATGAGGTTCATGTATTTACCACTCAAACATATAAGGAGAACACTTCTATAAATTTAAACAGGTATGTGTATTATTATTTTACAAGGCACATGACTAGTAGGAAGGAATGGTTCTCAGTATTAAACCAAACATTATCACAGGGCAATGTCTCTCTCAACAATGATACATCCTACATTGTTTAAGGCCGTGGTGATATTTATTTATAGCTTGGAAATAAAAAGTGTGTAATCCAATATGTCATGTATGTCCCAAGACTGACTAAAAACCTATTATCTATCGACTAAATATTATATCATAACCTCAAGGTTGAGTTTGATCACGAAGGTGGTTAAAAGTTTTGCCTAATAAAAAATAAGTCTATAGGTTCCATAGTAGTTGTAATAGATTCTAATATTTTTTAAAAAATTATCTTGATGATGTTAACAACAACCATCATGAAATTTTATTAAATTACATAGACCTCAACCATACCAAAAGTGAACCAACTATTTTATTAGATTACCTCGATATAATCTGTAAAAGTCTATGATATGGTAATAATCCATATAAGAGTTTTGAAATATGAAATTGATTTGTATTTTGAATATTATACACACATTACATAACATATAAACCTTAGATATGTCTCATGATGGTATAACAGTGGTACCAATGTATATAATTTTACCACAACTATGAACCTAAATTTATAATTGTGTGCTTTGGCCAATTTGGAAACTATGTGTGGATAACATGATTCCAAAGCATGCCCCCACTATAATATGAATAAATATAAAAACTAAAATAATTATCAATTTGGATAACATTCTTCTAAAATTCAACCTCACTACAATATAGAGAAGTTGAATACTGAATAAGTGGGGAGAACATGCTTCCAAAGCATGCCCCCTCTAGTTCTAAAAACTATGTCACATATTAATAAGTGTGAAAAAAATTATTCCAAAGCATACCCCCACTAAATATAGGTGTGTTGAATAATAAATAAGTGTGGATAACATGCTTCTAAAGCATGCCCCAATTGAATCTAAAAATTATGACAAATGTGGAGAACATGCTTGTATGACATGTCCCCACTGATATGACCCCCTTTGAGGTGAGGGAAGAATATAATCTAGTACTTACCTCACCTCAAAAGGATAAGATAATTATATAATCTATGCTTGGAACCATGTAGCATATGAAAAAACATGTATAGGTAAATGTAGCATTGAAGTGCATAGAACAATATGATCACATGAAGGCCTAAGATGCATTATAAGGATCATGGAAACATATAGATAGTAAAAATACATGCTCAACAAGAAAATCAAGTACACACACAAGATCACTCAAATTCAAATCAACATACAATAATCATAGGAGACTATAAACAAGGGGCATGTTCAAATATTGCACACTCGAAGGTACATGACTTTGTCAAATGTCGACAAGAGTAAGGATGACATATTCAAATGTTCATATAAAAATCAATGACATATTCAAATGTCAAATAAATCACATATATGCATGGGTTACACAAACAAGGTATCATATTCAAATTTTCAAATAATCAAGATAATAGCAATACAAGTCATTCAAGGAAGTACATAGAGGAAAGCATAAGCAACCAGCATAAACATATCATATTAGCTCATAGATCAAATGTGTTAGCAAAAAATTTAAAGTGTTTAGGATATGAATTACCCTATGAAATATATAATCATGGTTAAATTCATGTATAAGTACATATATGAGCTCAAAACATGATAATGTAGAGTGACTATAGAATAATATAACCTATTAGTATAGTGATCATAGAGGTGTGTGTCCTCAATATCCATATGACATGAGTAAAGGAAAGACCTAATATATGAATTAGGAATAGATAATGTATTTATTTATGTATGTATGTATCACACTAAAATATAAGTATGACACACATGTATGTATAATTAACTAATATTCCATCCATTAACATGGAACTAACACATAGTTGTCAATGAGCCAATAGAACATGTTTTATGTTGAAAGTATTTATCTTTTTGAATGTGTTTTTATTTTTTTTATAATTTTTGGAATGTGAAATGGAAAGGTTATCCTTTTATCCCATCCAAAGGGTGATCATAAATATCTCCTCACTATGAACTTGGTGTAATAATCTAGTGATGTTATCAAGGAGCATACATAGGTGCAATATTTATCATTATAGTATCTGTGATGCTCTATGTATGTATAATAGAACTCTATGGTCTTGGAGAAATAGTAGGATTAATATTATTATGGGTTCATGGAACCCATAATTGATTTATCTATGTTTTCTTTGGAATAATAGTAATAAGAACATGTATAGGTGCTCTAAATATCTATACATGGTGCGTAGTAAATGAATATTCCATAAAATCTAGTGTATGTCTCTAATGTAATAGTATTTCAAATATTAGCCACCTAGTAAAATATATTGCATGTTGATTACCTTTTTGTAGTGGATTAACCATAGTAGGTTTGATAATTAGTTTTTTGGGTATAAGCTTCTCTTGTTCAAGATAATGTTCATACTGAATTCCATAAATTGTAATTATTTGATTGACATGAATATATTTTACACACACATGCATTGTATAAGATGTTTCTAGAATTGTATGGATCCAAGGTATTCCCAATAATATATCAAATATTCTCATGGAAATTATAACTTAAAAGGTAGTGACCACATGTGTAGGACTGACCTATAAAGGTAGCTCAATCTTACTAGGAACCTTCTAGGAATTCCTATCGAATGCTCTAACTGATCTAGTAAAAGGATGTAAATCATTATGAGTATAACCCAAGTGCATAAATAATGTCATGGTAAAAAATTTATCACTTACACCATTATCAATCGTAACAATATGCCTAAGATGTTTATCAGGGTATGCTTGAATGAATAAAGAATTAATATTAGAGTCATCATCATTAATCTCACTATCATTGAAATAAATAGAGGGTCTATGAAACATAGGAGACATATGTTGTGTATAAGTACCATGAATCCCATCTAATGGGTGCTCATAATTTGATGTATGAGGATGTGTACGATATGTCATTTACACTTCTAGTTCTTTCTTAGAATGGTCCTGCAAAGGTTTGCTAAATATTTTTTAGTTTTGGTGATCACTGGGTTGTGAACTTAATTCTTTGGGAGGATCATTAAATGCAATAGTTTGGTCATTGATAAGGTCTTGTATTTTATGCTTCAAGGTAAAACATCTATTTTTAGAATGTCTTGGTCCTTAGTGATAATCACAATAAACATTCACATCATATCCTTTGGGTATAGGTCTATTCATAGAAACCTCTATAGGATGAGGGAAAGATATAAATTGACACTTCATTAACCATGGGAGTAATGAAATTAGGGACTTAGGTAAATGTGTAAATTCTCTCCTTGGTACATTGGATAAGATAAGTCAATTAGATTATTGTGAAAATATGTTAATCATAGCGGTTGTTTCTTTTTTATGATGTTAAATAATTACCCTTATTTGGGTTCATTATAGGTTTTTACGCTTATCTTAAGTCTTACATGAATGTGTATATTTTGTTATTATAAATTTTTATTCTTATCTTTTTTATGTGTCACTCACCTCTTTAGTCCACTTATTATATTTGGAGTTACTTGCATGTAAGTCCTCTCCCCCCACATGATACACAACATCATCCTCACTTGTAAGAGGATTAGGACACATGGTACATATGTTAAAGCTTATCATTGTAACTTCTTTTCTCTCTTTACTCTTTATAAAGAGATTTCCTCTTTCATTCTTATACATTTTACAACACAACTCAATCTTGTTGAACTAGTCTTTCTCTCACATCCTCGATGCTCTCTTAGCCTAATGTAATGTCCCCTACTTCCCAATAGGTCTTTTGGTGGAAGACCAAAAGCCTATTTTATTCCCATAGGCTAAGTCTGATAATGTAATGGAATAGTATTTTGGGGATCACTATTCACCAAGTATTATTCATTAGTACTATTCATGGATCACTATTCACATGTCACTATTCATGGTGATGTGGCATAGTTTTGAGGTGGCATAGTGATGAGGTGTCTTGGGGTGATGTGGCTTGGCCTGCATAGCAATTTTTAATGTTAAAAATAGAGAAGAGAAAAGTGGGGAACAATTTTCCTCTTGGACATGTGAGATAAATAGTAAAAGCATGTGAAGGATACAAATTGATTAAGAATCACATGGGGGCATGTGGGAAAGTCAAAATAAGATCATGACTATTCCTTGCACATGTGAGAGAGGGACCCCTTGCACATCTAAGAAACAAATTCATTTTTAATCACATGGGGACACATGGGAAGATTCAAAAGAATATCCCTTGCACATGTGAGTGAAGACCTCTTACACATGTGAAAGATAACATGCACTATTCATGAATAGTGTTCCTTATTCAAAGTATGGCACAATATTTACTCTCTCATCTTCTTCCCTCTCTTTATCCTTCTCTTTTTTTTATAATTGTGTCACTTTTCCATGAAAAATATATCATTTTTAAACATAAACCCTACTATTTTTTGATCTTGAACATTGGTTCAACTTCTATCTTGGAGGAGTGGTCTTCTTAAGAGTTCTAGTTTCAGTGGTGGAAGATTTCGCCCTAACTAATTGATGTTGATTTCATATAGGAACCAAATTTAGGCTTCATTTGAGTATGATACCTTAGTGTTGGTTGTAATTTTTTGTTATGTTTTATGTTATATGTTAATGAAAGAGTTGTTATTTCCATTATTATAAGAGGATAGCATGAGGAATTGTTATATATCTCCATTGCTATATTGGTAGTCATTCCATAATCTAAATATATATGTCAATTTCCATTTCATGATATGAATATTTTATGAAATATTTTCCTTGGAATATCAATATTACATGTGTTGGTTATGTTTATGTGTTGATCAAAAAATATTAAAATTCAAAAATTTATAGTGTCATAGGTGATTTGGGATTAGCTTGTTAAGTGAAATCAATTTTTAGAAAATATCCCCTAAAAGGGATATCTAAGTGGTATCAGAGCTGGTGATCTTGCCAACCTATGTGGGAAAACTAAGTTTTTTGTAGATTTAATTTGGAGAAAGTTTAGTGATGCAACTTAGAGAAGGCAATTTTAAATATAACTTGAGAAGTAGACATGATGATCCCTTAGGAGAGACTAATCCTATTATTAGAAATAGAGACATGGTTAAGGAATGTGGTCAAGAAATAGTTGAAGATTATTCTACTTTGAAATTAAATAAAATATTATTTTTGAGTATGGTCAAAATTCAAGAGAAAATAAATTCATACCTAAGTCAAATTACACATCATCCAGTGGCATGTAACAATAATCGTGGTGGAGCTACAAATGGGGATATAAGTCATGTTACCCCCCACACCATTAATGCACCTATTAAGCCACCAAGGATATTCATGCCTATTTTTTTTAAGAGGTAACAATCAATAGACTAAAATAACTAAAAGAACTAGAGGAGTTAGAGAAGGTTAGGTTCTTCAAAGTTTACCAGTAGTCAGGGGCTGATTTTTAGGTAGCCATGACTTTTCCATATTACTATAAATGGAAGTCTAACACCAAGCCACATCAAGATAGAGGTGGTTATAATTAGGATCTATAGCAACATTTGTGAAAATTTACCCTCCCAAACTTTGATGGTTTGTAGAAGTGCATAGCAAGATCGTGGATCAAGAAGTTGGGGACATATTTGGAGTTAAATCCCATACCTAAGAGAAAGGTGATAAATTTTTCTACCCTTCACTTGGAAGGAGAGGTACATCATTGGTGGTACTTTGTGTTGGTAACCCAAAGACACATATTCATTGATATTTATAGATATTTCACATGAATGTTGATAGATAGGTTTGATATAAAGGATCCCAAGGTGTTTTTTAGGAAATTGACACATTTGAGATAATTTGGCATGCTTGATGCCTACATTTTAGAGTTTCAAAGGTTTTTAGTAATGGTTTTAGATGTTTCTAAAATATGATTAACCTCATTATTTATTAAGGGATTGATATATCCCTTACAAGGTTGGGTGACGGCATTTGGTCCACCTTCACTATAGGATGCTATCAAGAGAAAATAGGGCTTGAAGTTATCTTTCTCAAGTCAAAGGTTCCATCAAAGTTTCCCACTAAGTCATTTTCATAGAAGCAAAAGAAGGCACCTGAATTGCTAAAGAAGCTTTAAATTCCAAATGAGGCTAGGTATGAGTTGTCGAGGAAGAAGTTGTGTTTTACATGTAAGTATCCATAGGATTCAGGACACAAGTACAAGGGAAAGGGAAAAATACACTACATTGAGGTACTCCCAGAAGAGGACAATGAGACTTCAAATAGTGATGTTCCAAATGATCATAGCAAGTATGATGAGCATGAGGAGTTGGTTCCTACCCACACATAGGATCTCATATTAAGAGGTACTATTGATACACTATCAGGTACTACTAGGTACAATGTATTTAAGGTTTATAGTGTGATTCAAGGGTAGTGAATGTCAGTGTTGATTGATAGTGGGGCAACCCACAACTTCATCAATGAGTTATTAGTCATATAGCAAGTATTATAGGTTAAATACTTTAATGGCTTCAACATGGTTATCGTAGATGGATTTACTATGACATGCACCGAGCATGTCCCTCAGCTTAGTATTGTATTAAGAAATCATATGATGATTGATTATTTCTATGTGGTTGGTATTAGGAATACCAACAATGTGTTGGGTGTTTAGTGGTGATATTCACTCAAGGAATTCACCCAAAATTTTAACTATGGAGTTAAAGTTTAAATTGAATGGGAAGCATGTAATGTTATGGGGAATGTCCAATGGAGCTCTAAGAGTGGTTACAGCCAAAACTATGGAGATTACATTTAGGCATAATGATATAAACTAGGTAGTTCATTACTTTAACTCAATAAAAAATATATAAGGTGATAAGCAGGATTACCATAGTGACATATAGTTCTTGTTAGATAAGCATAGTGGAGTTTTTGGTAATATGCCTCTAAGGAGACCTACTGACCAAGGGTTTAAGCATGTGATCAAGTTGGAGGAAGGGGTAGACTATTTATCACTACTCCTTATCTTCATCCTTGACATTTTAAGGAAGAGATCGAGAAGGATATCAGGTAGATACTCGACATGGGACATATTTGTCCTAGTTCTAATCCATTTTCTTATTTGGTGGTGCTAATGAAGAATAAGGATGGGACTTTGAGGATGTGTATTGATTACAGCACACTCAATAAGAAGACCATCAAGAATCGATATCCCATACCCAAGATCAATGAGTTGCTTGATAAGCTACATGGAGTAGATTAATTCTCTAAAATTGATCTACAATTAGGATACCATCAGATTAGAGTGTGGGAGTAAGATGTACATAAGATAACATTCATGTGCCATTATGGACATTGTGATTTCTTGGTGATGCCATTTAGGTTTGCTAATGCTCCAACTACATTATAGTCTTATATGAACCATGTGTTTAACCACCACCTATGGAAATTTGTTATAGTGTTCTTTGATGACATATTGATATAAAGTTGTACATGGGAAGAACACCTTAGACACCTTGATGAGGTCTTATCTATTATGGGATCATAGTCACTTTATGTGAAGGCTTCCAATTGTGAATTTGGGATGAGGGAGGTCTTGTATCTAGGTTATGTGATTAGAGTAGGAAAATTCAAAGTGGGTTAGGTGAAGATATAGGTGATCATTGATTGGCCACTACCAAAGACTCTCACTCATTTGACAGGCTTCCTAGGACTTTACTGCTATTACAAGAGGTTCATGAAAGGGTACTCTCAATTGACAACACCATTGATGGATTTGACTAAGAAGGGGTCATTTTATTAGTCAAAATTTTCACATCAGGTATTTGATCACCCTAATAATGTGATGATTACATGCTCAGCATTGGCATTATTGAATTTTTCATAGCCTTTCAATCTTGAATGTGATACTTTAGGTGTAAGTATTGATGTTGTATTGATATAGAATGGGCATCCCATTACCTATGAGAGTTGAAAGCTGAGTATGGTAGAGTGTGGGTACTCTACTTATGATTAAAAAAATGCTATAAATGTTGCATGCCTTGGTTAAATTCTAATAGTACTTGGTGGGCAACAAGTTTGTGGTTCGAATAGATCACAATATCTTGAGGTATTTTATGGAGAAAAAGGACCTCAATGATCATCAGCAAAAATGGGTAACCAAGATACAAGCTTACTATTTTTATATAGATTATGTGAAAGGAAATAATAATGTAGTAATTGATGCATTATCTAGGTAGCCATCCCTTTACTCTATGACAAAGATTTTAGTAGATTGGAAGGCTCATATCTTGGTTGAGTGATCCAAGAACCAGTTTGATTACGAGATCATGGATGGATTGATACAAGATGATAGGTATAAGGTTGTGGATGGTGTGATATTATACAAGGTTAAGGTATATCTTATGCTTGAGTCATGTATTAAAAAATAAGATATTCAATGTCATACATGACACATCATTGGTAGGACATCTAGGGTACTTTAAGATGTATAGATATATAGGAGAGATTTGTATGGATAGGATTGAAGGATGATGTCCTCAATCATATCAGAGAGTGTGTGGTTTGTTAGTAGAGAAAATCTTAGCACTCATTCTGTGTAGGGTTACTTCAGTTGTTGCCCATTCTAAACCAGAAATGGGAGAGCATTTTAATGGATTTCATTATAGGCTTGCCCAGGGCTCAGGATAAGAATTACATTTATGTGGTGGTTGAAAGATTAACCAAGTATGCTCATTTATTTGAAATATCAATGGATTAAAATACACCTCAAGTAGTAGCATTATTATTTGAGGAGGTTTTTAGGCTACATGGATTGCCTAAGAACATAGTCAGTGATCAAGACAGTAGATTTATGAGTACATTTTGATAGGAGATATTTAGGTTAGTAGGTACAAAGTTGACACCAAGTACCAATTATCATTCATAGACTGATATTCAAACCAAGATCATAAACAAATGAGTAGAGGGATATTTATAGAGTTACATGATAGGCCATCAAAAATCATAGATTAAGTGGCTTTACTTGGGAGAGCATTATTACAATATGACCCATCATATGAGCATTGGCATGACACCATTCAGATCACTTTACAGGTATGATGCCTCATAATTTGGTGATTTGGTGATATCAACTATTCAAGCCCCCAAATTTCATGATTGGATTAAATAAAATTAGGACATCATGAAATCCCTTAAGGAAAATATGTAGCAGGCACAAAACTAGTAGAATAAGTATATTGATAGGCATAATATAAATAGATAATTTGATGTGTGAGACTTGGTTTTCCTTTGCTTGTATCCTTACAAGTAATCCTCTTTGAAGAAGAGTGGTTTTGAGAAATTGAAGCCATAATTCTATGGGCCTTATAGGATTTTGAGATGGATTGGTTGCATATGAGTTAGAGTTACATGAGCATAGCAGGATCCAAAATATTTTTCATGTGTCTTATCTCAAAAGGACACTTGGACAACATATTGAGATCTTCTGAGTTGCCTCTAATGGATGAGAAGGGCAATTTGATTCTAGTTTCATAATATATTATTGAGGTCTGAGAGAAGAATCTTAGGAATTGAGTAATTAATGAGTTTTTGGTGTGGTGGAAATATTTTCCATTAGACGATGCCATGTTGGAAGGTGAATATATTTTCTAGCATCCAAATCTACAATTGCTTAGGGACAAGAAATCTTAGGAAGGGAGGACTGTAATGTCCCCTACTTCCTAATAGGTCTTTTGGTGGAGGACCGATAGCCTATTTTATTCCTATAGGCTAAGTTGGGTAATGTAAGGGAATAGTAGTATGGGGATCACTATTCACCAAGTACTATTCATTAGTATTATTCATGGATCACTATTTACATGTCACTATTCATGGTGGCATGGCATATTTTTGAGGTGGCATAGTGATGAGATGTCGTGGGATGATGTAGCTTGGCCCACATAGTAATTTTTAATGTTTAAAATGGAGAAGAGAAAAGTGAGGTGAAATTTTCCTCTTGGCTATGTGAGAGGAATAGTAAAAGCATGTGAAGGAGACAAGTTGATTGAGAATCACATGGGGGCATATGAGAAAGTCAAAATAAGATCATAAAGATTACTTGCACATGTGAGAGAGGGACCCATTGCACATGTGAGAGATAAATTGATTATGAATCACATGGAGACACATGGGAAGAGTCAAAAGAATATCCCTTGCACATGTGAGTGAATACCTCTTTCACATGTGAGAGACAACATGTACTATTCATTAATAGTGTTCTTTCTTCAAAGTATGGTGCAATATTTTCTCTCTCATATTATTCCCTCTCTTTCTCCTTCTCTTTTGTATTTTTTATAAGTGTGACACTTCTCCATGAAAAATATATCTTTTGAAAACACAAACCCCCCCTATTTTGTGATCTTGAACATTGGTTCAACTTCTATCTTGGAGGAGTGATCTTCTCAAGAGTGCTAGTTTTAGTGGTGGAAGATTCCTCCCTAGCTAGTTGATGTTGGTTTCATACAGGAACCAAATTTGGGCTTCATTAGAATATGCTACCTTAGCGTTGGTTGTAAGTTGTTATGTTTTATGTTATCTATTAATGTAAGATTTTTTTTATTTTCATTATTGTAATAGGATAGTGTGAATAATTATTATTATATCTCAATTATTATATTGGTAGTCATTCTATAATATAAATATATGTGCTAGTTGGCATTTCGTGATATCAATCTCCTATGAAAGATTTTCCTTGGAATATCAGTATTATATGTGGTGGTTATGTTTATGTGTTGATCAAAAAATATTAAAATTCAGAAATTTATAGTGTCATAGGTGATTTAGGAATTAGATTGTTAAGTGAAATAAATTTTTAGTAAATATACCCTAAAAGGGATATTTCACCTAAGGCATTCTTTCTCCTAGATTTTTCATGTTATTGTACTTGGATATTCTTTTTTCAAGCTTTCAATACTAATGTGTTATTTTTCATTGTTCGACAGTTTCTCCACTTGTCGCTTTTGTCTCAAATTTATGGCTTGTTTCTATCAAGGTGATGTTGTTATTTTGCATTCATTTTGATAATTTATTTCAATTTTATTTCATTACCTAGGTAATAAATCTAATATGGTATCAGAGTCACGATTTTTTTAACATTAAATATTGAGTCCTTTTTGCAAGGCATTTGATGGAAAAGAAGTTGGATTCTACTTTTTTATTATTTTTTGTATTCCTTATAAATAATTTATGCTCTAGTTTTTTTTTTATATTTGAATACAAACCTCTATTTTACAAGTTTCATTACTTTTTAGAATTTTTATGCTCTTTGTTTTGGTTAATGCATTCTAGTATTTTTTATATTTTTAGCATAAATATTATTATTATTGCATATTGTGCATTCTAACCTAAGTTGCAAGTTTCATTTAAAGAGATTTTTAGTTGATTCTATTCTTCCTCAACTACTTTCATTCTCCTAGTACCACTCTCCTTTCTTTTTTTCCATGCAAAAAAATAATAATTTTTTATCTCTATTTTTTTAATTCTTTACTTGCTGTAATATTTCTCACCCTCTGGATTTATCAAAGTTATGACAAAATGTAATTTTTTTTCTTGATTTAAATATTTATAATCATATCATAAGTGTATCTCCTTCATCCATGTGATGTATTTCTTAAGGATACTAACTTTTTCACTTTAAATTTCAAGTAAAATATTCTCTAAATAAATCGAGAGAGATATCTTGGCTCAATTTTTTTTAATGGTCTAGACTTAACTCCTCCTTGATGCTTGTATGCATGTGACTTAAAAAATCAATGCAATTTGTGACTCATGAAAGTTTTATTCACTATAAAGTAAGTTTTTTAAAGTTCTCTTTCTAATTGTTTTTTTTGTCGTTCATATCAATTTTACCTTAAAACTAAAACATCTTCTTAAGCAAAGCAATATTGATTATTTTTCATCTTTAAAAATTTGGTTAAGTTGATTTTTTTCAAATATTATTTGGATCAATTAATATTTCTAGTAATTTATTTATTTCAATTATAGCTGAATTTGTATTTTTGCTCTCATGGCCCTTAAATTGGCCATTTTTATCATTTTTAAGAAAAATTATGCAAACTATCAAAAATGATGAAATCATTTCTCTTAATAAATAAATTACAAGTCAAAATGATATTATTTTTAATTTATATAAGTTGATTATTTTTCTTCAAAATATTTTTCATAACAACATGACAAACAAACAATCTTCCTTGGATGCTCTCAATGACAAATTTACATCTTTTGCACATAACACTAACTATCACAATGATAAAAAAATTGTGCTCCTCAAACCACTAAAATGTCTTTAAACACTTGTTATACCAACCATGGCTTAAAAATCATGCACATTATGGGATATTTGAGTGGTGTACTTGGTAAGTGTGAAGATGGTATTCTTGAACCTATTTTGCTTACTTCTAATGTAAATTGCAATGGTCTCAGTTTTGATGATTCTACTATTTTAATATAAATTTAACATTTTATTATCCTCCACATCGAAAGATTTATATTATAATTTTTTTTTACCATAATTCTTTTAATTCTCATTCTATGGTTAAAATTGATAAACCTTGTGTGCATTGTAAAAAATACGAGCATCGTATCTCTAAATGTTTAAAGTTGCATCCATATACATCTTGTGGTATATCCACTCATGACACTTTAAAATGTTAAAAAATGACTAAATCTCCTACCTCTAAGGTTAAAACTATTTGGATTCATAAAAATTATGAATCTTTTAGAGATTGTTATGTCTTCTTATGATAATTCTTCTAATGCTTCATGCAGAATATATTTTGTAAGTGACGCATCTTCTTTGTCTCAATTTTGATACTCTCATACTTTTATACATTCCTTAATTTTTTTTCAAATAAAATATGTTTTTGACTAACTTATTTTTATACAGAATCTTTTAGAGATTGATATGTCTTCTTATGATAATTCTTTTAATGCTTCATGCAAAATATATTTTGTAAGTGACGCATCTTCTTTGTCTCCATTTTGATACTCTCATACTTTTATACATTCCTTAATTTTTGTTTCAAATAAAATATGTTTTTGACTAACTTATTTTTATGTAGGATATTACACTTTGTGATGAAATTTGTCTTTTCTTCATTTGCCTTATTGTACATCTACGTTTATTACTTTATGTATGTAGATTATATTTTGATGGCATATTGGTAACTCAACTTGAAATATTGATGTTAAATTATTGGTCTTGTAGGTTTTTTGGATCATTACTCTTTGTTAGTCTTTGTTTTATTATGGATCAACTACATTGGCCAAAAAAATTCTTGGATATTCTTGGTGATTACACTGTCAACCTTTGTAACTTTTGGTGGCACTTTCTCTTCCTTCTTCTCTCTAAATTATTGTTATTTATATTTAAGGAAGTTTCTATTAAGGGTGAGAATTATATAATTTCAACTCCCTTCTTTATTTGTAAAAGGTTTTATCCATATTTGTAACCCTAAATTTAAGGGAGAGTGTTAGAGAAATAATCTTATTTGGGTTAATTATAGGTTTTTAGGCTTATCATAAGTCTTATATGTCTATGTATTGTTGGCTAAAAAATTTCTCTTGGTCAAAAAATATTTTATTCTGACTATATACCCCTTTCTTTCATGAACAAATAAGTTAAACAATAAAGGGGTGAACTATCAATAATAGTTCCCCTCTGAATTAAGAGACATCTCCCTTTAAGATCTTCAATGAATTCAAAATATTCTAATTATTTAGATACAGTTTTAACTAGAAATAATTAAAGGCAAACTAACATCCATACAATATCATGCTATGAATGTGATATCTTTCTTCTTTACAACATATTTTGGTGATAGAATACACGGATTCCATCTTCAATAATGATCAAATATATAAATATGTATATTGTTGAACCAATATATAATAAAACATATATGATGATTTATCCAATGAAAGAACAATTACCACATGAAAGAAGAGTTCACATAGAAACCCGATTTCAAATAACTTAAACACATATTTTAGATTGCAGCAATCATTTCTCTTTTTCATTCACAGATGAAAAATGTTTCACACAAACATAATATTTATTGTAAAATAGCAAAAGTTCAGCTCCAAAATTCCTTTTATCTTCTCCTTAACTTTTCTTATCTTAGTTTTAATAACTAAAAACATATATATATATATATATATATATATATATATATATATATATATATAGTTACCCTAATTAACCATTCTTTTAAACCCAGAGTTTAAAACAAAATCTAACCCTTGCGGGATTGAGTTTCATACAAGTTCATTGAAAGAAAAAAAAATTGAACATAATTTCAAATAAATAACTAAACAAAGAAATTATGCAAGCAAGATCATGACTAGGGTGGCAGACTAGAATCTCCATATTTGCTTTGTTTAGCTGGGGAGACACACTGCACCTTCCATTCCTAAAATATGGTAACAAATTCTTGGATTTTCAAGAAGTTAGGAATGTCAATGTGTTTAACCCTTGCTTTCCAAAAATCTTTCTCTCTTTGAATTTTTGCCACTTTCTCCACGTGCTCTGGGAATGCATCGACACAAAGGTGAAGAAGTGATTCTACCTTTGATATCTAAGAGAAATCTTTAATTAATAGGTTATCATTTTCTTTAACAAAAATAATTGTCTATCTGAAGGATTGAACCATGGTATCGATATCCTTCTCTGGCTCCCCATCATCTTTTATATATTTCACATCAATGCATTCCAAATCATGTTGCAAAGACTGGGTAAACTCAGTTATTTCTTTAATAATTTTTGTAAATTCAATTTGCCCTTGAAAAGATACTGAGTTTCTCCATTCGATGTTTCTCTTGCTTATATATAGTGTATCATCATTTAGACTTGTCAAATTCTTTTTTGATAAAAACTTTGTTACCCCATATTTTTGAACTTCATCATTTTGATTCATCACATTCATCCATTTCCCTTCATCTTTTACCCAGGAAGCATTCTATGTTTTCAAATCCTTGATAGTAGCCATAATTTCATCATATATATTTTTCAATTCATTAATGTATTCTACATCTTTATGGATGATACCATCTAACTAGTCATCAAACACTTTAGTCACCATTTTGTTCCTGTGTATCTGATCTAGCATTTTTTGGTTGACTGGAGATTTTAGGTTAAAAGATAGAGGTATTTGAGAAATAGGTTTTGGATTAGATTATGAATGACCTCAATATAATCTACTATTGATTATAAAGTTCGTTTCAACTCCCTCTTATCTTTTTCATCCTTTCAGGCATGACTAACTATCTTTTTGGTAAATGCTTCTAAATTGTGCATGTCTGTGGCATGTGATGCAACCCCAAGGTCTATTCTCTCTATTATGAAGTCCTAAACTATGGGGTCCTAAACTTGTTCATCAATTGTCAACCAGGCTATTTCTACACTCCAATTCCATATATTAGGGTCAATGTCCACCCTAGATGTGGTTTTTAGCCTTTTTAATTAAGGGGTCTTTCCCAAGCACTTGCTAACCATGTCCTCCAATGGTAATGGAAATGGAACTATTTTTATTTTATCACTAATTTAGCTTTCTAACCATTTTGGTGCAAGGGCTAGAAATTCTTTACTAGGGTTTAATTGTTCAAAAGGCACATTTGATATCATCATCAGGTCAACAAAATTTAAAGCAACTTCTACTTATTGATTCATACTGGTCTCTTCTCTCATTGGTGAATCAAATCCTTTACCACCTATTGCTTCCACTGAATCTTCTTTAGAGTTAAAGTCCACAACTATTCTTTCTGATATCTCCTTCTTCTTCTTACTTTTAGTCCTTAGTCTAGTAGTATAAGGAGGTAGAATAGTTGCAAGGGTTTTCTTGGACTTTTTGATAACAGAACCATTTCCAATTTTTAGCTTGGAAGTACCTACATCACAAATAGTAATAAGTTGATTAGAAGAGCTTATTAGAGATGGTGATTCACCAATTGGTGTACATCATTGGAAATCTTCATTTTGAACCTCCTTTAGTCTATAACCCCTTAACCATTTCTTGTTAGGTTGTGGAGCTAAAAGCTTCACTGATGCAAACATGGAGGAGGTTGCAGGATGAGTTACAGAGTGTCACAGTGTTTGGCATTGGTCTGGCCAACCGACGTCAATAGGTAGGAGACAGGAAGCAACCGACGTCAGTCATGGATCGGCTGGCGTCGGCGACCCCCAGGCAGACAAGGACCGATGTCGGTCGCCTGTGTGGTTCGACTGCAAGCTTATTACAGGCAGTTAGCTAACGAACCAAGTGTTTGCATGATTAGATCTATTTTTAGACTGAGAGCTACAGATCTAATTACTGTAATTAGATGTCTAATCATTGTTTGGATGAGATCTATATAATAGACTCATGGTTGTATTGGAAAAGTGTTCTAGTTTGAGTTGAGCAAAGTTTACTCCTTCTGTGTGTGAGGTGAGCAAGGGTGTTCCTCCTAGTTCCACACCAGTACCTAGGTGGGTGCTGGTTTTGAAGAGTCATCAGGATTCTTCAGGTGTGTAGGATCTTGGCCACAGGTGTATGGCCTATATAGGAGATCTACATGGTAAGTAAGATCATTGATCTGTAGGTGTATGTGTGTGCAAGGTCAAGGTTCATAGGTGTGTAGAACTAGGTTGATTTGCAGGTGTGCAAGATCAGATAGGACAGCAACACAACAGGGAGCAGAATCAGGCAGGATCTACTTGGAGTACAGGTGTGTACTCAGATAGAGCAAAGAGGAAGGCAAGGGAGTTCCTTCCATAAGTATGGTCTGTTGAATTGCAGGTTGTTGCAGGTTCATGGGAGATCTACTTGAAGTACATGGAGTACTTGTTTGAGTGTGTGGAGCACTTGTGGTGTGCGTGGAGCACAGGAGGTGAACACCAACTCTGTATTTGAGTTGGGTGTTGGGACCTGAGAGGGAGAGCTTTGGGGAGAAGATTTATTGTTCACTTGAGGTGTGGAAAACCTTTGTAAGGTGGTGGAGAAGAAGTGGGATCTTCTTTGTTGTATTCTTTTTTTGTAAAGTGTTAATACAAGTTATGTATTGTCTCTCATATCATGTGTTATTCTGAATTCTAGTTACTTGGTGAATCTGGTTAATTTCCGCATATTAAGTTGCTTGGTTTGGTAATCATATTGTGCTCTTTTGGTGGAGCAAGATCCTGACAAGTGGTATCAGAGCTTTTGGTTGGGATACTAACAGATTGGTTTAGATCTGGGTAGTGTGTTTTGATTACAGGTCACTCTCAGGGGTTTCTGATTGAGTGGGAGTAGAGCAATGGCAGATGAAAGTAAGCTAAGAATGGAGGATTTGAAAAGCACAGATGGTCTCTTAAGGTCCTATGGAAAGATAGAGCAGGTAAAAGATTATTGTTGGTTGGTAGCAGATCAGCATGAAGAAATTGAAGATGCAGATGTTGCAGGTGTTATTTCACAGGATGCTTTTGGAGGTTTCTTGGATAAATTTGAATCTTGGATAAAATATTTGGTTGCCTCTTTCCATGCAGCCCCAGGTAGAGGAGCTGGTGAGCCTTGCCAAAGAATTGGCAAAGGGGAAGTGAAGCTGAAATTGCAGGCGGCCAACACACAGGTGTTGATGAAGGTCATGCAGGTTCCAAGTTTGGAGATATGGCTAATTTCTTCAGAAAGATTGGGTGATGAGAGATGCACAAGAACTCTCACAGCAGATGCACTTGAATTAGCTGGTGGTAAGAAAACAAGTACTCTTTATCTACTTGTTTATATTACTGATTCTTCTTCTATTGCAGAGACATGGCTTCGTAGGCTTGGTCACATGAGCAGGAAGGAGATGCATGTTTTTAAGTGGAAGATAGATATATTTGACAGGCTTAAGAACTGGAAAGCCTTGGTGTACTTGGAGGAGATGGCAGACAGAAACCAGTGGATGGTGCTGGATACTTCTGAGTAGAGCAGTTTGGACATGGGTTTTGATTCAAAGAAGCTCGAGGGTAAAAAGTCATCACTCACAGGTGAACACAAGTATCGACATCGGTCAGGAGGAATCAGCATCGAACAGACAGGTGCCGTTGTTGGTCATGTGCAGACCGAAGCTGGTGATGTCGGGCAGGGTAAGACCGACGTCGGTCAGGAGGACCGATGTCGGTAGTAGGTAAGACCGATGTCGGTCAGAGGACCGACGTCGGCAGCAGGGACACCACAGGGTTGGTAGTCAGGGACAGATGCATGGGAACTGACGTCAGTCGGATGCAGACCGTGGAGTGACTGAGGTCGGTCACTGTAATGGATTTTGGGTGGATAGCACACTGTCAAGGAGTCTCAAACACCCATATGGAGCACTAAAGACGTAAGTAGGCCCTAAAATTCATTGTTCCTCTTCTTTATACATGTTGCTGATTGTAGAGCAGGAAGGATCTAGAAAACAGGTGTGAGCTTGGCATGGATGAGGATGTGATTCCTTGGAGGAGAACCAAATAGGCATTTTTGGTAGGATTATCGGTGGTGAGAAAGCACAGAGATGAATGGATACCTTAGTTGAAGAATAGAGAGAATGGATACATGAGACAGAAGACCAGGTCATATGGTCTTGAGGAGCCGTAGGACAGTGAGACAGGACTGAAAGGTAGTACCAGGTGGATGACAAAGCAGGGCTTTAGTCAATGTCAGTATAACCATTGTGTTTATCTTACTAGGTGGATGATGGTCACAACATTATCTTGTTGCTGTATGTGGAGGATGAACTTGGTACAGGTTCAGACATACAGGGTTTTGTTGAGCTAAGGGAAAGGTTAGTTTAGTGGCATGTCATGAGGAGTTTGGAGCAACGAAATTCTTTGACATGGGAGACATGGAGATCACAGTTTGATTTTGTCTCGAGTGGGAGCTGATGTGAATCAGGTGTTGGCGAGGTTTAGGATGCAGAGCCAGAGCACACTAAGGGCTGGATAGGTATAGTGTCCAAAATCACATGAGGTCTGGTATAGACCTGAGTATTCCCATGCAGTGGGAGCTGTCAGAGAGTTAGGAGCCAATTCAGGGAAGTGGTTTCTCAGGTATTTGAGAGGGACCAGCAGCAGGGATTCATGCTATGCAGGGTCAGGACTTCACTACATGTGTTTGTAGGTTTGGATGTGGCAGGGTACTCGAATGACAGGAGGTACATCACAGTACGTGTGGTGGGTTATCTTCAGGATTGATCTTGAAGAGGGATACAAACCAGGAAATAGATTAGATAGAGTACAGGTACAGGTATAGTGCAGCTATTTATCTCCAAGTGGGAGATTGTTAGGTTGTGGAGCTAAAAGCTTCACTGATGCAGACATGGAGGAGGTTGCAGGATGAGTTGCAGAGTGTCACAGTGTTTGGCATTGGTCTGGCCAACCGACGTCGGTAGGTAGGAGACAAGAAGCAACCGATGTCAGTCATGGATTGGCCAGCATCGGTGACCCCCAGGTAGATAGGGACTGACGTTGGTCACCTGTGTGGTTTGACTGCGAGCTTATTACGGGTAGTTAGCTAACAAACCAAGTGTTTGCATGATTAGATCTATTTTTAGACTGAGAGCTACGGATCTAATTACTGTAATTAGATGTCTAATCATTGTTTGGATGAGATCTATATAATAGACTCATGGTTGTATTGGAAAAGTGTTCTAGTTTGAGTTGAGCAAAGTTTACTCCTTCTGTGTGTGAGGTGAGCAAGGGTGTTCCTCCTAGTTCCACACCAATACCTAGGTGGGTGCTGGTTTTGAAGAGTCATCAGGATTCTTCAGGTGTGTAGGATCTTGGCCACAGGTGTATGGCCTATATAGGAGATCTACATGGTAAGTAAGATCATTGATCTGTAGGTGTATGTGTGTGCAAGGTCAAGGTTCATAGGTGTGTAGAACTAGGTTGATTTGCAGGTGTGCAAGATCAGATAGGACAGCAACACAACAGGGAGCAGAATCAGGCAGGATCTACTTGGAGTACAGGTGTGTACTCAGATAGAGCAAAGAGGAAGGCAAGGGAGTTCCTTCCATAAGTATGGTCTGTTGAATTGCAGGTTGTTGCAGGTTCATGGGAGATCTACTTGAAGTACATGGAGTACTTGTTTGAGTGTGTGGAGCACTTGTGGTGTGCGTGGAGCACAGGAGGTGAACACCAACTCTGTATTTGAGTTGGGTGTTGGGACCTGAGAGGGAGAGCTTTGGGGAGAAGATTTACTGTTCACTTGAGGTGTGGAAAACCTTTGTAATGTGGTGGAGAAGAAGTGGGATCTTCTTTGTTGTATTCTTTTTTTGTAAAGTGTTAATACAAGTTGTGTATTGTCTCTCATATCATGTGTTATTCTGAATTCTAGTTACTTGGTGAATCTGGTTAATTTCCGCATATTAAGTTGCTTGGTTTGGTAATCATATTGTGCTCTTTTGGTGGAGCAAGATCCTAACATTTCTCAGTTATCCTTATCAATGGGAGAGTGTTGACTTCAATCTGATCCTCTTCATCTTTATTCAAATAAACTTCTAGAATAAGTATCTATTTTACTTGTTCAAAATGAGGATCAACCACCTGTTCTTCATCATCAATTATTCTAGAGATATTCATACTCAAATTGAGTGTAACTATTTTCCCCAAGGAGAACCTACACCAAAGCTTTCTTCTAACTTTAAATTTATCTAGACAATCCTCCCAATAGTCTTCAATCTGAGGAATCTATGAAAATCCCATTCCAAAATCTAGATTGTCCCTATCAAAACCTTTGTTGTCAAACTGGGGTCTGTCATAATAGTATTAAAGATTGAACTTTTTTAGGTTCACCTCTAAATTTAAGGCATTAAAAATTGACTGGCATGAATAGTGTCCTAGTTCAATAGGAAAAGATATACCAGATTATTTCTTCATTATAAATTTCTTATCTACATGGGCTAGCTACCTGAAAACTTCTATCAATATAAAGCAGTCAAAAACATATATGGGTAGCTTCACTGGTTCACCATCAAAACCACCAACTCTGATATAAGTAAATTTGGAAAATTGAATGAAGAAACTACCATAAATACTGATCAGCTACATGGCTTCATCAGACATTCTCTTATTAACATTACCTGCCAATTCATAAGTCAACCTACTAGTAAAAACATCATTAACCCTTCCATAGTTTTCATAACAATTTTGCATCTACAAATGTGGGTGATAATCATAAATTCTATAGTTTTCAACTAAGGATGCATGCAGCAATCCTCTCCATTCTCTTGTAGATGCTAAGTAGTAAAAGAGAAATGAAGAAATAAAAATCTTTATTCCCCAAATAATTACTCAAACCTAGATGCAAACATTTGGCTATGATTTCTACCCAATACAAATATTTTTCTCCTTGGAGGATCACCTAAATGAAGAAGTACATCTAGTCCTCCCAATAAAATGCTTGGGATTTACCCTTTAGCCTATGTAGTAACACCACAATATCCTTTACTTCCAGTATCATGTGATCTGTAGTTAGTGGTCTGGGCAGTCTTGAACCTCCTTTTTGAAATTTTAGTAACCAATATCTTGCAATTATGCTCCTGTAGTTTGCTTTCTTTAATGAAAAATGACCATAAGAGGAAGTAATATTAAAATCAGAATATGGATCCTTAGGCAAAATTTTCATCACAGCCATTAGGGTTTGTCTATTGACAGGTAGTAACACATTGCCATCTGCATTTTTGATACACCTATTTTGAGGTTCTTATCTACTCATACTTTCTAAAACTAATTCAAGAAATTGTACTACCATGGGAAAGGTTGCAGCTTTGACTAAACCACTTTATACTATTTTCTCCATCATAAGAGTTGACATAGGATTTTTAACCCTCTCCTTAAAATCCTCTAAATCATATTGATCTAGATAAGTATCCCCAAATTTAGGAAGAGAACAAACAAGACCAGGACCATGTTCATAGCCAAGACAAGCAGATTTCATGGCTACAGATTGGAGGATATAATGAAAACTTCTTTAAACTTCATAAATAATACCATAAACTCAAAATGATTCTCCTTTCCAACAAAGTAATGGAATTAGCTTATTGATAAAATTCAAACTCACCTTCAATGGATCAAAAATTACTGTGAAACTATGAAATAAAAATCTTATACCTCCAGCGTTGCTCTTCTTTACATGAACCTATGTGTTTACTGTTAAAAATGACTTGTCCTTTCTTGATAAAGGAATGAAATCAAGTTGAATAATTACTGGATCAATTAACTTGTGCTAAACTTGATTGATAGGACACAAATTCTGACAGGTGCATTAATCATAAGTAGTTTTCACACATGACCTTAATGTGTAATGATTACTCATAACCATTCAAAATTAGAATATTATATTTCATAAAATGTTATATATATGTTTCCCTCTAAGTGATTTACTTATTTTAAAATCTCCCACAAATTTTGACTTAAAAGACTTAGGGAAAGGTGGGACTAGAGTCATAGAATGTTGAACCTTTGAACTCTTGAAATGAGGTTCAACGTGAAGGTTCAAAGATATGAATTGAGTTACATAAAGGGACTAGAAATTCATGAATTTTGAGAAACATTAAACTCTTGAACTCTTGAACCATTGAACTCTTGAACTTTGAAAAGGGTTCAAGTTCAAAGGTTCAATTCTTTAGTAATTTTGCACATATGAAGACAAGCGAATAAAATTTCAAAACAAAGAGTTGACTTAAGAAATAAACATATGATCAATAAGGTAAGATGGTATGTCAATTTTTTCTTATGGAAGGTTCATGAAAAAAATGAATAAGGGTGAATTAAAAGGTAACATTGGATCTGACTGGGGACTGCATTTTATGACAAAATATAGAGAACTCAGAAACTCTATTTACGCACAAATTAAAACATTGGGATGGAAGAAAAAGAAACAAGGCAAACCCAAAACTAGAAAAATAAAACAACAACACATGACAACAAAGGAAAGACTATGTACAAAATAGGGGACACCTATTTTATAGTCAATACAATTTAAGGTCATGTCCATTCTAAGACAGAGGTAAAATAGATCCATCTAGATATTCCAATTTGAAATAATTAGGACCTAGTACTTGATGAATCTTGAAAGGTCCCTTCTAAAGTGAGTCAAATTTTTTGTGTGCTCCTTTAGGTTCTTTCCTCCTATCCCACAGCAGCACTTTGTCTCCTTCCATGAATTTTATGGGTCTTGTTTTATGATCAAAAATCTTTTTAACCTTGGTTTGATGAGTAGTAATCTGATCAACCAATTCATTCCTTTCCTCCTCAATTCTAGTTAATTACATAACTCTTTTCTCTAAGGAATATTTAAAGTATTGATCTTCAATGACATTCTATAATTTGGCTATAGATAATTTTAGAGGTAATGATAATTGAGCTCCTATTACATAAACTAGCTAAAAAGGTTTCATTCCTATTGCCCTTTTTGGGTTACCCTATTAGCCTAGAGTGCTTCATATAATCTTTTATGCCAATATTTAGGAATCTCACTCACCAATTCTCTCATGATGGCTATCATATTTTTATTACTAGACTCAGCTTGTCCATTCCCTTGAGGGTAATAGTTTGATGAGTGAGAGAGAGATATACTATGCTCATAGAAAAAAAAGTAAGTTCAATTAAGGAAAAGCTAGTTGCATTATCTACTACAAGTTTTTGAGGGACACCAAAATACACCATTATATTCTCTCTGAGAAAATTACACACTACTTCTGAAGTGGTTCTCTTTACAGGGACTGTTTTAACCCATTTTGTAAAATAGTTTGTTGCTGTAAGAATGTGTGTATGTCCAGCACTTGAAGAAGGTGAGATATGCCCAATAAATTCTAATCCCCATTATTTTAAAGGTTCTTCAATAATGATAGGCCTCAAAAGTAATGCTATAAGTTGTGGCCTTCCTAAAAACATTTTGCATCTTTAAACATACTCAACCAATAATAACAATTTCTACGGATTTTGAAAGCTGTGACTGAAGAAGAGAAGTGTCCACCATAGGATTCATTATGAAAAACTTCCAAAATCTTGTGTTGTTGTTCTTTATCTACACATCTTAGAAAGGTTCCATCTAGTCCCTTTTTGTATAAGACATCACCCCAACTGACATATTTTTCTACTTTTAACCTTAGATTCCTTTTCTCCTTCAGGGATAAGTGACTGAGATGGTCTCCATAAGTAAGATAGTGTGCCACATCTAAGAACCATAGATCTTGTAAACTTACCAACAAGATAGTAGGAAGTTCTTCTTCTTCCTTACTTTTAGCAATCAATTTGCATAGACCTTAACCTCTAACTAATTTGGTTGGCCTAACCTCCAAATCATATTCTTGAATTTTAGCACCCATGTTGCTCTATTATTCATCCCAACATCCTATTGATTAAGAATGTTTTTTACAGCTAAACTAGACATAAATACAACTGAATGAGAATGTAGAATGTAATATATAAATTGTTTGATAGCCTTTACCATAGTGAAAGCTTGCTTCTCAGTTAAAGAATATTTAATTTCATGCTTCTTGAGAGGAACACTCATAAAGGCTATTGAGGCTTCTACATTCAATTCATTCTTTTGTAGTAAGATACCAAACATGGTATGTTCTAAATCATAATAATAAATAATAAAATATTTTTGGAAATTAGGGTTTACCAAAGTAGGGTTTTATGTAATTGCTTTTTTAATATATTAAAATACTTTCTTAGCAGTCTCGTTCCATTTGAAGGCCTATTTTTCACTCATCATCCCTACAATATGTTTTGTAATTTCAGTAAAATCAAGAATGAACCTTCTGAGGAAGTTAATCTATCCAAAGAAAGATTTAACTCTAGTCATATTAGAAGGAAGACTTAGTTTTTGTATTGCTCTAACCCTTTCTAGACCAATCTTGATTTCATCCTTTGAAACTAGATGTCCTAAAAACTTACCTTCTATTACACAAAAAATTGAGTTCTTAGGATTAAGAGATATCCTATGACTTTGACACCTTTGCAAATTGATCTCTAGATCTTTCAGATGATCCTCTTTTTTTCTAGAGAAAATATTCAAATCATCAAGATAAATGACAATAATTCTATCTTTCAGATCTCTAAAGGATGAATCCATCACTCATTGAAAATTTGCACCAACATTAATCAAACCAAAGGGCATATGGTTATAGGCAAAAGTTCCTTAAGGTATAGTGAAAGCAGTTTTATGTTGATCAGATGCAGCCACACTTATTTGATTATAACTTGAGAATCCATCTAACATAGACATCATCTCTAATCTATCAACTATTTGTAAAATATGATCCATCACAGGTAAGAGATAATTATCTTTCAAACTAGCTTGGTTCAAATTCTTGAAATCAACACAGATTATAATTTTTCCATTATTTTTGCATACTGGGACAATGTTTGCCATCCAGGTGGAGTGATGAATCAGATAAATAAACCTAGCCTTCATCATTTTTTCAATCTCCTTAAAGATGGCCTCAACAACCTTTGGGTCATAGTTTCTCAATTTTTGCCTGAATGGACTTGTATTTATTTTTAAAGGAATATGATGTTGAAATTGCCCACTCCTAAAATCCTTTAGGTCATCATAGCACCAAGAAAATACATCCTTATATATAATCAATAGATTAATTAATTTGTTTTTCTCCTTTGGTGAACAACATCTGCCAATAGAAATCCATTTAGGATTAGTTTTACTTCCAATGTTTATCTTCTCATAATCCCCTAATTTGTTAGGATTTTGAATAAGTTTGCCTTCAGTATATTCATCTTGTCGAGTGAATAAATGTTCTAGAGAGAATCCTTTGGGGATTTTGTTATCCTTTAACTGAATTACACCATCCTTTGAATTAATCACTGGATCAAGATTTAAATCTTTACATTTTGTTTTAGAACCTTTAAAATAAGTCCCTAAGAACATCTCAGCATTCTCCAAAAAAAAATTGATCTGCCTATCATTCTCAAAAACTTACCAGTTTTCATCATTATGTGGGACATTAGGATAGTAGACCAGTTCTATTCTATCTGAATCCTTTTTGAAATCAAGGTATGGGAGGAGAAGAGAAGATGACACTGCTATAGAATCTACCTATGTGTTTATATTTTTGGGAATTGCCTTAATAGAAAAGCCATCAAAATATCCTATCTCATCCCAAACTAAGTTCCTATAATGTCTCAATCTTTCATTTTTAATTGAAAAAATGCCTCTCACCTATTTAACAATTAATTTAGCATCTCTTTTTGCTCTGAGTATCTTTATACCTTTTCCTTTAGATTCATTTAACCCAAGCAATAGAGCCTCATACTCTATAGTGTTATTAGCATTTTTAAATTCTAACTTGAAAGAGTAATGAAAAATTTTACCTTCAGGTGAGATCAAAACAACCCCTACTCCTAAACCAATGGTAGCACAACTACCATCGAATTCCATGGTCTATAGATCATACGAATGAATAGGCTTTGGGATGGATTCTTCTTTCATGTCAGAAGAGAGAAAATAGTTACCAAATTCATATTCTTCAAATAGAATATGAGATTTAGGATCATCAAAAGGGTATACAATAAATTTGTATTTAGGTTTAGGTTCTAGTTTAACTTTATACTTTCCCACTAGAATTATATCTTCTGATGAATCCAATTTAATCTGCCCACCTAAATCTTTGTAAAAAGTCCTGCTCAACAACATCTCATAACTAGTAGGAATATCTGCTACTAAAATAGTTAACTTCACTCTTTTATTAGGATAGGCTGCAAGAGCAACCCATGCATCTTTAATTTGTTTGAGCAAAGAAATCTATTTGCCATCCATGGAGTAACACCTACCAAATGTTTTATAAGGGATAGGCCTAGGACTTTGGCTATAGAAGAAGGCATAATATTATCATAAGCACCTGAGTCTATGATACAATTATTGAGTTTATGGATATTTATGAATAAATAAACATAAAATGGGTTGGGCTTCATATCAGCCATATAAGAGGTATCATTACATGAATTAAAGGCCATTTTAGGAGTATGTGT
>JARHVA010004476.1:1525000-1550488 GCA_037957365.1 Torreya grandis | reverse complement strand
ATCTCAAATCCAGAGTGATTTGAGACGAAATAATGAGATCAGAATATAATTTTTTTCCATTTATCTACCTTAAATCATAGAATCCACAACAAGATAAAAAAATAACCTGTGAGGTTGGATCAGTCTATCAAGATCTAGAATAGTTTTAAAAGAAGAAATTGTGAAATATTTCAAGAATTTATTTACAGTTAACAACCTTATTAATAGAACCAAAGTTTATGATTTTATTCAGCCAGTTCCAACTCTCATTAATGATATAGATAAATCCAATATTCTCAATAAAATATTTGAATAATATGTGAAAGTTACAGTATTTCTTCTCCAAAAGAACAAGGCCCTTGGGCTTGATATATTTTTGATAACATTTTTCCAAATATTCTGAGAAATAATAAAATTTGATCTAATCCAAGTTTTGGTAGAATTATTTTTTTGGATATAAATATTATAAGATAATTCAATAATACTTTTATTAATTTTTTTTCCCAAAACCTCAATTATTTCAGCTCTCAAGGACTTTCATCCCATTAGTCTATGCAATTCAGTGTATAAAATCTTCACTAAATTCTTGGTTCTTCATCTTTAGCCTTTAATGAGTAAGCTCATTACTCAAAATCAGGGTGGATTTGTCTAAGAGAGACAAATTCAAGATGGCATATTAGTTTTACATGAAACCATGCATTCTATGTAATTAAGTAAGGAAGCAAGGATGATTTTTAAATTAGATATGAACAAGGCTTTTGATAAGGTTGATTGGCTTTATCTAGATTTGGTTCTTGAGAAATATGGCTTTCATCGATCCATTCATAAACTAATCTTAAATTGAATTAGTACAACTATGTTCTACATTATTTTCAATGGCTCACCTACAAGATATTTAACAAAAAAAGATGAATTAGGCAAGGGGGCCTATTATCCCCCTTACTTTTTATAATGCTTGCTAACACCCTTAGTGGGAATATACTTGAATCATAGGCAAAAGGTTTAATCAAAGGATTTTCATCATCAAATTGTATCACTCCCACACTTTATTAATAGTTTTTGGATGATACCATTTCCCTTACTTTATATTCCATCAATGAAGCCAAAAAACTTAAGAACATTTTTCAATAATATGAGGAAGTGTCTATGCAGAAAATTAACTTTGAAAAAAAACATTCCTTTTTTCATAAATACCTTGCTAATTTGAAAGACTAAAATTTCAAGAATCATGGGTTTCTCCATCAAATATATGCCTTCAACTTATTTTTGGATGCCTCTCTTTATAGGTCAGATGCCTATTCATCTATGGAACCCTCTAATTGAACATTTCAAGAAAAAGCCAGTTGGCTAGAAGGGAGCAGTACTATCCTAGGATGGTACACTAATGTTGCTAAAAATAATTATTCAAATCCAATAAATCTACATTATGTTTTTCTTCAAAATTAATTCATCCATAATCTAAAATATTGATCAGATTAAAAAATGTTTCCTTTGGATAACAACTGAAACAACCCAACATTTTCCCCTAGTTGTATGGGATCAAGTCTCTCTTCTAAAATAATACAGTGGATTGGGAATAATAAGGATAAATTTCATGAAAAAGACTCTTGTAATGAAAATGGTATTAATATTCATAAATAAATATAATCTTTGGATAGATATCCTAAAGGCTAAATGTTTGTATCAAAGACCTACCATTTCTTTACTAAATGATAACACCTTTACTATGGGCTCCTTTATCTAGAAACCACTCATCATAGGTAAAGAGATTATAAAACAAGGATAAAATGGAATCTTGTAAATGGAGATAAATTTATTTCTAGGAAGACCCTTGGATATTTGACTGATCTTGAACCATGGTTTCAAATTAAAGACCAGATTGAATAGCATTATGGCACCATGGTTTATGATTTTATATAGCTTCAAGGTAACAAAAGAATTTAAAAGAAACTTCAAATTATTAATGTCATCTTTGAGCATGTTACCTTAATTTTATATCTTAACTTTTTCCTCCAAATTATTCACATCCCTAATCTCATTAAATTTGATATGTTGACATGAGTAACCACTCCTAGTGGAGAGTATGAAGTGAGGTCTAGATATAACCAAAATTTCCCTCCTAATATTGAGACCTTTCATTGGAGAAAAATTTGGGATAAATATTTGATCCCAAAATTAAACATTTTCCTTTGGTTTTTTCTTCATAATAAGATTCTCACTCTTGATAATCTAGCTAAACAAGGTCTTACCCCTATCAATCATTGTGCTCTTTGTGTGTCTGATTTTGAAACCATTTCCCACCTTCTTCTACAATATTATTTTGTCCACAAGATATGGGGCCTCTTACATTGGATTTACCCTACTACCCTTATTGATTCTTGGGTTTCTTGGGACTCTCCCTTTTCCACTAATATTCTCAAGAAATTATGGACTTTCTCTTTTCCACATTTAATCTGGGAACTGTGGAAAGAAATAAATAATATAATCTTTAGAGACTCCAAAATTTTTGATAGGGTTGATACCAAATTATTTAATTATATTATTAAAAACTTCAAAGTTTATAAAAAATAAAAGTATCATCATGCATCTCAGCATGAAGAAAGCATTACAAAAAATTGGATTCCCTGTCTCAACCACAATAACAATTGACCCAAAGAAGGCAATCAGGAAAAGAATTAAATGGATACCCCCAATCCAAGGTTGGAACAAACTAAACTTTGATGGGGCATCTAAAGGTAACCTAGGTTTTTTTGGATGTGGTGGTGTATTATTAGATGAAATGGATCTATTTTAGCTGCGTATGAAGGTGGAATGTGTCATCAAACCAATCATAAGTCTAAAGCACTTGCAACATATGGGACATTCAAGTGGCCAAAAATATTGGAATCAACAAAATCCTTGTTGAGGGTGACTCCCTTAATATTATCAATTGCCTCAATAATTTAAATAAATCCTCTTGGACCATAGATGACATCATTAAAGAGAGCTTGGAGATGGAAAGGTATTAAAAAAGATAAAAAAACTAAACACACTTACTATGAAGGTAACCACTTAGACAATTCTTTTGCCAATAAGAGGGTATCAGTAAAAAATTTAAAAATTTGGACCAAGGATGATATACTCCCTCATTATTATGATGAAATCATTAAAATATAAATATATACCATTTCACAATGATGATTGTGACTTTCGACTCCTTTTGCACACCTTTATGAATAATGCAAACCATTTTTCCTACATTGTTGGCCTCCTAACATGTGAGACCCAAATTAAAACCTCCCATATATATCAATTATCTAAAGGGAACCCTATTACTTTTTCCCTTTGCATTCCCTATTTCTATAGTCACCACTCTTTACTCCACCACAACCATACTCATTCCATCATAGGAGGAGAATTAAACATAATTGAACTGATGACCTATGAGCATCTAAAGAAGGATAAATAAGTCTAGGATATCTTAAAACTAGAGTTTTGACCAATTTCATCTCCAATATCTATGGGTATGACAAGTATATTTCTTATAAAAATTTTGAATTATGGGAGGATTGTGTGGTTACCACTAATAATGTTACAATTGAGGTCACTGAATGCCTTATTGCTCAAATCATAGGATTGAAAATTTAGGATGTGAAGTTTAATAAGTTCAGTAGGGATTAAAAATAGGAGTAGGATAAGTTTCTATAAGATGGAAAGAATATGCCTTAATGTATAGGCAGTTTCCTAAGGAAAGATGTTCCAAGGCCATATGATAGATTTGTTGAGTATATCATGTGCTATGTGACATTATATGAAAGGTAAACCCTTGTTCACTATTTTCATTTACCCATACTTAACTATTTTAGCCATAAAATCCCCCTGTCTTCCATTTTACATTCTCCATTCCTTATAATATTCTCTATATGAGGTTAAAATCAGGAAAACATGAACCCCTTCACCATGCCATCATATTTTTGATCCAAAAAATTTTACAAGCTTCCACTCCCACCCCTCCTGTCTACCCCAAACCCATCAAACAAACTCCTAAGTAAAATATCTCTCCAAATACTTTGATAATATTTTCTAAGACTACCACTAAGCTTCCCAAAGAACCCATTGAGATTAAAAGTGATGACAGTGATCAAAATTATAGTCCACCTTCTAAAATAAAAAATTTGGCCAGAAAAATAGTTAAATTTGTGACTATTCCTTTAACCCTACTTAAGAAAAGGAAATATGTTTAAAATGTTCCCCTACCTTCCCCTGCTCCCTCTTCCCCTACCCCCACTCCCAACCCCATCCTCCTCCCTCCCTTATTCCCATTCATAATCACTGACATTCTCACTCTCCTTCCCCCTAAAATGGATGATAACAAATTAGCTGACATTGTCAGTAGATGCACATGTTCAAGCAAAGTATCCCTACTATTACCATGAATGACCCTCACTTGCATCCCCATCTTACCCAGTTCCCCATCCATTCTAACCCTCCACCTAAATTTAGGGATATTTAGGAAGACCAAAAACATCAATCCAGACTGAGTAAGATTGAGTATGAAGTTGATTTGCACAAATCCATCCTTTGATGGTGTGTGAAGGACCATAAAATATTTAAGGATGAACTCAATAAGTTAAGTATCAATGATGTAATTTATTGTACAAAATTTGATCTCATGTAAATTATCTCTAAGTCCCATCAAATCAAGGAAAGACTACATAATCTAGAAAAGTAAAATGTCTCTTGAAATAAAAATAGTGGTAATTTGGTTGAATATAGTATACTCATTGTTATGAATATTCTTAAAAGCATGTAAAATTTAAACTCTCTTGCCAAAGGAAAAGAGGAAAATGTTTAATCTCACTCAAAGGATACTAAACTAAAGGGCATTGTTGGTTACAAGTTTAAGTTCAATCCCAATAGATTTTAAAATATTCCTCTAGATAATCTCACTCAAAACTGGTCAAAGGCCTATAAAAACTAGATGGGCCCTAGAATTTAGTTTGCTATTTTTTACTACTTTTTCCTATTATTTCTTGTATTTCTCTCTTTGTATCTTCTGGCTACAACATTATTATATATGGTTTTAAGACCTTTTTACTACATCATTATAAGGGGTAGGGTCCCCATTTAAAACCCATCTTTATCAATATTAAAAACTAATAATATTATTTTAAATAAATTAAATTTTATTATAGTACATTCTAATAATATTTTTAAAATCAATTATTATCATTAATAGTATAGTATAAGATTTTATATTGAGTTATAAAAAGATTATTTTTAATAATTCAAATTTATTAAAGTTTTAAAGTATAAAAATTATATGAATGTAAACTATTAAATAAAAATTATGTGACTTATATTATTTAAATAAATAAGCATTGAATATATTAGTTAAATGAATACTATTATAATCCTTTGCATAACATACATAATAGCCAATCACATCTCACCGTGTATAGAATTATCACTTCAAGGATGTGAGCCAATCATATCTTGCCACATGTCTAAAATTTTATTATATATATTTTATAATGTCCATGCCCATGTTTATAAATAAATAGTAATTAAAAATTATATTAAAAGTGAATTCATCTTGAGAATTAGCTCTTAGACTATGCAGTCGCCATCTTTAAATGACAAACTACTAATTGTATTTGCACTATATAATTACCTAGAATGGTAATGTCAAAACCATAATATACACAAAGTAATAACAATAAAAATGTAACTCATCCTTTTTCACTAAGTAATTCTTAACAAACCTCAATTAGATTGGGTAGATACCTAGTTTAAAATATAAAAAATAGCTATTAATCCTAAATTATTGTAATACTGTTATTATTTGAAAAGCTTTACCTCTCATGTTTACACTATATTACCTGGAATGGTGTTGAACTATAATTTACATATATTACTAAAAATGTATATATAACTTTCCATTTTCTCACTAAGTCCATGCTAATAAACCTTAGTTAGAGTGGGTGGTTTCCCACTAGTCTAAATTTTGAGAAACTATAATTAATCCTAATTATTGGAAGACTTATTATTTAAAAATATTAACAGGTCATGTTTGAATTATATTTCCTAGAATGGTGTTGAACCATAATTTACATATATTACACACAAAAATCATGTAACTCATCCTTTTTCACTATGCACATCTTGAGAAACCTCGGTTAGACTGGGCAACTGCCTAGTTTAAAATTTTAAAAATAGATATTAATCCTAAATTATTGGTAGACTATTATTATTTGAAAATATTTACATATCTTGTTTTCACTATATTACTTGGAATGGTTTTGAACCATAATTTACACATAGTACTAAAAAAATCATGTAACTTATCTTTTTTCACTAAGTCCATACTGAGAAACCTTAGTTATAGTGGGTGGCCTCCCACTAGTCTAAAATCAAGAAACTACTATTAATACTAAATTATTGGAAGACTTATTATTTAAAAAGATTTGCATGTCATTTTTACACTATATTATGCAAAATGGTACTCAGATACTCAGTCTAAAATTTGAGAAACCACTATTAATAGTTAATTATTGATATACTATTATTATTCAAAAATATTTACGTCTTATGTTTTTACTCTATTACCTAGAATATTTTTGAACCATAATTTACACTAAATACTAAAAAAAAGCATGTAACCCATTTTTTTCACGAATTCCATCCTAAGAAACCTCAGTTACAGTGAGTGGCCATGCAATCTAAAATTTGAGAAACTTCTATTAATCCTAAATTATTGGACTAATATTATTATTTGAAAAGCTAAAGTACATGTTATGTTCATTTATACAAGTACATAGAGTATACTAAAAATAATCATGTCACTCATCCTTATTTCACTAAGTTAATAAATTATCTTGACAATTCGATCTTAGAGAAACTACTCATTCTAAATGATGGTGAACCTTCTCATCATTGCACTATAATATGAGAAACTACTCATCCTTATAATTAATTTCACTCTATTACTTGAAATTATGTTAAACCATTATATGGGAAAACAACAAGATAATACTCATTCTTTTAATTTCACTAAGTCCATCCTAAGAAAGCTCTAAATAAATTTGGTGATCACCCAATTTTAAAAATAACCATGGTAGGGATACTAGTAAAAACAATGAAAATAATCCTATAAATCTGAAAATATTTACATGTTATATTCAATAATTAAATAGAGTATTGATAGTAAGCATGCAATCTTTTTTTAACTAAGTTACTCAGGATTTAGAATTAGTTCTTATAGTGGGTAGTAGCCCACTCCGAAGTTTAATAATGAGAAACTAGAAATGATCCTATTCTTATCAATCTTATTAATTGACTATAAGTTTAATATAGTTGAATGAAATATTTTCATGATGATTTTTTTTTTTTTTAATTTAATATTCTTAAAATTTAAAATTGGGTCCCATCATATTATTTAACATTTCCCTCATTCCCTCAATTTCTGTAAGTATTCAATGTGTAATACTGCACAAATTATAGAAATTTTATTATTCCTAAAAATATATCAATTCTTGATGAGTTTAAAATCCCCATGGAGTAACAATAATAATTAATGTTTATTTATTTTAACCTAACCATGATTTATTTTTTACAGGTCCTAATGCACCTATTTAGGTGACTATATTATTCCTAGAACTATTTTAAATCCCGATGAACTTAAAATTAATGTAAAGTAACAACATTGATTAATGTTTATTTATTCCAACCTAATATTAATTAGTTTTTAATAGGTCCTAATGCATGATTTGGGAGACTCTATTTTTATAAAAACCATTTAGTTCCTAACAAGTTCAAAATTATTATGGAGTAACAATATTGATTAATGTTCATTTATTCCAACCTAGCAATGATCAGTTTCTAATAGGTCTTAATTCATTGATTTTGGTGATTGTATTTTTTTTAAACTATTTTAGTTCCCAATGAGTTTAAAATCACCATGGACTTACACCATTTATTTTATCTGGTGATGATGAAAGCTCATGTTATTTACATTTGCATAGACATTATCTAAGAAATTAAATTATTGTGAAAATGAAAACAATCTATAATATTTATACTTCTAACCATTTATCAACTTATAACATTGAACATTATGGTAAATTAATTTTTTCAAGTGATCCTTTAAACCCAATAATTATGATGGTTGTTATTTAAATGTTTTTTTTAAACATGCCTTTTTGAGGACTTTTTTTTTTAAAAAGGGGGTAAAAACTTTATTAATAACAGAAAGGACCAAAGTACAAGGCTCCAACGAGCCCACAACCAAAAAAAAACAAAAACAACAACCACCACGCGCCGAAGCACATTAACTCTTTAGAGCCTCTCCTCTACTAAAATTATCTCCAGATTTACCTGAACCTCTAACGGTAGAAGCGTTACCTCCTCTACCATCCTCTCTCCAATCCCTTCCGCTGCCCATCTAGCCAGGCAGTCAGCCGCCCGGTTCCACTCTCTCAGAACATGGGCAAAAATCACAGTCTCCATGAGCATACTAATCTGCAAAATTTGCTGAACAATCAAGGACAATTGCCAGCTAACCTCAGTAATTTGTCGTTCCCATATCATATCAATCAAAACCAGTGAGTCTGCCTCACATATCACTTTACGCCATCCAAGCTCATAAGCTCTCCATAAAGCAAATAAAATAGCCATACCCTCCATCTTGTTAACCGTCTGAATGCCCCTATGAGCGGAAAATAGAAAAATAATTGAGCTCGAGGCATCTCTCGCAATCCCACCTATATCAGCCTGCCCTGGATTACCTCTTGAAGACCCATCGGTATTGATCTTCAAAAAAACACCAAGGGGAGGCGTCCACTTACCATCACACCTCACCTTCTGCTTTCTAGCGCCACTCCTCCTCACACACGCAGCCCCTGGAGACAGATCCTGCATTCCTAATTTGTCTGCCAACTCAGCATCCCTCATGTCCATCAAAAATGTCACCTCACATTTGGTTTCAATAGTTTCCCTTATCATTTGGATAATCCGATTCCAGACTTGGTCTGCTTCCATCCTTTCCCCCTCAAAAATGTGCCTATTACGCTCCAACCACACCTGCCAAAGAAGGAAAATCGGCCCAGCAAACCAAACTACCTACAGGAAGCTCGCAACAGGGGGTGCTTTTTCAATTTTGCACCAAAATTCTACCAGTGTGGGGGCGTGGATACAGCTGACACCCCAAGCGCCCCACCAAGCATGCCAAATTCTGCTCGTAAACTAGCAATTGAAAAAAAAAGGTGGGATGCACTCTCCTCCTGTGCGCCACACAGTACACAACGAGACGGGCCCGCAAAACCTCTCTTCCTGAGGTTTTCCCACATCAAGCAGTGATTCCAAGTGAGTGTCCATGCAAAATAATTGCACTTTGGCCACGAAAAGCTATTCCACGTCCGCTTCCACCAAGTAACCTCCCTTTCCTCCCTGAGCTTCTGTGCCATTAGCTCTTGGTACCCCACCGACACAGTGTATTTCCCTTTGGGGTGAGGGAACCAGGCCAGCTCATCCTCACCAACAAGGGTGTAGCAGGTGAGCCCAGCCAAAATCTCCTTCATCTCCATGCTCTCTGCCTCCGTGACCCTAAATGGCCACTCTTCCTAATTTTTCCAGCTTACTTCCAAAAGCTGATTTTGGTGACCAAAAGTTTTAAAATCATTTACCTTCCACCATCCGGCCTCACAGCCACGTTATGCCAAATTATGTAAATGTGGGTACTGCATCACAATAGGTGGGAATCCATCCCAAGAATCGTACTAGAATTGTGCCTCCCTCTCACTTTTGTAAATCTAGAACAAGCCTTTTTTAATTAATTCAGCCCCCTTCTTCATTGTATCCCAAATCACCGATCCGCTTCCCACCAGTCCAAATCTAGGAATCTCCTTATGGCTGTAATCTAGAAAATACTTTTGCACCACAATTTTAGCCCAGCTCTGATCCTGCTCTGTGCACAATCTCCAGTATAGCTTGGCTGCCAGAGCCATGCCAGCCAGCGTAGCTTATCTTAAACCCAAACCCCCAAATATCTTTGGACTGCAAACTACCTCCCATCTGATATGACTCCATTTTGTAGCTGATAAATTGCCAGCCCACAAGAACAACCATGCCAAAGAGTCTAGCTCTCTCACAAAACTAGCTGGTGCCACCTGTAGCATACATCTATACACAGGAAGTGCTTGGACCATAGATTGGATCAGTTGCACCCTGCCCGCAAATGAAAGCCACTTGTGAGTCCAATGGCTGACCTTGACTCTAAACTTGTTCAGGATCCCCTTCCAGGACTCCTTAGAGTGCCTACCCGTCGTAACAGGCATACCCAAATACATCACCAAAAGGCTGCCAATTTGGAATCGTAGGACATCTGCCACTCTTCTTTGAATAGCCTGAGGCATATTAAAGAAGAAGATGGAGGTTTTCTCCTCATTGATTACCTAGCCTGAGGCCGCTAAGTAAGTATCCAGGCACCTGTGGATATTGTTTGCCTCTCTCAAGGAGGCAGTGCCCAGCAAAGCCACATCATCGATGAACTGAAGGTGAGAGAGACCTGACAGGCCACCCCCCCCCACTTTCAACCTTGAATCTCCCCATTTCTGGTATCATCTCTGATCCTACGCCCTAAGCCCTCAGCCAGGAGAAGAAACAAATAAGGGGACAGTGGATCTCCCTGACGCAATCCTCTAGTAGCCCCAAAAACGTTGGAATGTTCCCCGTTGACAAGAAAGGAGAAAGAGGTGGAAGTAACACAGCTCATGACCCATTCCATCCAATCCCTCTCAAAGCCAAAGGCCTCCATCACCTTGTGCAAGAAAGTCCAACTAACCCCGTCATACGCCTTGGACATATCAAGCCTCATGAACATTGCCTTCTCTCTGGATTTGGACATTGAATGAACAGCTTCGGTAGCCATCACAATACTATCCAAGATCTGCCTTCCTTTCAAAAAACTACTTTGTTCCTCTGATATCAGCTCCTTCAAGCACTTCTTCAACCTTTCGGTAATCAATTTAGAAAGAATTTTGTAGATAACATTACAAAGAGAAATGGGGTGAAATCGGCTGAAGTGATCAGCCCCTTCCTCTTTTGGAATGAGGGCCAAAAAAGTAGCATTTAGCACCCTCAACATTTGCTTGTTGGTCTGGGACTCCTGCATCATGACCAACAAATCATCCTTGATAATTTCCCAAAACTCCTGATAAAACTCTATCAGAAACCCATCCAGTCCTGGAGCCTTTCCTTTCTTCATCATAAAAACAACTTTCTTTAGCTCTTCCTCTGAAATAGGTCTTCTCAAATTCTCCTTCATGTCTTAGGTCACAATGGAGGGAATGCAGCCCAAAATCAAGTCCTCTGCCTCCTCATCCCTCCTCCCATCTTCCTAGAAGAAAGCACTGAAATATCATTCAGTCTCATCACATATTTCTCTTGTAGATGAAACTATTTCTCCTCTTTCTGTAACCAGTGAACTAATAACATTGCCATGGCACCTTGCTTTGACCGAGTTGAAGAATAAAGTAGTGTTTCTATCTCCTTCTTGGAGCCAATCAATCCTGGATTTCTGTTTCCAAAAAATTTCCTCCCTTAACTCCCATTCCTCCAAAGTTTTCATAGCCTTAGCTTCTTCATTCATTAAAACTCCTATAAGTCCCTCTTCCCTTATAACTCTGGTGATGTCATTTAGCTCTTCTTGTGCCTTCTTCTCCTAGAAGATGTTGCCAAAACTGTACATGTTCCATCTCTAAAGCTGAAATTTGACGAATTGAAGAAGTTTAGCAAACACATACATGGCTGTCCCAACAGCTGGTCGGCCAGCCCTCCACCATTCCGTGATCCGGTCAAATAATTCTTGACCCCTTAGCCACATCATCTACAATTTAAAAGGTGGCTTCTGTTGCTATAAAGTAGAAGAAATATTTAATTTGATCAGCCAGTGGTTGGAATTCTGCCAATCCAAGATCTCAAAGTTAAGCGTCCACCTGCCACCTATCCAAAAGCAAGACACCAGAAATCTGTCTATACGCTCAGCAATGTTATTGTACCCCAGCCTTCTATTATTCCATGTGAATCAATCGTTCCTCAGCTTGATGTCCACCAAATTTAATTCTGAGATCTTGTCCCTGAGGAGAAAAGAAGATTGCTCCAATCTGGTATTCCCACCCATCTTCTCTGAGCTGTCCAGAATTGCATTGAAATCTCCCGCTACTATCCAAGGTAAATAAGGAAACTCATTACGGATCAGCCTAATTTTATTCCAAACAAAAATCTTACCTTGCATATCGCTAGGTGCATAGACATTTGAGAACAAGGCATACTCTCCTAAGTCCATACAGAGGGCAACCAGTGATAAAACTGACTTGAAAGCCATCCATGCCACCGGTTTGACCTTTCTTGGATTCCACATGCAAGCTAAGCCACCAGTAGTCCCCTGGGCCCCAATGCATTGGCATGATCCTTGGCTCCATATCCACGGGGAAATATTCATCATGAAATCCATAGACACTTTGGTTTCTTGCAAAAAAAGAATATCAGGATGTTGACTTCTGACTAATTCGCGAATAGCTTTTTGTCTAGGCCCACTATTTAGGCCCCTCACATTCCATGATAACACAATCATTTCGGGGGAAGAGGAAAATGTTCTTCTAAGGTCCTTACCGACCCTGATTCAACTAAGTTCTCTCCAATCATTTTGAGTCTATCCAAATCTTTCCTTCTTCCTACCTTTACATTTTTGTCTGTAACTCCTTTATTGTTGTCCTTTTGTAGGATCCCCAAGCACGGTGGGGCTTTTCCTTGCTTTTCCCCCTTATCCTCCCCAGCTTGTGAATCCTTCTCCCCAATTTTTGTGCCTTGTCCCCTTGCCACCATTCGTGCTGCTAGATTCAGTGCTTCCCCCTGTCTATCCAAAAGCATTAGAGTAGGCAATTCTAATGTCTGCTTAGGAGAAAATGGCGTGACACTAGCAGTCCCTTCACCCTCCTCCATCCGATCCTCTCCACTAGTTAGACATGGCAGAACCTCTTGTTGTCCCAACTCCTCCAGCATCTCAAATATGTTGCAGTAATCCTCCCCTTGTTGCTCTAGAAACGTCCTCTTAAGTCCTTTGTTTTTACCCTTGGATTTCACTTGCATGAATCCTTCAGAGTCCTTTCTTCCCACATTTCCTGTCTTCCTTCTTTTATCTTCAGGGATTGCCCTATTCAAAGGAGGTGCAGGAGAAGGTTGTTGTTCTATCATTTTATTCTTCAGACACCTTCGAACCAAATGTCCATACTCATGACAAAGGCGGCAACGGAAAGGTAGGGTCTCATAATCTAGTTGTTGAAGCCACGAGTATGTTCCTGCACACATTTCTACCGCGTCTGGCAGCGGTTTGCTCAGGTCAACTTCCACACAAATTCTTGCATATGTCATGATTTTCTTCCCCAGCATTTGTGTTGATGCCCCCACCAATTTTCCTATTATTGATGCAATCAAAAGTAGTACATCTTCACGGCAACATTCAATCAGCATTTTAGGTAAGCGCACCCACACCGGTACCCTGCTTGGCAGCTCTTTAGTGGGATTAAACCCAGCCTGCCATGTTTCATGAAAAGTCCAGCTTGGTTAAAAAAATATGGTCCCCCTTCAAACACCCTGTTCCTGTCCTCCAAACAGTTGAAAGTCACCATGAAAAAGCTGTTAGCCAGCAGCATCATCTCCATTTCTCCAGCCGGTTCCCATACTCTCCTTGCCCAATTCTCCAAGAAGGGGAGAGAGACTTTCATTCCCAAGAATTTGCAATACAGAGAGTGTTTGGAGTAATACTCCACATCCTCTGCAATCATGTCAAAAGGAATAAATAATTTTGGCCTTTCATTACAGTGCTCCAAGCAGCCATTTACCTTATTAATTCTGGAACCAGCATTTGATCCACTACCTTGCATTCTTGAGAACTGAATGGCATCAGCAATCCCCTTCAGTCTGGCATCCTGCCCTTGAGGTCCCTTGCCCACCACATCTTTGAAGCTCCTATCTCCCTTCAGGACGTTTTGATTCCCCCATTCCATTGTGGCACCTACTGCCCCTTCACTCTCCTTCTGGACAATGCAGTTTCCTCCCACCGCGTGTTCTTCTCAGCTATTGCCTTCCCACCCAACCTACTCACGTTTCCCTCCCATTCAACTCCCACACACCACCATCCACGGCCAACCCGAGCTAGTGCACAGCTGCCCTAGCTACTCTACGAACTGTAGTGTTCTTGCTTCCTCTCCATTGCCTCCACCAGAATCATATATAAGTATATCACCTTTTTGAGGACTTTGACTCTATGGTTGGAATTATATTTTTCTCATTTAAATTTAATTAACATAAATTTAATGTTCCCATCATTATTGAAATTTTCTCTTAAGTGCCAATTTTTTCAAGCAATGTTCCTTTATTCCACCTAAGCAATGACCAATTTCTAACAGGTCCTAATGCACTATTTCAAGAAACTATGTTGTTCCTAGAACCATTTTGTTTCCCAATGATGAAAAAAATCCTTGAATAATAACACCATTGATTAAGGTTCCTTTATTACTCCTTAGCAATGATTAGTTTTTAATAGGCCCTAATTCATAAATTACAATGAATTTGTTGTACTCAAAACCATTTCAATTCCCAACGAGCTCAAAATCACCATGGAGTTTATTTATTCCTCCCTTTAAAATTTTGGTAATTTTTTATTTTTATGGCATTAATTCTATGGTTTGACATTTATGTCAATTAATTTTTTCAGTTATCATAGAGTTTAATGTGAGAGATTAAAGTGATGATGATGAGACTCATATGTCATTTACATGTGCATAGACACTGTGAAATAAATTAATACTTGGGGAGAATTAATATATTTTCCACCCAACAACAAAAAATTCCTCATGAAATATAACCATTGATGGGAAAAATCCCTGGTAGTTAAACTATAATGTTTTTTAAGATGTAAATATTTAGTTAACTATTATTTTGGAAAAATTTGGCATTCATGATGATTGATTACTTTGGTTATCATTATTTAAGTGATTTGTTATGATGAAGTGAAATGAAATTACTTAGATGTTCAAACAGAATGATTTTATATCATACAAAATAAGTAAATATGAGACATCACACATCAATAATTGATAACAGAGTAAAATACTAGATAATATAGAAAATCCACTTCAAGGGGCCAACCTCCATAATAATACACTAAGAACAGAATACTTAACATGATCCTTAAAGACTAACCACTACCTCCTATATATAGTCTACTTAGCCATGGTTATTCCATAGGATGACCTAACTAATAACATAAATAAATTTAATAAGAATATAAAAGAGGTATGTAAGTCATAATATAGCCACACATATCCCAAGACATGCCAAAGGTTAAGGGTGTAGTATGAAAATAGATTAATGTGAATGATAAACTGGTGATGATGATGATGAGTCAATCATATTTCATTTAGATTTGCATATATATCGTATGAGAAATTAATAATAATTTAGTATAATTAATATATTTAAAATAAAAAGAATATGTAGCTAAGGTGTCAATATCAACATATATTGAGTTTGATTTTGTATTTAATAAAGAGTTAATTCATGACTAGATTGGTGATGATTAAGAGTGAGACTGTTACATGTTTTTTTACATATAGTTTATAGACTATTTTATATTCAATAAAAATATTTTTAAACATAAATTTGGTTTTCAACTTATATAAGTTAAATCCTTATCTTGATTGATACGTGAAAATTATAAAATAAATTGATGATATCTTTCATTTAACTATGACATTTTTGGAGATCCAATTCCATCTATTCATGTGTTTAATCCTCCCATTTTGGTAATTTAATTTTGTTATGAATAATATATTCTACATTATAAGGTGAATTTATTCCTCCCATTGATAATAATAATAATAAGTTTTCTTCCAAGAAGTCTGCTTTCTTACATCATCTAAATTTTGTGTAAACTGTGATTATAGTCATGACATCAGGGAGAGCTAGAGAATTAGTTATAGAATAGGATGCTCAAAATTTTGATGCTTAAAATCATCAAAAATTCTATATTTTCTATATTTTGAAGCCTAACATGGGAAATTTTAATCCCAACATGCTACAATCTATGGCACGTATAGTAGTCTCTATAGTTAATAATTTTTTCTAAGTCTGGAAAATTAATCTTGAGTGTCAATTTGGCTTCAATATATTTTCTAATATTTAATATAATATTATAATTATATACTTCATTTATATATTGAATATAAGAATTGAGTTACTTCAATTCCCAATTTTAGGTCCAAACTATTAGGACATCAGATGTCAAGTGACTTTGGCTCTACATCATATTGACTTAGCCTACTTTTTTTAATAATTGACTTAGTGCATGTTCATTTTACATGTTTTGAAAAATATTAGTTCTATAGATATTACATTTAATTTTTGTTTCAAAAATCCAATGAAAAAATTGAGAAATTATGGTAAAAATAATGTTATGACTGAGGTAGCCTAAATTTTATGCTTAAATTTTAAGGTTTTAATTTTTATAATACAACACATGCCTCAAAATCTAATGAAAATTTTGATCAAGTATTAACATAATTTATCACTTATTTATATCATACATGTGTTACTTGTGAGGATGTGATAGGGCATGTTAATATATGAATTCATCTTGGGTCTAAGATAATAGATACATTATTATATGTTGTGAAAGTTATTTCACAAGGAAATGAAATATTGAGATAGTCATGATAACATAAAATGAATTTCAATTTTATATAACATTAATATGACTATTTCATTTATTATATTTTTTAATTTAGGTTTTTAATTTAGATAAGATTAATTCCTTGAAATGCAATGAAATGTTTGAGCTACTAAGCAGAATTTGTCCCTGATTTGATGTTTTTCTCATTAATTTCACATTAAATATAAGTAAGACTAATTAAATTTAATTACATGACATTTAGTAATAAAAACAAGCTTATTAGTTATCCTTTATTTATGTCATTGACGTATAAGTGATTAATTTCCATTGTATATTAAATTGCCACTTAGTGTGAAAAGTTAATCTTGAGTGAATTTTTTTTGGCTTTGGACTATTTTTTAATATATCATGATGTTTATGTTAGTTGTCCAGAGCATACCCATATCATCCCTCCCTGACATGATTAGTCTATTTGTTTGGCACTCTATATCAAAGTAGACTCAACCCCATATAGATGATATGAGTTATTTGTCCATCTATTATTATGAGGGATCTGTAGTGGATTAAAACAATCGACACAATAAAATACTACATTAAAATATGTTGATAAAGAGTTTAAAAATAGTGAGTGTTAAAAAATTGAAGAGATTAATTTTTTTTTCAATGAGAAACATTTTAGAATTAGAATTGAGCACTGTCACTTGGAACCTTCTAAATGCCACTATCAATTACTTAATAGAGATAGTGTTGATAAACTAGTTATCTCAATGTTATATAACCTTATGCCTCTTCAAAAGGATGAAATATTGTTACCTTTGAAGAAAAGTATTGGTGAAATCATAAATATAGAGTTGGAGCTAGACTTACATGACCATAAAACTCATTTTTATATTATTTATGGCCAAAATACCATTAAATCACAAAATATTGTTTTGGATAACTCTAATTTTATGTATATACATGAAAGAATGAAATATAGGTTTTCTCATGTTTTGTTAACAATGGCTACAAATGCGCAGATAATTAACATTTTAAAATAATAAAAAATGGAAAATAAGGTATGGGTTCATAACATATTTATTTACCAATTATAAAAATCAAGGTCAACTTGGATCATGTATAGAAGGCCAAATTGACCTAATCTTGTCTATGAAAATACACAAAATTATATGTTATTTAGTATTTTTTATTGCCAATTAAAATTGTTAAGCACACACCACACTGGGGGTGGGCCAAGTGAATCAGTGTGTAATAATAATTTAATTTATTTTTAATTTATTGTCATAAATAAACCATTCACATAATAATAAGTACATAATACAAAATTTATGTGGAAAACCCTCAGTGGGGAAAAACCACACTTGAAAGGCTACTTGGATCCACTATCCAAATCTAGCCATAAGATTAATAATTATTTTTACAGAATTTATGTAAGCACCAACCTATTTGGATACACCAATCCCTAATTCCAAGCACTAACTTAGCTCTAGACACTGATCTCTTTGAATTTAAGAACCAACTTCACTGCCAAGCACCGACTTAGTAAAAGACAATGATCTTTCTATTCTAAGGCATTGATCTCACTTAAATAATTTCCACCTTTTCACTATTGCTTTGTCAACAAATGATGGAACAATCAAGTTTCACTCTTCTCCCTCTTCTCTCTCTTCTTCTTCTTATTCTCCTTGTATATAATAGAAATAATTACTTATTATTTTTCTCCAACATCCTTTCACCTTATATAGCCTTCAAAGGATTTTCATGGGGGCATCCCATTATCAATGCACCTTTTCATTAACCAAAGTATATTTTATTTTATTTTAATTAGTTTTTATTAACCCTCCAAGATTGGTGATTTTCCCAAGATAAAAATATAAACAAATAGAGTCAACCTTGTCATTTAAACATTAATGCTTATAGCCCTAAAACTCCTTGCTATAATTAAAACTACTTAAAATCTAGTCCCATCAACACAAAAATGTTGATTCTATAAATTAAAAATATTTAACTACTATTCCTTATTAATTAATGTTGGTCCCTTCCATACTTGGGTGCTCAAACCAATGAAATTGGTCCTTCCATCCTTGGGCATTGATTTCTGAAAAGGTCACGCTTTTTATGGTCAAATTCCATTAGATATTTCTATTACTTTTTGACACTTTCATTTACTTATATAAATAATTCTATTTGACACTTCCATTCATATCCATTATAATTCCTTTAACATCAATGACAATTATTCCAATAATCTCCCCCTTTATCATTGATTATAATCTGCATGAATTAGTATATGAACTTCCCCTTTTTGTGGTTCTCCTCCTTTGCTCTCACTATCTTTAATTCTCCCCTTTTGACATCAATGACAAAGGAATGTTCAAGATAATCACAATCTATTTCACCAAAATATCTATGGGGATGAATAATGAAATGACTAGTTCCCCCTTAACTCATTCTCATTATGACAGATTTAGTGACTAAGTGAAGAATGGATCACTCCTAATTCTTGCCTTAGAAACTCAAAAGGTTATTTTTGGAGAGGCTTTATGAAAATGTTTGAAACTTGATCCTTTGTAGAGGCATACTCTAATTTTACCTTCTAATCAACAACCTTCTCTCTTAGAAAATGATACTTGATTGGAATATGCTTAGTTCTTAAATACATAATTGGATTATTGGATATGTTTATTACACTTGTATTGTCACAAAAAATAGAAATTAGATTGACATGCTCAATTTAAAATAACTCAAGGTTTGTTTCATCCAAAATACCTATATACAACATGATACTACTACTATGTACTCAGATTTAGTTATGAACAAGGAAATTGAGGGTTGTTTCTTACTCAACCATGACATAAGACTTTTTTGAATAAATAATGCACCTCCACTTGTGCTCTTTCTATCATCAATCTTGCCTTTCCAATTTTCATTAGTATAAGTTTTCAAATTGAAGTCCTTTCCTCTTGGGTACCACATACCAAGATCTATAGTGCCTTTGAGATACTTTAATACCATTTTGACTACCTAAAAGTGTGCTTATTTTGGTTTTTCCTAAAATCTATACACTAAACCTATTAACTACATGATATCTGGTCTTAATGGAGTAGTATATAATAGACTTCCAATCATTTATCTATCAAGGTATAATTGAATTTTGTTGACTCATCATCTTTACTCAACTTATACCCTATTACCATTGGATTACTTACTAATTTACAATAGTCCATATTAAATTTATTCAACATTTTTTGAATGTGTTTGGTCTGAGAGATGAAGATTCCTTTACTTGACTGAGTAATTTTCAACTTGAATAAAATGATAACTCTCCTAAAATAGACATTTAAAATTCTTGTTGCATTACCCCTACAAATTATTGAGACATCTTCTCATTATCTCCACCAAAAATAATGTCATCAACATACACAGCCACAAATAACTAGTTCTCACCTTCAATCTTGATGAATAGGTTACTCTCAGTCACTCATCTCTTGAAACCATGATCAAGTAATTATTTATCAAGCCTATCATATCAAGCTCTAAGGGATTGATTAAGTCCATACAATGCTTTCTTTAGCCTACACACATAGTCCTTATTCCTTAATAGATAGAAACCTGTAGGTTGCTCTATGTAAACCTCTTATTTAAGATTCCTATTGATAAATGTAGACTTCGTATCCATCTAATAGTCTTTAAAATTATTGAATCCAACATATGCTAAGAATAGTCTTATGGCTTCTAATTTTGACATGGATGCAAAATTATCCTCAAAGTTGACACCTTCTACTTGAGCATATCCTTTATAGACCAGTCTTTCCTTGTTTCTTGTTACCTTTCCATATTCATTTAGTTTATTCCCATTTTATATCTAGGAGTGAGATAACCTGAAGAACCCTCTCATAGGTTGAAGTTTTATGCTACAACAAGACCCATTTATCTCTAATTACATTCTTTTCCTTTGGTCTAGGAACAAGTTCCCAAGTTTCATTCTCCTCTGTTTGGCTCAATTATTATTTCATGGAATTGATACAATGCTTATCATTGTTGGATTCTAAGAAGATATTCAATTTTATCTTTGAAAATATATAAAGTTTACATTTTCTAATGTATTCATTAACCTTCTCCTATTTTGCATTCCAACATTAATATCACTGATGATTTGATTTTCTGTATGATTTTTTTGAATGAATCTAGATGGTGCCCTTGCATCTTCCCTTTATTATTCTTCTTGACTTTCTTATGTTACTACTTCTTATTTCTTTAATTTTGATTCTTTTAAATTAATATTAGTTAGTACACTCACTTTTTTAGGTCTAGTTTCATCCATTCTAACATTGGCACTCTTTATAATTATTTATATCCTTTTGTTATAACATTTATAGGCTTTACTATTTGATTAATAACCAAGAAAAATACCTTCATCATCTCTTGATTCAAACTTCCCCAAGTCTTCATCATCTCTTTTGATGTAGCATTTACTTATAAACACTTGAAGTATTTGACCAAAGTTGGTCTACCCTTCCATAGTTCATAGGGTGTCTTACTATTGTTTACCCTAATTTTTCCTCTCTTCAAGATGTAAACTATAGTTTTGAATTCATATCTCTAATATATATATATATATACAATCTTGGATTCATTTAGCATTATTCTTTCCATTTCTTGCATAGTTATATTCTTTCTCTCTATAACTCCATTTTATTGTGGAGTCTTAATAGCTAAGAAATGTATCTTTATTTCATGCTCTTCATAGAATTATTTGAATTCATTTGAGAGGAATTCACCCCCTTGATCTGACCTTAGGCATTTGATCTTTAGATCCATTTCATTTTCAACCAAATCTTTAAAAGCTTTAAACTTTTTGAATGCCTTGGATTTCTATTTTAGAAAGGTAACCCATGTCATTTTATCTTAATAATCAATAAGTAGCATAAAATAAATCTCACCTTGTATGCTTTGTATTCTTGTGGGTCCACATATATTTGTATGGATTAATTCCAATGGCTTGGTTGTTGAGTACTCTTTTGATCTGAAACTCACTCATTTTTGCTTCCCATGTTGAACTTGCTTACAAATAGTGTTTGAATTTTTTGTGATTTTTTTCATGTCTCTTATGACATTCTTAGTGTTTATTTTCACTAAATTATCAAAATTCATATGGACCATTATTTTATGCCATAGCTAGATTTCATCAAATTAACTCATGTAGCATTCCTCTCATTTTAATCCACTGAGTATATATAGATTATTTGAAGTTATGTTTGCATCTACAACTAATTCTATTATGTATGCTCTCCTAATTTTATAGCCTTAAGAATAAAATGTGAGCATGTGTCCTTGATCACACATTTGGCTGACACTCAATAAGTTATGATTCAACCCATAAATGTACAAAACATTTTCATTTTTTTTCTTTCCATTATCAAGGTTGAGGGTACCTTTTATAGAAATCCTAGTCATAACATGATCCCCAAGCTTTATTGTACCTTCACTCATTTTATTCAATGTGAGAAATTTGCTTTTATCACCTGTCATGTGGCTTGAACACCCACTATCAATATCCCACTATTTTCATATGTCTTGTCCATGAAACATTATTTGAATAAGCATAATTTTTTCCTTTTTTTGATTAACTTCCTCTTTCTTTTCTCTCCATATTTTTGTAGATTCATTTTTCTTTATAACCAGGGTATTCACCTTATTTTTATATTTAGGGGTTTCTGTGAAAACATTCCTATAGATTCATGGTATATGTCCATAGTTGTTACAATTATAACATATATTATTATTCTCATTGTAATTCAATAGTGGGGCAAATGAGTTATAATTTCTATTGGAAACTCCATAAGTTACTTTTCCATAGTTCTATTCAAATTCATTTCTCGCCTGTGAATTATACTCTATTGCTCTATGACCAAATTTATTGTAATAATAACAATAACAATAGAAGTAACTTTTGTACCTTATCACATTATTTTTCCTTGACATAAATGATCTTATGAGATCTATAACAAGGATGTTCTTACCTCTATTTTTTCAATAAGGAGGATTGACATGTTCTATCTTATTTTCACTTTCTATATTCATAGACCTCTTAAGTGCATCTACGTAAATCTTTGTCTTATTCATATTTACTTTCTTTGATGAGTCTATAGATTTTGAACTTTTCCATTTTTTAGTGTCCTTTTGGTTCTCATCATAACTAATGCCATACTTAATAAATGGTGACTTTTGAATATTTAGTATGTTACTCAACACTCTAGTACTCTTCTCAAAATTTTATATGTTATTCAACTCATTTTTTTTCTTTTCCAATTCTAATTTCAAGGCAATTATTTCATATTCTTATTTTTTTCACTCATACTCCTTTGTTTTCAATTTATCTCTTATTTCCTCTTTGATTCTTTTCATTTCCTCTACTTGAGTTTTTAAGCCACTGATAACCCTGTCTAATTCTTCAACATTATCTGTCATCTTTGTTTTCAATTCAATATATTCCCATTCATATTTTTGCATTTGTACTCTTTATTTCAAATTCTTTTTCTTCAGCATTTTTATCTCTCCCAAGGCACAAATCAATTCTTCTTCAAGATCTATCACTCCATAATTTTCAACATCATCCTCTTCTTACAAGGTGTCTATACTTATAGAGACTTTAGGTTTTGTTTATTTTTCCATGAACAAGGTTTCCTCCTTGTCACTATCTGATATTTATTCATTGCTCTCCTCATCTAAGCTACTATCATTTTAGAATAGAGGCTTTTATTGTACTTATTAGAATTTTTCTTATACCCACTTTATTTGAAGTTTTTCTTGAAGTGAGGCTTGTTTTCCTTCTTTTTCCTTTCATTGTTATTATTTTAGTCATCTTCGTTATCATCCTTATGAAGACACTTGGAACTAAAATGTCCAATATTACCATAATTAAAGAATTTGAAGGGTAACTTAACTTTATATTTTTTGGACCCCTTTTTAATATTTTTGACAAACAAAGCCTCCTTTTCATCTAGTTCATCACTAGTTTCATTGCTTGATTCAATTTCTTTATTTTTTGCCTTTTTTGAGGTTTTAAAGGTTGCCTCCTTTTTACATAGTTTTTATTTTTTAGACCTCATCTCATATGGCATGATAATTCCATGTAACTCATCTATTGTTAATTTTTTTAGATCATTTATTTATTTGATTGTACTTTTTTTTAATCAAATCTTAAACGTAGATACCTTAGTACCTTTTATAAAGTTATAGATTCTTTGACTTTTTGACCAAGCCCTATAATAATGTTGACAATTTCATCTACATGAAGTAGATAGGATGTAATGTTTTCATCCTCTTTCATCTTTAAATTTTTGAATTGTCTTTTGTGAGTTTGAAGATTTTCCATCTTTAATTTTTTATCTCCCTCATATATTTTCTTAATTTTATCCCAAATCTCCTTAGCTGAGTTATACGACACTAATTTTACAAAATTAGATTATGAAAAACCACACAAAATAACATTCATGGGTTTTACATTATTTTCACTAGCCTTGTTTCCTGTTGTATTTGTTGGTGGAGTTTATGGCATTATGTATCCATCAAAAAATGCTAAAAAAATGTCAAAACCAAGGGCCATTAGATACGTCCTCATCCTTATAATCTATATTTTATAATTTGTCCCATTTAAAAATGTATCCTTATTGGTGGATAAACCTTCCTAAACCTGATAACTGGCCATGTGTGCTTTCAGGATCTACCTTCCATTGGTTAAACTAATCTTGAAGGAACCTTTCTTTGATACCAATTATTGAGCATACACCACATTGAGAGGGGGGGTGAATCAATGTGTAATAATAATTTACTTTATTTCTAATCAACTTTCATAAAGAAACCATTCACATAAGAATAAGTAAATGCACAACATAGAATTTATGTGGAAAACCTTCAGTGGGGAAAAACCACACTTGAAAGGCTGCTTGGATCTACTATCCAAATCTATCCATATGATTAATAATTATTTTTATAAAAAATTTATAGGAACCAACCTATTTGGAGACACCAATCCCCAATGCCAAGCACCAACATAACTCTAGACACTGATCTCTTTAAATTGAAGCTCTAAATTCACTGCCAAGCACTGAATTAGTGAAAGACACTGATCTTTTTATTCTGAGGCATCGATCTCACTTAAATAATTTCTACCTTCTCACTATTACCTTGTCACCGAATGATGGCACAATAAAGTTTTGCTCTTCTTCCTCTTATCTCTCTTCTTCTTATTATTATCCTTTTATATAATAGTAAGAATTATTTCTTATTATTTTTCTCCAACATCCTTTCACCTTACATAGCCTTCAAAGGCTTTTCTCAATGGGGGCATCCTATTAGCAATGCACCTTTTCATTAACCAAAGTGTCTTTTATTTTATTTTAATTAATTTCAATTAATCCTCCAAGATGGGAAATTTTCCCAAGAAAATAATATAAATAAATAAAGTCGACCTTGTCATTTAAGCATTAATGCTTATAGCCACTGAAACTCCTTGCTATAGTTACACTTTATTGAAAGCTCATCCCATCAACACAAAAATGTTGTTGTTATAAATTAAATATATTTAACTATTGGTCCTTATTAATTAATTTTGGTCCCTTCCATACTTTAGTTCTCAAACCAATGTATTTGGTTCTTCCATCATTGGGCAATGATTTTTGAAAATGTTATGCTTTTTATGGGAAAGTTTTGTTAGATAATTTCATTACTATTTAACACTTCCATTCACATCCGTTACATTTTCTTTGACATCAATGAAAATTATTCCAATAGAAATA